>CM076572.1:631199757-631677733 GCA_034641835.2 Pinus albicaulis
CCCATTTTTAAATTGTTCACATCAAATAATGGGGACCCTTTCTATAAAAGTTTTAGCTAAACACCTTTTAGGATTTTATTAAGTCAATTATCTTACGATTTTGTTAATTTTTCATTTTCTTTAGATTCCTGTTTTGATTGCTTGGTTGAAATCGATTTTTTATAAGCTTCCTATTGACGCTTGTTTCGTCTCATTTGGTCAACCGGTTTGTAAATAGCACTCCTTTGAAGTCTAATCATTTATCTAGTCTGGGTTAAAAATGCTATTTTTATTATTTTTTATTTTCAGAGCGACTGTAGTTTAGAAAATTTCATAATTAAACTAAACATCATTAAAATGAAACCAAAATAAAAAAACTAATTTTTAAAGTTAAATTTTAAATTAATTAAATTAATTATTATATAATGAATTAATTAATTAAATTAAAATTTAATATAATATAAAAAATTAAAAAATAAAATTAAAAATAAAAAATAAAATCAAAATTTATCGCATCGGAAGTTTTACATTACAAACCCCGATGAAGTCATTTCATGCGATGCGATTGAGTTTGGAGTTCCGATGCGATGATTTAATTCAAAAGGCATGTGGTATATATTTTTCAATCGCATCGGAGGTGTTTTAATTGACATAGTTTTTAAAACAAAATTTCAATCCCCCGATATGCCGATTAAAATCCACGTGTATGGAGCGGTAAGTTATTTAAAGGCTATGTTGTTAGTGGTAGGTTAGTCTTAGTCTTATGTTAGTTTAGGGTAGTATTTGTTAGTGTTGATTTAATATAATGTTAAATTCAATTCGAATAGGTGTAACGTTAGTTTAAAATATGTAGTGTTAGTTTGTCATAGGTATAGTGTTAGTTAGTTTTAAATAAGTATAATGTTAAATTGTTTTTAGTGTAGTTTTAAATTAATTGTTAATAATACATTAGCTTTTAATTAATATAATATTAGTATTATGGTAAGGTAAGTTAGTTAGTAATTGGTTAGTTTTAATGTTAAGTTAGTGTTAGTGATAGAATAGTTTTAGATTAATATAATGTTAAATTAGTTTTAGTTTAATAATTAATTTAATATTTAAATATTTAAAATAGAATTAATTTGATTAGATTTATTATTAATTAGATTAATTTGTTTATAAATAGTTAATTATATTAATTAGTTAGATTAATATTTAATTAGATTAATTTATAATTAGCAATTAAATTAGAATTAATTATTAGTTAATTATAGGCTAATTTAGGATTAGATTTTAACTAAATTCTGATTTTTTTTACCCCAGCAACAGAGTTCCCAGATTTATTTCAGATTTGACTTATCCACTTTGGAGGCTAATAAATTGAGATTTATTTAGCCAAATGAGGCCCAGGACGGCTCATTGGAAAGAGAAAATCAAGGAGAACATATCTGAGGAGGTTTCAATAACATATTTGATCATTTATTGGGTCAAAAATTAGGCAGAAGATCAAGCTCCGAATTTCTAAAAATAAAATCAATTTTCTGAGTTTTGTTTTCTTCATTTTTCATTTGCCCAGCCTCTTCTAATTGCAGATTCATGCATCAATATTATCCTTGGTTAATTAAGATCGTTATGAGTATCAATAAGAAGCTCAAATTTCCTTTTTATTTATTTAAATAGAATTTGATTGGATTTGTTTTAATGTTAGAAATAATATTTGGATTTTATTTTTGCATCTTAATTCATTTTAATTTCTTTTTGCAGGAAAAAACAATAGAAGGGATATTGAAGAAAAATATTTCAATCAATGAGAAGACTCCAGCAATTAAAGATTGGAATTTTTGAGCAATTAAAGTTGGATTGGGCAGATTTTTCTTCAACAAACTCTATTCTAAAAATACTTTTGGGAGGATTATAAATTGCAGATTACAAAATGTAAAAAAGGCGGCTCTCCTCTGCAATTCCAGACTTCTAAAATCATTTCTGTTATAGGAATTTAGAGTTGTAGATGGGGAGGAGAGAAATTTTCAGATCTGAACATTAATGAGGGTTTATTCTTTATATCTTGAATTATGCATGATGGGCAGAGTTTGCATTTCTGCAGCTCTTGTCTTGAAAGCAGAAATTCAAGTAATGTAAAGTACTGTTAGAGACCAGGATCAGAGAAGCAGATTCAATTAACTGGTATTTTTGGCATTTTTGTATCAAATACCAGTTTCATTTTTATTTTAATAAAATTGTTGTTTCATTTTATTCATGTTTTGGCATTTCTGTTGATATGGATAATTTGTCTCAAATTGTTAAGTATCTCTGCTCTTATGAATTAAACTTTGATTTCTAAGTAACCATTACTCAGAAATCTGTCTTATAACACTAATTTATTAAATAGTAATGTGTTGTGAATTTCTTCCACATGTTATTGTTTAATTATTAGTTTGATTAATATGATAATCGATATCATTTTTGTGAATTTCTTCCAGAGTGTTGTTGATTTATTATTTTAGTCAAATGGTTTCAATAGAATATGTTTTGGTACTCACAAATGTGAGCTAATTGAATTTCTTTGTTAGCTTAACATTAATTTAAAACTAGACATATTTTAATTCTCATTATTTAATTATCTTGCTCTTAGTTGGGTTAGATTTATATCTACCTAACTGAGATATGATTTAGATTAGTTTCTTTTTCTTGCATTATAGAATAAGTTTGCATTTAGATTAATTTCTATTTTCTTTTAAGTCCTCTCCTCAAAGAGGCAAAATCTTAGTTGTGGTTTGGCTGAACCCAAATCAGCTTAAGGGTCATTCTCTTGCCTGATCAGCAAGAAGAATTGATCTGATATCCCTGTCTATTGGTAGTTAATGATACATCGTAAACCAATAGCGATAGGGAAAAGGTAACTGGACCTAGTTAAACCAGTCGAAGCCACTATCATAAACGGAAAAGGAGCTGTATTAAGGTCTAGACCGGGTGTTTATCCCCCAATGTTGTAGCAGCAATTTTCGAGGCTTCAACATTTTTGGCGCTAGAAGGAGGGCCTGAGATTTGTTTTACTTTGGAGTCTTTGAATTCTAACATTTCATTTTTATTACAATGGCTCCTTTAAAACTTCCAATTTGGAGTTGTATACATGGACGTGCATCTTCAAATACTCCACCCGAAGTGGTAAGACTCTTGTCTCAGGTAAAGTTTAATGGTGAGAGAAATTCTTCTGCTTTTAATCATGTCCTTCAATTTATTCAAAATGTTTCAAATTATGATTTTCAAGGGATTGATGAAGGCATTTTATGCAGAATTTTTACTCTCACATTTGCGGCAAAAGCCAGAAGCTGGTGTAGAATTCTTCCAGTTGCTTCAATCCACAGCTGGGATCAATTTGTTACGATTTTCATTTGTAAATTTGACGAATACGATTATGAACAGGTATGTGAAGAAATTGAATATTTACGAAGGTTTGAAAATGAGTCTGTTAATGATTTTAATATTCGATTTCATTTAAATTGCTTAAGATTTAAAGACGAAGATAAAACTACGGAAGAAGAATCATTAGATTGGTTTGAATATGTTTGTTCTCTTCCACCCATTCCTAATCCATATGAAATTAATTCAAGCTTTGTTCCATCCCATTACAATATAAATGAGAATCCCAATTTGGATGTGCAAATAAATTGTGATGAAGTGGTTTCACAAAGCTTGGAAAATATTTCTAATCAAATGCAAGAAGACAACAACAGCAATTTTGGAGAAAGAACTGCTTTGGAATATGAAAATTACTCTGCGGTCAATTCAGAAAATCAGATCGCAAATCAACAAGTACAAGCAACAATCGAAGTAAATAATAAAATACAAACTGCTGTACAAATTTCTGAATTCCTCCATGATGAGCAAATGCCGAAATCACAGCAGCAAAGCAGCCTTCTTCAAGAAAGCATGAGCATACAAAGGAATGATTTAGAATCTGAGATTTACAATGAGCATAATGCACAAGAGTTATCAATCAGAGACAGTTTTAAATGCATTGTTTCAGGTTCACATTTTTCCCTTTATCCTGATATTTTTAATAATGGTAATTTTTCCCCTCTTGATATTAATGATATTTCAGAAAATACAGAGGCTGATCTAAATGAATTACTATTAAGTTTTTATCAAGATAGAGAAGCAATTAACGATCATTCTTTTGCCATTAATGAACATGAAATTCTTGTTCCTCCTTGTTTGGATATATTGGATGAGATTGAAGGGAATTCTAGAGAATCTTGTGAGGTCATTTATGATGATTACTCTGATATTGAGGACGTTGATTTCAATTTTTCTCAAAAGAATCCTCATGATAAAATTCAAATAACATCTGAGAATGAAGAATGCTTCAATTTAGAAATTATCTCAACCAATCCTCATTTTAGAGCAGCAAATTATCTTCATGATTTCATTATTCGAGAAAACTTTCCAATTTATGATTCGTATCATGATCAAGCTCTCATTCCTACTCATAATCATAATTCATTTTCTAATTCACAAGTTGGAATTCAAAATTACTCAAATTCCATAATTCTGGCCAATCCTTGTGACAATGAAATTATTTCAAAACGATCCCAATTGTGTTGTAACATTAGTTGTAAAAATAGTGATTTCATTTTAGTTTTTCTTTCACAGTTATTTTGTTTAAATTTAGGTTTATTTTTGATTTTATTTTGCAAAATTTTCACACTTTTCGCTGGCATATTGAACACCTTACTATCAAACACTCAATTGATGCATTGCCCGATTGGGAAATTGAAGTTTCATATTATAATCATGAGCATCAAAAGATATTAATATTTCAATTTCAATCAATACTAATGTTTCATCAAAAGCTTCTATTTTTTCAAAGGCAATGTCGACAAGAGAATGTATTTTTGCAATCTGGCCAGCAATTCAATTCAATTAATAATTTTCCATTTCATTTGAAAGATTTCCATCCATTTTTTATTAATTCATTTGAAAAATATTTGGAAATTTTTCTCTCAAAGGAGATTGTTAATAATTTAACATTTGTACATAATACTAACAATTCTTTCCAGGCCTTTGAATTTAAAAGCTCATCTTCACAATTTGGCCTGTTATCTCTTCCTTTGAACATTTTCCAATTTTTAATAATCCATCCAGATTTCTATGATCCAATTGGTATTCAATTAGAAAGGAAATTTCAAGAGAAAGAGATTTTAATTAAGTTGCTAACAATAACTGTACATTCTGATTTCAGATTTATTTTCCTCAGTTTAGTTAGATTTGTATTTTTATTACCAACATTTGAACTGTACATACATGCAACAATTAAAATGAGAAAATGGCTACACTGGAAATATGACTATACCTAGTCATTTTCATGTATATGGTTAGAATAGGAGTAGAATTAATTTAGTTTGTTTGTTTTGTATAGTTAATTTGTTTTAACAGTTTTGTAGATTAAAAAATAAAACAAAGCAATCAGCCTTCTCATGCATGTTCACTGAAACATTTTCTCCTTATCAGAAAGTTTTAATTCTTGCTTTCATTTTTAAATTTCCTGCATTAATACCTCTACTCTGCTTATTTTGAATAATGTCTTGATTAAATTCAATTGAGGTTGCACTTGGCATCGATCGCCTCAAAGCCACTTTTCTTCATTTCGAGATTTCCTTCTAAGATTTTCTTTTGGAATTTATATGATAAAGTTTGAAGATGTAAGAGCTTCATGATCTCATTATCCCATGAAATGTATGACTGTCTATGATAAGCTTAATTCTGACTCAATCATTAGTAGTCAGTCTAACCTTTCACGATAATCATATGAAGTTCATATTATCTTCCTCGGAATTTGCTAAAGTTGACCTTAAGGATGTCAATTTTGCTGAGTGCACACATTCAAATCTGTTTTGATATTTTTCTACAATTAGTGGCTTTATCTCATTCTAATCTTTAGTTTATTATTTGATGCTGCAATACACATCATATTCATTCACTAAAGACATTATTGAACAATCGCTATAACAATACGGATTCTTCTCAAGTTATTCAGAATAACCAGAGATAATAAATTGTTGTTTCAATTCAAAAGGAGAGTCTATTTTTATATTTATTTCTGGTAAATTTTATGTTCTATGAACATGAATGATTGATTTCATTCAGGCTGATTGCACACTTAGATTTAAAATAAATAATGAGATGATTTTAATCAAAGGAAGAATTTGAAGATTTATGAGGTAAAATTTACAGACAAATTCCTTTCAGGTACGCATTTACAACTCTATTCTCATCCATTATTAGTTCATCTTTTCCTTAGTTTATTTTTGATTTGTGTTTTGTTTTATTTGCAGGTTTTTATTTCTTTTCAAAACATAAAGTAAGCAGTAAACCCATTTCAAATTTGCAACAGGTTCAGGGAAATTTTATTTGTTATTCATTAGAATTTGAACATTCTTTAACATTGCTTTTATTCACTTAGAAAACCCAATTGAAATTTCAAGGAATATCATAAGACCATTCTCATCATAAGATTTCATCGGAAGTAGTTCTTAGCATTTCTTTTGATAACAAATTATTCATAAAATACCTCCGATGTATTATCTTACTCATATGCCATATCTCATTTCACATATCGGAGCTTTGCAGTTGAAGTATACTTCCAATATCATGAATCGCCGACCTCCGATAATCTTTACCAATATTGCAATAAACACATGATTCCGGACCCGATATGAAATTCAAATCAAATTCATAAAAAATATCGCGTCTGCTCAATTGCAATAATGGTAGGAGCAAAACTGTAAAAGGGTTGATGTCTCGGATCCAATATGTTATTGAAATCCCATTATAAAAAGTTATCGGGTCCGCTCTTCATCGCATATCGGCATCGCAAAAAATATATTGTGTTACATCGGGTACCCAAAGTTTGCCGATTGCCGATTAGCTACGTCATCCATCGCATCGCCGATGGTGCAATCATTTCATCACATTTTTTATGCTCACGTCACTTCTCTGAATCTACGATGTGCGTTTTGCGATACGGGAAGCACAATGTAAATATTTTCCGATCCCCGATATAATATTTCTTTAATGATGTGATCGCTTCATTTCATTGCACATGTTCATATCGGCAATTTGCCATTGCGACATCTGATGCGATAACTTCCAATGCATGCCTCGAAGCCATTAAGATTTAATCAATATATGGCATAGCAACAAAGGTGAAGTCTTGCTGATTAAACTCAAAGCATTGTGAAGAAACATATGAGGCGAATTATCTGATACGGTGATGTGTTGTTTTAAAAAACGAGCTTGGGTAACCACTATGGTAAGAAAGCAATTAATGACCAATTTGCAGCATATTTAAACCATTTTGATTTCTCATACATTTAAGTTTTAAATATATAATTCCATAATTAAAAATGGAATTCGAGACCTCTCTATCTTCATATTTAAATTTTATTATCCTGGATTTGGTCTCGATTCTGGACAATTTATAAAATCATGGAATTTATATGAAACTTATAATATTTTGAGAAACAATCATTACTGCAAATTCTCATTCTCATTTTTTATGTATTTGTTTTAATTTCAACTCCCTTGAGCACTAAGCATTCTATTTTTACATTTACTGCTTACTCTAGTGCAAGTAAAATAAATAATGATTTTGGGTTATGGGATTTTGGTTAGTTTTCCTTCTTCATATTTTTAATGTCAAACTAAAAGAAGAAGTCAGCTAGTATTGGAGAAATTGATACCTTCAGGTAAGATCAAATGCAATCATCCAATGGTAAGATTCATGTACCCACTTTCAATAATTTCCATTTCATTACTTTAGTTTCAGTTTTGTTTTTTAAAAATTATGTTGATATTTGAATCTGTTTTGCAGCTCTTCATAAAAGCTTTCAATCATCTGCTAAATCATATTTTGGAAGCCCTATGCTCTTTTCCTGGTTTTATTTTCAAGAAGCAACGATAGTCTTCATTGAAACATCTACACTGGGAAGTTTCTGAACCTTTAATCTATTTCTTTAAAGCATTTTTTTTTTTATTAGAAAATGATTAAGATAATGCTTTGAAAATGACAAGATTGACATCAAACTGAAATTTTTCATTGTGGCTGAAACCTAAAGCATTTACAACCTTGCAAGGTATAAATTTTATGGATCTCGACATAAGAAGAAATAATTACATGATTATTTTATTTTACTTCATGTTGTTGAGACATTGGTATAAACATTTTTTTGTTAGAGTTTGTATTTCAAAAGCTTGGATTTTTCTTTTCCATTTTTTTGCTTCATTTTAATTTTGTTTGCTGATTTCTTTTCTCACTTTAGTTTAAGAATTCTTTTCCTTTGGTTTTCAATTTTGATTTTGGTAACTTTGTTATGTTTTATATGGAAGGCGTTTTATTACTTAACAATAGTTGGCATACATAGGAAAAATTGTTAATAGTCTCCTATTAGTTTTTTCTTAAAAATCTCTTAGCAAAATTTGTTTTTCTTATTATAAAGGTAGACATACTTAAGGAAGAGATTACAAAACAAGAAAATTTGACGAAGTATCATGAAATCTGAGAAATTTATTTTTCATCAAAATTGTAATTATTTTGAGATTTCAATACTTTATTAAGATCTTTCAAGATTCTATTATCAGTCAAGAAAAGTTATTTTTAACCAAGTAAAGACACTTTACAACAAAGCACTTTTAAATCTGAAATTGTCATTCTGAACTCTTAAGGAGTTAATGATTCTCCCTATTTAAAAAGAGTTTTATTTTTCTAGAGTGTAATCCAAAAATATATTTAAAACTTAAAAGATAAGAGGTCTCATCATGAGCCTACTTACCATGATCATAGGGGAAAAATAGGCTGACATTACCAACACTGCTAAACAAACCAGGGTAATGGCTTATGATTGCAAACAATTGTAAGACAAGGGGTCTCATCACGAGCCAGCTTGTTCAGTCCAATTATAACCAGTGAATGGCATTGTCAACTATCTGGCTACCAAACCAGGACAATGGCTTTTAAGAATAAAAAAATAAAAAATAAGCATATATAAATGGATTTATCTCTAGGTCAATAATTCTTAAATAGATAGGATTCTGAATCATTGATGATTAAAAGGTAACCCTGTCGAGACTATAGATGTTTGCTGGCAGCAGTGGCTCTACCTATGACAAATGAGTACATTTTAAAAGCTAAGCTGTAAAGTGACCCCTGCTTTATCTCTACAACTAATTAAGGACTGATATAGAGTTATGAAATATTTTAATTTATGAGGAATTTAAAGAAAATTACAGTAAGATGATTATTGCTTTTATTCAGGTTAATAAACCTAGTCAAGCATTCCAAAAATAATTTTCTCTTCTTTAATTATTTTTACTTTAATTTTAGGAAAATTTCATTTATATCAAACAGAGATACTGTTTCTTCCAGTGAATCGCCAATTGTTGTACGGTACTACAACCCCCCATTTTTAGCTCATTCACATCAAATAATGGGGACCCTTTCTATAAAATTTTTGGCTAAACACCTTTTAGGATTTTATTAAGTCAATTATCTTACAATTTTGTTAATTTTTCATTTTCTTTAGATTCCTGTTTTGATTGCTTGGTTGAAATCGATTTTTTATAAGCTTCCTATTGACGCTTGTTTCATCTCATTTGGTCAACCGGTTTGTAAATAGCACTCCTTTGAAGTCTAATCATTTATCTAGTCTGGGTTAAAAATGCTATTTTTATTATTTTTTATTTTCAGAGCGACTGTAGTTTAGAAAATTTCATAATTAAACTAAACATCATTAAAATGAAACCAAAATAAAAAACTAATTTGTAAAGTTAAATTTTAAATTAATTAAATTAATTATTATATAATGAATTAATTAATTAAATTAAAATTTAATATAATATAAAAAATTAAAAAATAAAATTAAGAATAAAAAATAAAATCAAAATTTATCGCATCGGAAGTTTTACATTTCAAACCCCGATGAACTCATTTCATGCGATGCGATTGAGTTTGGAGTTCCGATGCGATGATTTAATTCAAAAGGCATGTGGTATATATTTTTCAATCGCATCGGAGGTGTTTTAAGTGACATAGTTTTTAAAACAAAATTTCAATCTGATAATGAGTTAAAATCACGTTAGTATTAGGCGGTAAGTTATTTAAAGGCTATGTTGTTAGTATTATTGAGTTAGCAATAGTCTTATGTTAGTTTAGGGTAGTATTTTTGATGATTATATTGGATTTGATATATAATGTTAGGAATTCAAATTCCGAATAGGTGTAACGTTAGTTTAAAATATGTAGTGTTAGTTTGTCATAAGTATAGTGTTAGTTAGTTTTAAATAAGTATAATGTTAAATTGTTTTAAGTTAGTGTAGTTTTAAATTAATTGTTAATAATACATTAGTTTTTAATTAATATAATATTAGTATTATGGTAAGGTAAGTTAGTTAGTAATTGGTTAGTTTTAATGTTAAGTTAGTGTTAGTGATAGAATAGTTTTAGATTAATATAATGTTAAATTAGTTTTAGTTTAATAATTAATTTAATATTTAAATATTTAAAATAGAATTAATTTGATTAGATTTATTATTAATTAGATTAATTTGTTTATAAATAGTTAATTATATTAATTAGTTAGATTAATATTTAATTAGATTAATCTATAATTAGCAATTAAATTAGAATTAATTATTAGTTAATTATAGGCTAATTTAGGATTATATTTTAACTAAATTTTGATTTTTTTTAGCCCAACAACAGAGTTCCCAGATTTATTTCAGATTTGACTTATCAACTTTGGAGGCTAATAAATTGAGATTTACTTAGCCAAATGAGGCCCATGACGGCTCATTGGAAAGAGAAAATCAAGGAGAACATTTCTGAGGAGGTTTCAATAACATATTTGATCATTTATTGGGTAAAAATTAGGCAGAAGATCAAGCTCCGAATTTCTAAAAATAAAATCAATTTTCTGAGTTTTGTTTTCTTCATTTTCATTTGTCCAGCCTCTTCTAATTGCAGATTCATGCATCAATATTATCCTTGGTTAATTAAGAATGTTATGAGTATTAACAAGAAGCTTAAATTTCCTTTTTATTTATTTAAATAGAATTTGATTGGATTTGTTTTAATGTTAGAAATAATATTTGGATTTTATTGTTGCATCTTAATTCATTTTAATTTCTTTTTGCAGGAAAAAACAATAGAAGGGATATTGAGGAAAAAGATTTCAATCAATGAGAAGACTCCAACAATTAAAGATTGGAATTTTTGAGCAATTAAAATTGGATTGGGCAGATTTTTCTTCAACAAACTCTCTTCTAAAAATACTTTTGGAAAGATTATAAATTGCAGATTGCAAAATGTAAAAGGGGTTGCTCTCCTCTGCAATTCCAGACTTCTAAAAGCATGTCTGTAATAGGGATTTAGAGTTGTAGATGGGGAGGAGAGAAAATTTCAGATCTGAACATTAATGAGGGTTTATTCTTTATATCTTGAATTATGCATGATGGGCAGAGTTTGCATTTTTGCAGCTCTAGTCTTGAAAGCAGAAATTCAAGTAATGTAAAGTACTGTTAGAGACCAGGATCAGAGAAGCAGATTCAATTAGCTGGTATTTTTGGCATTTTTGTATCAAATACCAGTTTCATTTTTATTTTAATAAAATTGTTGTTTCATTTTATTCATGTTTTGGCATTTCTGTTGATATGGATAATTTGTCTCAAATTGTTAAGTATCTCTGCTCTTATGAATTAAACTCTGATTTATGAGTAACCATTACTCAGAAATCTGTCTTATAACACTGATTTATTAAATAGTAATGTGTTGTGAATTTCTTCCACATGTTATTGTTTAATTATTAGTTTGATTAATATGATAATCGATATCATTTTTGTGAATTTCTTCCGGAGTGTTGTTGATTTATTATTTTAGTCAAATGGTCTCAATAGAATATGTTTTGGTACTCACAAATGTGAGCTAATTGAATTTCTTCGTTAGCTTAACATTAATTTAAAACTAGACATATTTTAATTCTCATTATTTAATTATCTTGCTCTTAGTTGGGTTAGATTTATATCTACCTAATAATATTAGTTGTGGTTTGGCTGAACCCAAATCAGCTTAAGGGTCATTCTCTTGCCTGATCAGCAAGAAGAATTGATCTGATATCCCTGTCTATTGGTAGTTAAAGATACATTATAAACCAATAGCAAATAGGGAGAAGGTAACTGGACCTAGTTAAACCAGTCGGAGCCACCACACCAAACGGAAAAGGAGCTGCTTTAAGGTCCGAACCGGGTGGTTATCCCCCAATGTTGTTGCAGCGATTTTCGAGGCTTCAACAGAACCCTAAGAGTTCTGTTGTTGAACAACCAACAAATACTCATCGAAAGTAAGGCTGCGAGGAGTAGAAGTGGAAGTTGTAGCCACACTAGAAGTAGGCGTGGTTTCCATAGTGTGAGCTTGTGATCTACTCACGCTGGGATTAACAAGCCACATGGGATTAAGAAATATGGAATTGTGAGTGTGAAAAGATCCCGACGACTGATGCGTAACATCCAGTACAGATGAAGCCACATAGATGGTAGGTTGGACCAAGGCAGATGTAACAGTAAATGATGAGCTAGGTGTCGAAGGCAATAGTCCTAACGTAGGAAGGACTGAACTCCTTGGAGGACTCGAGGTACTGGATTGTGCTATGGACACAACACCATAAATAATCTGACTCAAAGTCCGATAACCGAGTGGAAGTGACACCAATTGAGGAGAAGTTTGACTAGAAACATGCGGGATATTTTCTGGGAAAAGCTTATATTCCCCTGTAGAAATAGGCATTTCTTCACTGCTAATAGGAATTAAAGAATCTATGTCTGACGAAGCCGTAAGATCGTTGAAAATACGATGAGGATTGGGAGGTAAAGCAGCAGCTAAAAACGGTAATCTCGAAGTAAGAGGAAGGAATTATTCCTCGCTCCCAAAACCAGACCAAGCACCCTAAGGAGGCCAATTGAACTCAACTGATTCTTTAGGAGGAGATCAGGTATCAAGAGGCAAGACAGTCGGGAGGATAGGCTACGAAAACTCGGCAGACCTAGTGGACTGAAGGGTTTCAAAAGAAACGTCAGGAAAAGAACTACAATTAGGAGGCAGTGAAGAAGACGATGAAATTGGAGGTTCTTCCACTGTGACAATATTTCGACCCAGGAAGGAAAACGAGATAGCCAATTCAAGGCTTCAAGATTAAACTCTAAGGAATTACAAAAACAAGCCAAGTAAAGAACTTTTAATGGGCATGTGATCGTGTGTAATTAATTTTATGACATTGGAACAAAAAATTTTTGTTTCATGTTTTAAGAGTCGAGAAACAAACAAAAGATGACTCTAGTAACTTTCAATTTTAAACGAGCGTGAAAGGACAAGTGCTCGATGATCTCTTCTCTTTTTAAGGAGTCACGAAAAGATCGAAATGACTAATTAGGTAATCTAAGCAAGATGGTGTACCAAGTTTCCGTGAATTGCCATATACACCTTGGTGATCAAATGAAAGAGAAATGACCAAGGACTTAACGTACGTGTAGGTAGTCTCCCCGAATGTTGTGTTTAGTGTATCACATTTACAAGGTGGCAGACTCGGTTTCCTATGGATAAAGGATTTGAACCTATGAGGGTCTCCCTTTATATACACAACGGTACGAGGAGCACAAGTCCGTACTAGTGCTTTCTAAAGCTAGGTGTCGAATGACAGATACTAGGTTTAACGACGCCGGAACACGTCACTAGCCTAGACCTCTAAAAATGTTTGTGTTAGGTTCCAATGCTTCCTTAGATTAATTGAATTGATTATAAATTTGATCTTGAATTAATGTTTCAGTTTCAAGGCCCTACCAAATTTGATCTCAAATTTGCTAAATACACGTTACATGCAAAAGAACACCATTTTCCGTTCGATGAATGCTAACTAAGAGAAGCATAGAGATCTTTCAGAAAGCAGCAAACAATGAAATCATATGAAGAAGTCTCCTAATGCATCTAATACAACAAAAAAATAAATTAAAAACTCTTTCCTAGTACATCAAGCGCTAGTTATGCAAAAGAACTTCTCATATCCGATGCAAATGAAAGAATGCAAATTTTTTTTTATTTTCCAATGAATGAAGCACATAATGCACTAATTACATTAAAAAACAAAGCGAACACTAGTCTTGAGTACTATGAATGTAGAGATCTATAATGAATAATTCAAAGCAATACAAACATAAAAACACACTCAAACTAATGATGCACTCTTTCAAACTAATAGAAAACTTTCAAAATGATCCAAACGAGAAATGTGATCTATGCTCGAAGTGACAAGATGGAGAGTCAAACGGAAACCGAAGTGATCATTCAACAAAACAAAAAACTCAAAGGATCAAGAAATACTAATACAACTAATCATGGAATCGAACTGACCAAAATAAAAAAGACTCGAAGTTCAATCAGAAGGCTCGGTGAGCAAAAGACACCTAGAAACCCTAGGGATGTGAACTATACCGATGAAAGAATAGACAAACAATTGAGAAGAGCAAGCCTACAACAGTAAAAACAACTCCAAAAGATAGATTGAAAATCAAGAAACAATCCAGAGTCAAGCACAACTGACCAAAAACTTAGAAAAAGGATCAAACCAAATCCTACAGGATCGAGCACGACTGTGAGGTGGTAATCCGTGCCAAACAGAGGTTGGCACTACTGCAACAAAAGCAACAAGCGCCAATTGGTGCGATTATTCAAAGAAAACTCGCGCCAAGCCGGATAACTATGGGAGGAGGGAATAACCAGTGAGCAGAGGTCAATCTTGACACTCTAGAGCTGAACAAGATAATTCTAAACAATCAAGCAAGCCAAAAAAGATAGAAAAGAAATCAAATGACCGAAGTCGACTCAACAAAGCTAATTCTAAATGAGAAATGAGACGACAAAAATCACACTGATCCCTAGCGGAGTCACCAAATTTTTGGAAAGTTAAATCCTCTTTGCAGATTGAGATGGTCCCTCTAGCCCTAGAGTGGGTCTAGCAACAAGGAAACAAGCTAAGTTGTAGGTTCCTTGCTAATGAATGAAAAGGTTGGGGTAGATTGTCCTACCTAGAGTCTAACACAATTGTTGTGGGATGTAGTAGTAGCTGCCTCTTGATATCTGTCCCGACAGGTCACGGTCCTTCAGCAATGGTACACGTATTCCTAAACAAAGATCAAAGACAAGAGCAATATACAAGACAATAATTGCATTCGTAGCTAACTAGTCAGTCAAAGAGGACTAAACACATTGCGTAAAATAAACCATATTAACACAAGATGGGAACCAGAAAATAGTCATGTATATATAAATAGAAGAAAGGGATTACAATCAGAGCCTTGACATCGCAGCCTCCTTCAGCGGGGTTCAGTCGAAGCACGTCTCGAAATATCATCGGGAATTAGGATGAGGCGAGGACACAAGCCTAAGATCTCTCTTGACAAAGGTCTCTTTCTCTGTTCTATCTCACTAGCAAAATGTTCAACAATTCTCTTCAGCTATTCATCTATAATATGTTTAGCTAGTGTATCAATGGGAGATAGCTTTATTTATAGAGGGAGAGGAGGAGGTTGGGATACCTACAATGATGGAAGGGAGGCCTTATCCTTTGGGAGGTTTCCCCAAAAGGTGGAAACAAGAGGCCAAAGGAGGGTGGTCGTGGTTATTTAGTCGAACCACTCAGGTTGACTTGCCCACGAAGTTTTTAGGATAGAAACTTCGCCTCTATATTTAAAAAAAATTCCAAAAATAGCTTGGCGCAGGTAGTGCACTGGGATAGAGTGCCAATGGATGCGAGGTCCAGTGTCAATGTTCCTCATTGGTGCGAGGGAATAATGGTCTACCAACACCAAGGCAAAAACATGTGTTTCTGATGGTCTTCTCAGGAAATTTTCAATAAAAGGAATGTTGTCCTCATGGCAAGGGATGCAATGATGGTATTTACAAGGTATGACACTGCTTATTAGTCACTGAAATGATCGTCCAATATGCGGGATGGGGATTGCAGGGATGGTGACAAAATTTTGTGTAACAGACTTCATAAGTCTTAGAAAGGGTTCTAGGATGTTATTAGTGGGAGAGATAAATTTCCAAATTGGGAAAGGTTTTGGATTGAGTGCATATAGGAAGAGATATGGAGAGGAACCCTAGAAGGGATATCATTTATGATAGTGGATGAGGAGAACCTTGCCCTGGTAGGAAATAAGGGCTAAAGAGAGGTTGAGTCTAGTCAGAAGCATAAGAAGAAGGATCCAAGAAAGATAAAGTGATTCCATTTCCATGAGTTTGGGAACTATGATTCTAAGTGTCCTAATCAGAAGGATTCTTTTAAGGATCATGTATTTGCATCAATAGAGGTAGATGCATTTCCTGCCCAGTTCGAGAAATATTTCTCATTGATTTCTTGAATGGAAAGATTGAAAGATAATAATATTTGGTATATTGATTCAAGAGAATTCTTCAACATGACCGAAAATAAGAAGAGTTTCAACGACCTAAAGGAGAAGGACATACAGTTTTAAATAGAGCTAGGAGATGATGGCATGTATGTAGCTAGAGGAGTTGGTGTTGTCAGTTTTAGGAGGAAGTCAAGTATTCCTCTTCATCTTAGAGATGTTCTCTATATTCTAGGATTGAAGCAAAATCTTGTTTCGGTAGCTACCCTTGAGGAAAAGGGATATGATATCATCTTCAAAAAATGTATGACATACCTTTATCACTTAAATTCTGGATGTAAGAAGTAGAGAGGTGTGAGGGTGAAGAATCTCTACAAGTTGTAGTTAGATATGGGTGCAGCCTCGAGTAGCAATGTAGGGAGTTCTCAAAGTAGATATGTGGTGGTTGAGCAAGAGCAGGATAAAGCTCTCAAGATGGAGCCACAACTAGTATCTCAGTTTTAGTCTAAGCTAGTTGGAAGTTGCACTGCCTAGCTGGATGATGAGGAGCATAACCTAGGGTGAGTGGAGGAAACCATAGTCAAAGAATCCTAGTATGGGGTGAGTTCGAGCCAAGTGGGTAGAGGATTTGGTTAAGGGAGATCAAAAGAGATTTTATTCTCCTAGCATCAAGAAGTAGCCACATAGGTACACATGGTAAATGGCACTTATTAATAAAGTGGTGGACTCAAAGAGAATGGTGGGAAAGAATAGGTTTTAAAATCAGGTTTCACAAAATAAAGCAAGGAAGTATTCTAGTGCATAGGGATAAGTTGCAACAATAAAGAACTTGGTATTGTTGGAGACAGATCCAAGTGGAAAAATTTCTTCCAGGAACACCTTCCTCACTAAGAGAGAGTGTTGAAAATAGTAGTGAGAAAGGGTTCCTTGATTTTTGCCTTAATCAAAGGAACCAAAACGCATTTCTCCTTATCATGCTCAAATTTCCTATAATTTAGGACAATTTCCTAAAATGTAGGAACCATTCCTAAAAATAATGACAAGTTTAGAAGCAGTTAATTGATGTGTTAAAGTGGAAGGCCAGGTTATTAGTTTTCTAGTCCAAGTTAATTGAGGAAAAGAACGTTTGTTTGAGTCTCAAGTCCTTGATTTCGGATAGGATGAGTTTCATGAGTAGTTGACTCATGCTAACTCAACCAATCTCAAAAGAAAACTCCTTAATTAGAAGCTCACTAAACTTATCCATTCAAATTTCTTTAAAAGGAGGAATAAAGGCACAATTTGATCATTGTCTTGTGAGAAAAATTTGGTGAGACAAGATAATAGAGCTCATGGATTTGTGAGAAGGTTGCACAGGTTTATGTGTGGATCTTATGAGAGAAATGCTTGCCAATAGAAGTTTGTGCACATAAATTTAGGAGGAAAGGATCATCAATATTGCAAGGGTTTTAAGTCTAGTGTAAGGTAGGAAAACACGCTTTTTTCATATTGAAACAATTTTTTTTTGTAATATATATGTTTCTCAAATTTCTTCAATAAAATTCTTAATCAGGCATAGGGTTTTCCTAGTTGGGTTCCCTAGAAAAAAATATTGTGTTTTTCTATTGTGATTGTGATTTATTTATGTTCCTATTCGATTGCAAATTTTAGTAAAGGAATTCTGCGTTTATATGAAAATAAATTATATTTTATATTATTCATATTAGCAAATAAAAATTTCATGGATTTTCTACCTCTTTCAATCACACAATTCCATTTTCTTTCTTTCAATATACAAGGTCATTGAGCTTGCTTTGATTATTTCTCAAATTTTCTGGGAAGAATTTATCTTTCCATATATTAATCCTTGCTTCGTTACCTACTTGCCATCCCAAATTATAAACAATTAGAGGGGTTGATGTCTTGCATAACTTCTAGAACTTGGAGCCACTTCCTAACCACTAGAATTTTTCAACTCTTAAAATTATATTCTTGTGAAAATATTTCTTCAAGAAAGCTTCTTTGCACCATTATTTGGAATCATGTATTAATTTCTAGACTATTTTAGACCCTAATGCCAGGTTTATAAACATTGTATCTTTGATCTCCAATCCCCCGCATTCTTTTGGAAGTTGTAATATGTTCCAATTGACCCAGTAAAACTTCTTGTCATTATTTTTACCCCCATGCCATAATAATTTTATGATAATTATACTTATTTGATTGAGAATTATTTTTGGAGCTAAGAGCCCAGAGCCCAGATAAATAAACTGAGTTGATAAGACTGAATTAATTAATGTTGTTTTCCTATCTATATTCAGCCAGTAAGCACCCCAAATTCCTATTTTCTTCTTAATTTTTTGGATTATCTCCTCCCAATCTTCCTTGAAGGGTAAAGCTAAGGATATTGGGACTCCTAAATATTTAAAATATTTCCACCCAATATGAACTGGGAAGTCTAAAGCTAATGTGATCTCCTAAAAAATTACATCAGAACAATTGACTCTTCCTTTTTTTATCGATCCTCCTGAAAGCTCTAAGTAAACATTAAGGATCCCTTTAAATCTTCTTGCAATGATTTTTGAAGTATTGCCCAAAATAATTGTGTCATCAAATAATTGAGGGTGATTGATGTAGTTGACATTTATAACAATGTTAAGGTCCAAAAATAATCCTCTTACTCTAGATTTTTCTAAATTTTTACTTAAACTCTCTGCCACTAAGATATACAATATGTAATATCCCCAAATGGGAACAAGCAGCAATACTAAACAATATTGTTCAGAAATAACACAGTTCAGAAAAGTAAGAATAGGAAGCCAATATGGAGGCTCAATATGTACATTTACAACAACAAATCAGAGTTATATTGAAGCCCATGTGTTATAGAACATAAAATAGAAGACTTTACATGAAGAAAACCCTCAAAATTGAGGTGCTGCAACCATATATTTGACTGAACAATCTTGACACGTTATTTTTATTGGCTGAAGCAGCAGTAGATTACACTTCACATCTAGAGTAGATCTATGTAAAAAAATTTAGATCTATATCAAATACGTACACTAGATAGGCTCCTCTACAAATGCCCCTTGGGGTTTTTAGCAAAAAGTGAAGTACAGGGAGTAGATTTGAGATCTTATGTAGCAGATCTGCAGAATGATTCAAAAAATATGAAGCAAATAAAACAGTATTCAAATCAGATCTGAATATGATTGGATTAGATTTGAAATCCATGGATCACCACGGTGAAGGGCAGAACCCCAACACTAGAGATCTCTCCTCCAAAAGTGTGCCAAAACACCCTGCAACTATACACTTGCAAATAATAAAGTACTCAAAGGAAAAATACGTTGTAGGCTCTAGAACATATGTGGCCTCAAGCCAAGATCTAAAACCAGTGCTCAAATCATCCAATACTCTCTTGACAAGGGGTTAGAAGTATTTCCCACTAAAAAGAGGCACTAGAATGGCCTAGATCTGAGTAGATATAGCCTCTACTTGCTGCTGCTTACAAAGACAACCAAACCCTCAATAGGATCTGTGTTGTAGTTGGAAGAAGAGCTTGGCCAAATTCCTGATAGTGGACAAGAAATGCAAGACTCCTCCAAGAGATAATTAAGGAAGGAGGTGGGATTCCCGATCAGGAAAACCCAGTGCTAAACATCATTATTCTCTGCTAAACAGGCAAGAGAATAAGAAATGTATAAACAGACAAAATCTTCTGAAAATGATAATCATTAAAAACCTTCTCCTGTTATCCTCCTCTTCCTTTTATAAGATTGAGAGCTTGCAAAACCATAAACCATCTCAATGAAATAGCTCTTTTCACATGATCCTCCTCCAACTAAAACTGCGTTGTGCCTTCATGAAGATCACTCCTTCTAAACAACATTGTTGATTTGGTCATGGTTGACCCAGTCAAAAGATTCAGTCCCTTTCACACATAAGGGTGTTTATTTAAATAGCCCAGATTTAGCTTTTTTCACATGTGGCATTGATTTATTTGCTGATTTAGGAGTTTTTATAATCCTCCCTTACACATTTATTCATGAAACAGTAAAGTAAAAACAATTGAATATTCCCATTAGCTTGGGATAATTAGGAATATTACAGTCCTCCCCTCCAAAATGTTGATTGTCCTGAAGCAACTAATAAGGTGAGTGTTGCAACTCATATCCTCCTCCATTGGTGACACCTACATCAGTTAAGCTTCCTCCGTAAGCCAAGTGTTCACCAAACCAACCATTCATGACTTGCTCCTCCAAATTTCTCATGAGATGCAAGTAGCTCATCCCATAATGAGACAATAGATCACATGAAACAAACATGGTTTTCCCAATGCTCTCCCTGAAATATGATACATAAGGTACATGGGGAGTATCCATCCCATAGGGCACATTCATACCTTCCCTCCTTCCTCCATACATCCCCATAAAAATTACAAGTAAATCATCAATATAGGGGATCAAAATAATGTACATACAAACATAAATTTGTGCATATGGAGATGGGTCATAGTTCCACATGTCGAACTAGCGTAGGGCATCTCCTGCCTGCATCATATCTAGATGTGGTAAGTGGTTATCCCACCACTTACTTGTTGCCCATACCATCTCACCATAGCTGAAAGTGTGAGATATATTTGGTGCCTTGGGAAAGCACCCATCATGTTGCAAGATCTCCCTCTTTCCTCCAAGGGAGTGGCCAAATTAAAAAAAAATTGTCACCGATATTGGCCATGAATCTTACAAGATATAATACTCCTACTTGGATTCATGGCCTACATAAACATGGTGAAAGAATGCATAAAATCAGAGTATGAAACATGTGTAACAAGAGCATGTTCCTCACCAACAATCCTTATCATATCAATGGAGTGGTACGTAGATCTATCCTCTCCCTCAAAGATAGAAAGAGAGGGCTGATTTAACTCTCTTATAGAGTGAGGTTGCTGCTCCATCTCCACATGCTTCATGCATATTTGACAATGATGATATACTTATTTTTCAAAGCCCTCCCAATAGTAGCTCCTCAAGATGATTTTGTTGAGCTTCATAGAATATGTGTGGCTGAAATAGAACTCTTCATAAGCCCTTTGTAGTAACTTCTCCTTGTTCTTGGAGGCTCTAGACAAGAAGATCCTACCATGGGTATAGATGACTTCATCTAGGATTTAGTAGCTTCCATCATGTAGCAAGTCATTTAGAATCATGCAAGTGTGAAGATCCTTGGAATATTCCACCAGCAGTTGGGATTTCCAATATGGATCTAATTTGCCCAACAATGACAGTGCTGATAATGTGTCCTCTGAAACGTATGCCATGTTGTTGCTCTCCTCCTTGACATTTCTCATGTCAAAGGTGTATGTTGGAAGGTTATGCCTCCCATTTTTCTCCTCCTTGACATCTCCCATGCCAAAGGTATAAGGTGGAAGGTTTCCATTCCTTCCTTGCTACCTCTCTTGCATATGCACATGCTCAACAGAAGATGGAAGTTCTTCGAAGTTAGTCTCCCATGGGAGGCTATCATCTATCCAAAACCTCCTTGGCCTTACAAAAGTATGCATGTGTGACCACCATCTCTCATCATGTGTGGAAAAGGGTTCTCCAAAAAAGTTTGTCTCCTAATTCAAGCATAGCCTTCCTTGCTCCATGATGGTGTCATCCTTCATTCTTGCAGCATCTTGCCTCAGCGTGGTATGAGATGAAAGAATGGATAATGAGGATAAGGGAAAAATAATTTTCCTCTCCTTGAGCCTTCCCCATACTCTCAACGCTATAGTATGGTCTTCTAGTGACTCCTTCCTCCTTGGATCTATGAAAGGAGCATCAATGCATGAAACATATTTCATCAAATCTGAATCAGGTGGTCTCCTAGGTGGTATACCACAAGATAATGATGTCTCATGGCTCATTCCCATGTGAAAAATATATGGGAACATCTTATGACTACTTCCACTATGCAAACCCATCTCTGATTTTCGTGTGGAAGTATCATGATAATGGGGTATCACTCTTATGGATGCAAGAGTGCTTCTAATTGGAGCAATTTCCCCATCTTCTTCTCAATGTAATAGAGGATCACCTCCCATCATATCAATGCTGTGATCCTTCATCTTCTCTCCTTCACCCACCTTCTACAAGATCTCATAGTCTAAGGTGCTCCCTTTACATGTAGTTAACTCATGAACACCCATCATCTCCTTGGTGTCAAGAGTCTTGATCACAAAGGGCTAATCTGCCATAACGTGTGTTCCCAAAACTGGATGCAATGTTGGGACACATTCGTTCCATTGTCTTGTCTCATTGTCTATCATCATAAACACATTCTACTCATTCTCTTCATGTGTAAGATCCTTGGGTCCTTCTTGTAAAGATACAAAAGCCCTCTTAGGGGAAGCAATGGCTTCATCTCCATCTCCCAATAAAAATAGATCTCCTCCTGCTGTTTGTTAGGTCCCTATATTACTAATATAGTCCCTTATTGTTGTTATTGTAACCCCCTTATTGTTATTATTGTACCCTTGTAACCCCCATATTGTTTTTATTGTGCCCTTAAATTATTATTGTTAAGTCTGCTAGGATTACATTGTGGCCCCATGGACTCCTATATATAGAAAGGAGGTTTTGTAATTTGTATCATCCAAGAATTTTTCAATCATGTAATGTATTGGAGGTTGCCCCCTCGAAGTGGCTTATTTCTAAGGCGTTGATATCTCTTTTCTTCTATTTTTGGAGCTGGTTTCACAACATTTGGTATCAAAGCTTTGGATTCTAGGGTTTCACTGCTCCAAACAGGTCATCGTGGCATTTTCGCTGTAAGTTTTTTTCTATGAAGGTTCAAAAGCTGAAATTTTTAGAGTGTGAAGCCGAAATCCAGATTGGAATTCTGTAAAAAGTGACTGGAAATACACAGACTATAGTTTCTTGTCCATAAATTTCAGAGCCAAAGGAGCAAACGGTGACATGTGGCAAGTCGTAAAAGTTCGCTCTACTGAACTAGTCCATAATTAGGTCATTGTGGGAGATTGGACATAAATTTGTCTTGAAGAATCCAAATCAAGTCAGACCTGTGGAATTTGAAATAATATTCATAGGAATACTACAGGGCTGAATTTTAGATATTGAGGATCTACAAGTATATATATAAGTCCAATTTCAGTATCGAGCTCCTCAAAAGCAAGTAAAATGTGTGTATTTTTTTTTCTGAATTGCATAAGTCTTGTTTGAAGAATCAAGTTGAATTGATTCCAAGGGAATATTACAGAATATATATCAATATTGGATTCTAAAATGTACCCTAAAAATAATTCAACACCCATTAAGCCTTTATAAGGCTCTACTATGACTCATGAAGAAGAAGAATGGAAACATGACATATCAAAATTACAAGAGCAAGTGCAAGAAATTTTGCTCTCGCAAAGAGCAACAAAAAATGACATGGAAGTTTTGAGGAAAGGCATGGAAACTAAGATGGATGGTTTGAAGGATGGCATGGAAGCTAATATGGATGGCATGGAAGGTGGCATGGAATCTAAGATGCATGACATGGAAGCTAAGATGGAAAACATGAATAATGATCAAAAAACAGACATGGAAGTTTTGACAAAGTTGATACAAGAAAGTTTTCCTAATGGTGAAAAGATAGTAGAGGAAACTCATGATGAGAACAAAATAAATGTTAATCTTGATTTCATAAACTCTAATGTTGGAGGGAAGAACCCCCATATTCCAAAAATGGATATGAGGAAGTTTGATGGAAAGGATCCTGTAACATGGATACTACAGATGGAGCAATATTTTGATCCCAATAATGTGCAAAACACACAAAAGGTACGCATTGCAACTTTACATTTAGAACAAAATACATTTGTATAGTATCGATGGCTTTGCTCCCCTAAAAAAATTGTCACTTGGTCAATTTTTAAGGAGGAAATGATAGCACATTATGAGGATACAAAGAGCAACACTTTCTTTAGCCAATTGATAAATCTCAAACAAAAGTTTTTAGTGGGGGAGCACATTAAGGACTTCCAAAAATTGAATATGAGGGTAACTGATATTTCAAAGGAACACAGGATTGATCTCTTCATAGGTACTTTAAAGGATAACATCCAACATGAAGTTCGCGTTTTGGAACTTGATTCATTGAAGAAGGCATTCAAGTTGGCAAGAAAAATTGAATGTAAAATTATGGCGACAAGGAAGCCTACCACCCACTTCTACAAAGATGGAAGTATTGCTACTCCTAGATTTCCACAACCCACAAGATTGACACCACAAAAATTAGAAGAAAAAAGAGAAAAAAGGCTTTGCTACAGTTGTGATAGCAAATACACTAAAGGTCATAAGTGTGCTGAGAAGAAATTATTTTACATAGATTGTGAAGAGGAAGAAGAAAATGAACAAGAAGAGGATATACACCAGGAACCAACCCTAGAAGAGAAAGAATTGAGTCCGACCATATCGTGTAATGCATTGGCAGGAATTACCACTCCTCAAACCCTCAATATTGAAGGACATATCAAGAAGAAAAAGGTAATAGTGTTGATTGATTTAGGTAGCACCCATAATTTTATTCATTGTAAGGTAGCCAAGGAATTGAATTTTTTCCTATACCCAGCACCAGAATGTCAAGTGATGGTTGCAAATTGAGGAACTATAAATTTCTTTGGAAAATGCCATAATATCAAGCTAACCATGGGGGAATATGTATTGAATATTCCAATTGTTTCCATTCCTATGGGAGGTGCTGATGTTGTACTAGGAGTACAATGGTTACAATCTTTGGGGATGGTAGCTTTTAATTTTCAAGAACTTTTCTTGAAATTTTTTCAGAAGGAAAGGAAGTTGAATTACAGGGTATTGCAGGGAAGTCGGGAAAGATAATAAGCTCTAATGTCATGACAAAGCTTCTAAAGAAATAACAATGAGGCATAATTGCGCAATTATGCTCACTAGAAGTTCCAACATCAAAATCATCTATTTCTGTAGATCTCCAAAAAGTCTTGGACAATCATTCCAAGTTGTTTGAAACTCCCAAAGGGCTCCCACCTATTCGTGATCATGATCATGCTATTCATTTGATTCCAGGAAGTGTTCATCCAAACATCAGGCCTTATAGATATCCTTATGTCCAAAAGAGTGAAATTGAATGTATGATTGCAGAAATGTTAGAGGCGGGTATAATAAACCTAGTCAAAGTTCTTTCTATGCTCCTGTAGTATTGGTACACAAGAAGGATGGATCATGGCGCATGTGTCCAGATTATAGGGAGCTCAATAAGCTCACCATTAAAGATAAATTTCCCATTCCTGTGATTGATGAATTATTGGATGAATTACATGGAGAAATTTGTTTTACCAAGTTGGATCTTCATTCAGGATATCATCAAATTAGAATCAAGACTGAAGATATTTCGAAGAAAAAAAATTTGAACTCATGAGGCTCATTATGAATTTTTGGTCATGCCTTTTGGCCTTACCAATGCACCTTCTACATTTCAAGGGTTGATGAATTCCATTTTCAAACCCTTCCTTAGAAAATTTGTGCTAGTATT
This sequence comes from Pinus albicaulis, assembly GCA_034641835.2. Lineage (NCBI taxonomy): Eukaryota > Viridiplantae > Streptophyta > Pinopsida > Pinales > Pinaceae > Pinus > Pinus albicaulis. Next base: position 631,225,708 of record CM076572.1, read on the forward strand.
TTTTGACGATATACTAATCTATAGCAGGTCTTGGAAGGATCATGTTGAACATGTTGACAGGGTGCTCAAACTATTGCAGGAGAAACAATTATATGCAAAAAAATCCAAATTTTTCTTTGGAGTACAAGAGGTGGAATATCTGGGTCATATTGTATCTCACGAGGGTGTTAAAGTAGACCCTAACAAAATTAAAGCCATTAGGGAATGGAAAGTCCCCACAACCATAAAGAAGTTGCGAGGATTTCTCGGGTTAACAGGGTATTATCGCAAGTTTGTTAAGAATTATGGGAGAATAGCAGCACCTCTAACAACATTATTGAAGAAAGGTGCATTTTCATGGACTCCTGAAGCAACTAAGGCCTTTGAACATCTTAAAGAGGCAATGTGCCTAGCACCGGTCTTAGCTACGCCAGACTTCACAAAAACCTTTATTGTGGAATGTGATGCCTTAGGAAATGGAATTAGTGTTGTTTTAATGCAAGAAGGAAGACCCATTTCTTTTGAAAGTCTTCCAATCAAAGGAAAGTATTTACAGAAACCTATTTATGAGAAGGAAATGTTAGCAATACTGCATGCACTAAAGAAATGGTGAAATTAGCTAATGGGAAGACGCTTCAAGGTAAAAATTGATCATGATAGTCTTAAACACTTTTTGGAACAAATATTATCTTCAGAAAAGCAGCAAAAATGGGTCACAAAGATGTTGGGTTATGACTTTGAAATAATATAAAAAAAAAGGAAGCTAAATATTGTTGCAGATGCACTCTCAAGAAATAATGAAGAGGTGGAAGCATTGCTTTGTGCCATTTCTATTATCCAACCTGATTGGATAACCGAAGCAAAAGATGAATGGAATAAGGACGAAGAAGTGTGGACACTCATTCAAAAGTTGCAGCAAGATCCTAGTAAATTTGATACATTTAGTGGGAAAAATGATTCCTTATAGTACAAATATCACTTATATCTTTGTAAGAATTCCCAACTAAAACAAAAGATTCTTTTGGAATTGCACACTTCTTCTTTAGGTGGACACTCAGGATTTTTAAAAAATTACCACAGGGTGAAGAAATATTTTTTTTGGGATGGCCTTAAATATAATATTCAAAAGTTTGTGACAGAATATTTGGTTTGCCAACAAAATAAAGTTGATACAACTAAGACCCCGGGTCTTCTACAACCTTTACCCATTCCAAGTCAACGTTGGGAGGAGATTTAAATGGATTTTATCACAGGTTTACCTAAGTCCGAAGGAAAGAGTGTCATCATGGTGGTAGTTGATATAATTACCAAGTATGCACACTTTTGTGAATTATCTCATCCATTTAAATCAAGTACAGTTGCTACTACATTTATGGACACAATTCAAAAGCTACATGGGAACCCAAGGGTTGTTGTGAGTGACAAAGATCCCATTTTTATTGGAAATTTTTGGACGAAGTTATTTTCTTGTTTGGGTACTCAATTAGCTCATAGCTCATCTTATCATCCTCAACCCGATGGTCAAACTGAGATAGTAAATAAATGTTTGGAAGGATATCTTCATTGTTTTGTATCTGATAAAAAAATACAATGGTTCAAGTGGTTACCTCTCGCTGAATGGTGGTATAACACTTCCTTCCATACTGTAGCAAAAATGACCCCATTTATGGCACTTTATGGATATCATCCACCATCCATCACATCATCTTTAAGAGAAAATTCAATGGTTCAAGCAGTGGAAGATCACATCGAGCATCAAGCATCAACAAGAAGTTCTCCAACTCTTAAAGGATAACCTGAATTTGGCACAAAATCGAATGAAACAACAAGCAGATCAACATCGCAGTGAGAGAAGTTTTGATGTAGGAGACTGGGTATTTTTACAGCTACAACCATACAAACAAATTTCCCTCAAGCAAGCTAAGAAGGATAATAAATTATCAACAAAGTACTATGGTCCTTACAAGGTGTCGCAAAATATTGGTACTATGACATACAAATTGGAGCTTCCTACTTCTTCATGAGTGCATCCAATTTTCCATGTTTCATGCTTAAAGAAGGTTATAGGTGAAAATCTTCTAGTTCAAACAATATTGCCAGAACTTGATGAGGAATGAAAAAATCATATTGGAACTTCAAGCGGGCACAGAAACAAGAACTCGACAGCTACGAAATCGATCAATTTCAGAGTATCTCATCAAGTGGAAGAACTTACCCACTGAAGACTCTACATGGGAGGATGAGAATTTTATACGGAAGCACCCAGAGGTACTCAAGCATTGAGGACAACACTTTTTTGAAGGAGACGGGCATGTTAGGTCCCTATATTACTAGTATAGTCCCTTATTGTTGTTATTGTAACCCCCTTATTGTTATTATCGTACCCCTGTAACCCCCATACTGTTATTATTGTGCCCTTAAATTATTATTTTTAGGTCGGCTAGGATTACATTGTGGCCCCATGGACTCCTATATATAGAAAGGAGGTTTTTTAATTTGTATCATCCAAGAATTTTTCATTCATGTAATGTATTGGAGGTTTCCCCCTCGAAGTGGCTTATTTCTAAGGTGTTGATATCTCTTTTCTTCTATTTTTGGAGTTGGTTTCACAACACTATCATAGCGCTGGAGGATCTTTCTAGCTCTTCTTCTTTCTTCTCCTCATCAATGGAGCATGCCTCATCAATAAGAGATCCTTTCTCTTGATCTCTCCTTGAAAAGGGGATGCTCATGTCTTCCTCTTGAGAAGAATTTTCTTTCTGAAGTGGGGCCTTTTCCCTTGGTAAATCATGTAGCAGATATTTAACCCCTTCAAAAATGGTCTGGAATGGAGTTATCCTCATGGATCCTTCCATCTCATGCAAATTTTTTGGACTCTTGGGCTTAGTTTGCTTACCCAAGGAAGTTTTAGATGGCTCAACGTCAAATATTTTCACTAACCTCCTAGTGAACTTTTCATAAGTAGAGATCTTTACATTTTTCAATGAAGAAGATTCAAATAACCACCAGGCATAAGCCTTACCTTGGAGGTGCATAATTACTACTCTTATGGCTTCTTCTTCAGAAACTTGATGTAGCTAGAAATATGTGTCTAGCTTCTTTACCCAAGACTTGGCTGAGCTCTCAGGTGATCCATCAAAAGTAGGTAGAGAGAATCTACCCAAAGTGTGTTGCATTCACCTTATTCCTCTCTTGTATACGCTTGATCTTATTTATTTTTTGAGTTGACAAAACTCTAGGAAGCTTGGATGATCTTTGAATCTTGTAGACTGAGATTCATATTCTTGGAGATAGTCACCAAGAGTCTCCTCTTTTGGTGTCCCCCCTTCTGCTTCTTCTCTTGCTAGGAATGTAGGCATGCTACAACGTTGTAGATCTGGTTGTGTGACTGAATGCTCACACACATAAGATGAAGACTTGGGGATTTCTTCATGTGAAAATATCTAAAAAGGATCTGCAAGTCTTTCATTCCTCATTCCCCTGATTTCACTTTTCAGCTCATGCATAGTTTGGAACAGATTTTTGGAGAACTCTTTCCCTTTCATTCTTCTAGATAAAGGGGTTTGACCCTTGTCTTCTATGTAATCAAACTTCTTCTGTCTTCTTTTGAGATACCTCTTCTCTCTGTCAGTAAGAGGCTTTTCTTCTTCTAAAGACATATTGGCTTCTTACAGGGTGTGCCAAGATGATTGTTCTGATACCACTGTAATATCCCCAAATGGGAACAAGCAGCAATACTAAACAATATTGTTTAGAAATAACGCAGTTCATCAAAGTAAGAACATGAGGCCAATATGGAGGCTCAATATGTACATTTACAACAACAAATCAGAGTTATATTGAAGCCCGTGTGTTATAGAAAAGAAAATAGAAGACTTTACATGAAGAAAACCCTCAAAATTGAGGTGCTTCAACCATATATTTGACTGAACAAGCTTGACAGCATTATTTTTATTGGCTAAAACAACAGTAGATTAGAATCTAGATCTAGAGCAGATCTGTGTACAAAATTTTGATCTATATCAGATTTGTACACTAGATAGGCTCCTCTACAAATGCCCTTGGGGTTTTCAGCAAAAAGTGAAGTATAAGGAGTAGATCTGAGATCTTATGCAGCAGATCTGTAGAATGATTAAGAAAATATAAAGAAACTACAACAGTATTTAGATCAGATCTGAATATTACATGGATTATATCTGAAATCCATGGATCACCACGGTGAAGGGCAGAACCCCAACACTAGAGATCTCTCCTCCAAAAGTGTGCCAAAACACCCTGCAACTATACACTTGAAAATAACGCAATACTGGAAGGAAAACTGTGTTTTAGGCTCTAGAACATATGTGGCCTCAAGCCAAGATCTGAAATCAATGCTCCAATCATCCAATACTCTCTTTCCAAGGGGATAGAAGACTTTCCCACTGAAAAGAGGCACTGGAATGGCCTAGGTCTGAGTAGATCTGGCCTCCACTTGCTGCAACTTACAAAGACAACCAAACCCTCAACAGGATCTGTGTTGTAGTTGGAAGAAGAACTTGGCCAAATGCCTGATAGTGGACAAGAAATGCAAGACTCCTCCAAGAGCTACTCAAGGAAGGAGGTGGGATTCCCGATTAGGAACACCAGTGCTAAACAACACTATTCTCTACTAAAAAACCAAGAGAATAAGAAATGTCTAAACAGATAAAATCTTCAAAAAATGATAATCATTAACAACCTTCTCCTGTTGTCCTCCTGTTCCTTTTATAATATTGAGAGCTTGAAAAACCCTAAACCATCTCAATGAAATATCTCTTTTCACATGAGCCTCCTCCAACTAAAACTGCGTTGTGCCTTCATGAAGATCACTCCTTCTATACAACGTTGTTGATTTGGTCATGGTTGACCTAGTCAAAAGATTCAGTCCCTTTCACACATAAGGGTGTTTATTTAAATAGCCCAGATTTAGCTTTGTTCACATGTGGCATTGATTTATTTGCTGATTTAGGAGTTTTTATAATCCTCCCTTACGCATTTATTCATGAAACAGTAAATTAAAGCAAAATTGAATATTCCCATTAGCTTGGGCTAATTAGGAATATTACACAATAGGGTAGAGACCAAACAACCTTCATGAAAACCTCGAGATGCTCTAAAGAAAGGAGATAGTCTACCATTGATCAGGGGGCGATCCAAGGGGATCTAATACAATCATTTATCGAGAGAATAAATTCCTTACAAAATCCAATTTTCTCCATAATAAGGAAGAGGAAATAATGACTTACATGGTTAAAAACATTTATCACAAATCTAGGTTCACCCCCTTCTTTGCTCGAATGAATTTCTTCCTATACTAAAATAATATTATCCATGATATGCATATGTTAAATAAAACCTCCGTGATTTTTAGAGATCAACATCAACATCAATTCATTTAATCGGCCTGCAATAATTTTTGTTAATATATTGTATGGGGCATTACATAGTGATATGGGATGAAATCTGGAGAAGTTTATAGAATTAGACTCTTTGAGAATAAAAGTGAGAAAAGTTTAATTAATTCCCCTTCCAAAATTACCCTTGGACTTTGACCAATTGAGCATTCACTACAAGAAAAAAGGACATTGGTGAGGGTCGAAAAATGTCACCAAAACCTCATCGGTGATGGTCAAAAGAGCCTCTGTCACCAAAAGTTGAATGTCACCAAAGGTGGCATCGCCAAAAGTATAGGTGTTGTGGTGAAATTCAAAGTACATCACCAATAATTATTGATAATGACAGATAGTGACCGTCGCCATTTCATATGAATAATGGTGACAAACCTTAGCCTCTGTCACTAAAAAAATGAACATCACCAAAGGTGGCAAAGCCAAAAGTATAGGTGTTGTGGTGACGTTCAAGGTCTGTCACGAATAATGATTATAGTGACAAATAGTGATCGTCACCATTTCATATGAACAATAATGATTTATTGTGATGGAAATTTCATGCCTGTCACTTTTGATGCATATATATGGAGACTTTCATTGGCTGTCACCATTTCATATTTTGGTGAAGGTCGAAAAATGTCACCATAAGCTCAATGGTGATGGTCAAAAGAGCCTACATCACCATTTCATATGAACAAATGTGATTTATGGTGATGGTCCTTTCATGATCATCACTATTGATGCATATATATGGTGGCATTTTTTTACCGTCATCGTTTCATATTTTCGTGAGGGTTGAAAAATGTCGCCATACGCTCATTGGTGATGACCAAAAGAGCTCCCATCACCAAAAATAAATCTTCGTCATTCCATATGAATATCAGGTCACAATGGAATCTAACCACCAGCCTCTTACTTGTAAAACATATGCATATCAATTGAGCTAGCACCCTTCAAGGAATCATACTTTAAAAAATGAGACCTTGAAACTTCATAAATTGTAAATTCTACATCTTCCAAAAAACTATAAAATTTTGTAAAGCCTTCGCATGGGACTAGCATGGACTTACCAAATATACATACCTCCAAAAAGTGACTCTTCTGAACTGCCAAAAATTAAAATAGAACTTCAATTATTTCTCTGGTAAACTGGGAGCTTCAAGTACTGAGACCATGATTAATTGTCTGAATCCTCAATAAGGAGGACAACCTTTGATCATCATGTCAGTAAGAATTACTTCATGAAGTACCATACTATGGATGGACACATGTAGTTGTGGTACCTATTGTAGGTAATCGATTTGGCTAGATTTTGGAGGTTGAAAGGTTGTATATTGGTTATAGTGGGGGTTGCACTGTGTTGGTGCTACAATCCCATGAGAAACAATTAACATTGTATATGCAGGTTTTCTTGCAAATGTAGATCCATGTAAAGTTTTCTCACAAAATTGCTTCTAATAGACTGCAAATCAGGAAATCTCATGCAACTGTTTCAAACCAATCTTTTAACTGAGGCTTAGACTCCTCAATCTGAGAGGGATCTCTCAAGGGTTAATGATATGGAATAAAGATATAGATGGCTAAATCTATTTAGGAAATAAACTGGTTATGATGAATGTAGGTTGAAAATAATATCAGCATGTAAACATTGGGCTTATGGAGTCAAAAATTTCAGTGATTCAGTGAGTCTACTTGACATGGAAGTTGAGGCAGGTCAAAGTTTTTAGTAATAGGACATACACATACGAAACATGAAAACACATAGTCAATTCAATTATAAAGGAAGTCAAAGCATCACATGGATGAATTCTGAGTAATATAAATGAAAAACACTGCAATTAAGACACATAAAAGGTACAAATAGAATAGGTAAGCACTAAAAACTCCTTCAGAATTTCAATTTGGTCAAGTAACAAATCTCTGTATTGTTGAAACAGTCAATTTACAATAAGCTACAATTTTGTCAAAAATATCCAACCCTTGACAAATTTGACTCAATGGCCTTTAATAGAGTTGTTACATCATGAGATGATCTGCCTCCAGGCTAAATACATATAACTTTTTCCTAATGACACCTTGCATAACCATAAAACATCAACTTTAATGACAAACAAACACCTATCCTACTTGACAATCCTATTTCAAATAGGACTCAAACTACTCATTATTATCTTTAACAACCTTATATACTAAAACAATTACATTCTTTGAAAAGTATACATTCACATGGCCAAATTGAGATGATGGGATTCATTCCTTTATGACCACTTAACTGACCTCCTCATAACTAGGAAACAAAAACCTGTTTTTTAGGCAAATGGTCTTCTTCTTCCTCGAATACTTTGGTTGTCATTTAATCTTCAATTCGTGGTCCTTGAGTGTTGAATAACTGTTTTACATGGTCTTTAACCCTTCTATAATCTCCTGATGTCCAAAACTACTCCAAAATTTGTTGAAAAGGCTGAAATACAGTGCGCTACGAAAGTAAGGCAGTTTCGTAGCGCACTTTCGTAGCACTGCAAAACATACCTTTAACCTCAAGATTCTTGACTCTTTCCTTTTGCATAAGGTTCATCATCATCAAAAATGTCCCTCATACCAATTTCACCTCTTAACAGCATTCAAAATTGGTCAAAAAGTCAAAAAGAGCAGCTACGGTAGTTTCGTAGCGCTTTGTTGCCCTTCAAGCCCAGAGGCACTACGAAACTGCTGAAAAGTGCTAAAAATGCAGATTTTTTGTATAATTTTGAAATATGAAACCTGAAAGTGCCAAAAAATTTTATCTAACATGTCATTATCATCCATAAACCATAATCCAACTCATCTTATGCTCCTTGAGGCATTTCTTCCTCATTTACAATTGGTTGAGCTATTGGTTCTTCAATCACTGTCATTTTAAGCCCCCTTTTCTCTAATTCTTCATGAATCAATTCAAGTTTCTATTGAAGGTCCTTAACCTAGTATTTAAGTCTTCTATTGGTGGATTTCATATGAGTGTTCACCTTTCTAAGATGCTTGGCTTCGATCCTTGCTGGAATTGTCCACTTGATAAGCTGTTGTGTATTGTCTAAAGTTTTAGAAACAATGTCAACCTATTCTTCCCAAACTGCCTTCATCTTTTCAAATTGAATTTTCTCAACACTGTATTTCCTAGATTCTTTTTTCATGACAACAATTTCCTGATTGGCCAATTTCAATTTCTCTTTAAGGAGCTGCAACTCTGTTTTTTCTATCACCTTCTCTTTTCCCTTTTTTGATTTGCTGACTGTATCTTTTACTGTGGGTGATGAGAGGTCAATAATTTCTTGAAGTAGTTGAGCTGTCTTAGTAGGTGTTTGAACTTCTTTTCTACTCTCTATTAATTTCCTAGCATGCCTTGTCATAGGCTTTCTTGCTTGGATCATGGAACCTACATCTTCTCCCTCAAACTCTAATTTCTTTGCAGATTTAGCCTTCTTTAACTTCTTCCCACCTTCCTCTATGAATTCAGCTTGGACAATAGGTGTTTCCTTTATGTCAATGGCATGTAAAATATCCTCTTAATTTCCATTATCTTCTGCTCTGTCTTCTACAGCCACTGTCTTCTTTTCCAAAACTACTGTTTGGCTTCTAGTCACCCTTTTAGTCCCTTGTTTGCTAACAATTTTTTTCTGTTTTGCAGGTTTGACCAAATTTGACTTCTGTTTTGCAGGTGGGACATTTGGTGTGTCAAGACTCTACATTTTCTTTGGCTCCTTCATAAATTTATTACTTGATTCTGATCTTGTAGGTTCATTTGGTTTTGCTACCAATGGTTAGCTCTGTTCTGCTGCTAGTGGTGATGGAATATTCCTAGGTTTAGGAGTTCTTGAAAGTGTAAGAGTATCCAGCTCAAAACCACTAACAAACAAGAATGAGGACCAATCTCTCCCTAACCTTTGAAGTTCATCTAAGACCAATAATTTCATTAAACCATGATGAAATAAAGAAGTCTCACTCCCCTTAAACTTTGCCTGGATCTTATCTGCCATTTTTTCCAAACTTTTATGCAAATAAAAAGGTAGATCAAGGGAAATATTACTAGTAAAGTGCATAAGTAATTCGAAATGATATGAATACATTTTGTGGAATCTCCCTTCACATGTAAAGTACTTTTGGATGATGAGCAACAATTTTGAATAGTTGTCTTTAATGCAGCTTCTTGGAACAACATTGGTGAGGTCCATTTCAGAATGTTCTGGCTTCATAAACTCTTTGCATGGCTCCATGTTAAACTTGAAACTTTTGAACCAATTCTCCTGAACTTTTGGAATCTCTGTAGCAGCAGCAATAACCTCTGGTGTGATGGAAAAATTGAGTATTCCCACTTTAGTGGTTGTTCCATTGAAATTCACGGAAAACTCCTTGGACACCTGTGTATGATAGCCCTGTAATTTCTCACAAAACTGTAGGCAACCTGCTCTTCTGAAAGATTCTACTATTACTGGGTCTTCATTAATAAAATTCATGTCTGTAGGTTCATATTTTAAGCACTGTCCACCCTTGTGTGTTTTTCTTTTCTCTGCCACAGTTTCTCTAAGAATTACTCAACCTCGCTTGATGATGTTGAAAGGAAACCTTTGAAGAAACTAGCCCCAACTTTGGCTTAGTACAATAGCTCTCCAGAGATCAAATATTATGCAAGGAGGAAAAATAAATGAGAATGACTGAATTAGGAAAGGGTTTTAAGTTTAAATGTCTTCCCATGACTCAATGATGACTTCTACATTACCTAAAATGACCATGATGACTGCATGTACCTTGATTTTATCCCTCCATGACTCGAAAGCATCTAACTTATCCTTTTCCAAATGATTTTTGACACCTAACAGCTAGACTAACAGGAAAGATAGGAAACCACACTTTCATAGTGCCTTTAGTGTTAATTTGACTGTTTTTTCTACGAAACTATCAGCAGTTTTGTAGCAAAAAGTGACTTTTTGTAGTGAATTGCGCTAACTATGGTTTCTTGGCTAATTTGGCAATTTCAGTACAAAAACTTTGGAAAATGAAATAAGTCAGAAAATGATGAATGATGTGACATGAAGGAGTTTGAATATGAGTGGGTTTAGACCTTAGGGTAAACTTAAACCATAAAAATTTAATATTTCCCTTGAACAAACTTAAAAATGAATCCTACAACCCTATTTTGACCCATGAACCTATTTAACCTTATCAAAATGATGTTTGAATTTTTTTGGGTTATAACATAAAGGTTGTTTAACATAAGAAGATTTTGGAGCATATGTAGGTAGCCTTGTAGGATATTGTTGTGGAGTAGGAGGAGGTAGTTGTGACCTTCGATATGATGGAAAGTTTGGGTTCATTGTTGCATAACCTAGTTGTACTTGTGGTCCCAACTATACTTGAGAGGATGGTATAGGTTGTGAATAAAACTTCTCCTTCTGGCCCCCAACTGCAAGTTTCATTGTAACTGACCTTCCCTACATATCAAAAAATAAGCACAAATTCCAAACTAAAATTTTCCAAATAATTCAAGTCTATCCTTTAAATTACCCAAAAAAATATAATCTCAAAAGCCATTAAAAAATGCATAGTTTTGTTCCTTACATCAATATTTCTATTTGAATCCTCAACGGCCCTTTTAGTCTCTTTAAAAAACTTAAATATTACAAATGAAAAACCCTTGCTTGAAAAAATTGCTTCAGAGTATAAATATAAAATGATATTTCCAAACTAGATATAGTATATATATAAAACTTTCAAATGGCAGAATTACAAGAAACTAAAATTTCCACTTAATAATTTCATTTTCAGCCAAAAATTATTACATGGACCTATTTGTATTATTTTCAGATGTAATAGAACCTTCCTCTATTTCCCCATACTGTGAAAAAAATGATATGAGTGCATGTTTTGATGTCTCATATGAAAGTCCACCAATCTAAAGCTTCCTCTATGATTGAACGATAGTTTTCTAGAGTGGTGCTAGTAGTGGTTAGATTACATACAGTAATTCAACCCGGCATAGTCATCACCCCACATTACAAAAGTATTCTTAAAATTTGAAAAAAGCAGCATCCAGTCAAATTTCCAACATAGTGACATGCACTAACAAAAACAAAATCCCATGCCAAAACTCTTGGCTGGTTTGTGAAAACATTATGATTTTTCTACGTTATTGTTTTATAGTGTGTGAGGAGAATATATGCTTGCAATGTGAATAATAAATTAAATATTTATTTTCACTCACCAACATTGTATGTGGAGGTCTGCGTCGTTATGTCTTGCAAGGCCTTTCAGCTTTGAGCAGTTTCCAGAGACAGATTTATGTTTGTATACTTCTAATTAAGTATTTATTTCCTTGGGATGAAAATATGTGATAGATACTTGATTTTCTTCCAGCTATTGGTTTTCTATCAAAAAATGAGATGAATTCATTAACATAGGATTTCAACTTTCTTTACGAGAGCTCTTCCTAGAATTGATTGCCTAATTGCCTTCCCTTCTCAAAATACTTAATATTATAACCACTGGATCATGTATGGTCTTATTCACAAATCGCAATTTTAACATTCAACTATTGGTTTCAAATCACCGATTTAAGAAATTATTACCATTGTCTTGAAGGGAAAACTACATTTCCATGATATGATTCAGTTGCATGCATATATTAAGAATAAGCAACTTGAATTTTTATCTATATCCAAGTCCACATAGAAATAATTTCTTAAGAAAATATCTCAACTCTAATTAGAATTTCATCCCCATTCTTGATTTACTTTTCTTTGTTGTAATACTGCATACAAATTAAAGCAAGGTTTTTTTTAGAGCTACTAATACCATCTTCTTATAATTTATTATGATGTGTGTGCTCTATATGCTAATAAACACAAAAGAAAACCAATTTTTTCATATGGCCCATACTCTATCAGAGGTTGTGACACTCACGGTAGGAGGGAACTATATATATGGCATTGGATACATATACTAAGCAACCAGTGCATACCTAAGCTTTCTCTAGCTATGCGGGGTGTCTTCACCCTATTAGATTTTCAAGCAGAAACCCATGATAAATATTAATCGAATGCAACCCTAAGACTGCAGAATAAAGTTATTAACATCATGCATTGCCTCTGTTTATACACTAGGCTTCTTTAACATACCATGATGGTCAACTCACTTTGTCAATACGATATGAAGCAACTATGATCTATAAGTTTGAACTCTGAAGAACATAACCCGTTGAATCAATGGTTCTAGCATTCCCTTGTAGGTTAAATCTAACTTCTAAGATGTGAGGAAATTGAAAGCTATAAAAAACAAGAAAAGTCGATCCCAAATTTTATCTTGGCCATCTATTTAAACCCACTTTTTCAACTAGTTGTTCATTACACTCAAATATAAGAAACAACATTCTAAGGAGCTTGTAGAAATTGAAATCCTACTAAAATTTTCTCCTCTTTTTATTCTAGAATCCAAACTCTCTGAGATAGTTACAACACTGAATTATGTGCTTCAGAGGATAGCTCAAGTTTTCTATCGATGTCACAATAAATTTTACCCTCTACACTACCCCTTGTCAAAGCTTTGACATGTGTCTGCAGATTAAGAATCAAGATTACACCATTCAATCCTAATGCTATGTAAAGACCTAGGAACAGGGGAAAAAGGAACCTCTCACAAATGGTCTTAATAACTTTGTACATTAAAATAATAAGAAAAGTATAATATATACAATTTTAAAGGTAAATACAGTGACCTCATTTACCGAGACTAGATCTTACGGACCTACAAGAACCAATAGAAGATTAAGAGGACTGTGGAATTGATCCAATTTCTCTATGCACACTGCACAACATGGAGTCTCACCTTTTTGTGCGGGAGGGAAATACTTCCAAATATCACCAACTTAAATAAAGTATATAAAAATTTTGTTGCACCATATCTCTGCAGTATAAATGAAGTCCAGTTTCAATTAATCAAGCACACTATTCATAGACAACGAGGGCATGGTGAATGGGCAACTTCAGATTCCATGCCATTTTTGAATTTCCAAGATAACACCCCTATTTTTGCATGATGAAATGATTTAAGCAATCTCACAACCATGCATGTCTTGAAAACTACCTAGTTAAATGAGTTTTTTTCCAAATTACAAATGCTTAGAAGGAAATACTCCCACATTTCACCCACTGAAATGTACTATACAAACTTAAAAGAGCAGCAATGCCTCCACTTAGAATTCAACTAGGAAAAACGCACATACCGATCATGTTTTTGAAGTATCTTAGTTATGGGGAAATTAGTTTGTTAATGAGCTTGCTCAAATTCATATAATACTAAGTGAATACATTCAGGTTAGCCATAAAATGAATTATTGTTTATTGTTGAAAGTGCAGGGTCTACTGTAAAATGCATGCAAGCTAATAAGAAGGGAAACTAAGTTCAACACTATGTTTTGCAGTTACTCTGTTAATGTTGGTTTAACCAATTGTTTTTCCTGTTTCAGTCCCTTTTGTTGGAAACATGGTTGTGTTGCTTGGCATGTAAGTAACATTGTTATTCCCTATTGTGGGCATCATAGAAAAATCTACATCTTGGTATTTTGGTTGGAAATCATAGAATAGGTCCCTTGTTTTTTTTAGACTTGGTAATAACCTTGTTGGAGTTGAAAGAACAATGTTTTAGTTGTTCATACAAATCAATACACATATTTTGTAGTCTAACTTCCATGTCCAACAAAGCTCCAACCTACCCAATATATGATACAAGGTATTTTTTTTACAACATTGTTACAAATTATAGCCAAATATAAATGCCTTTTTATTTGATCAAATTAGGGAGGATAAAGCTTAGTATACATCCACAAATTGATGTGCAATAGATTGGTGTTGAACTAGCAACATGTAGAAATGGAATTTTTTTATACCCTTCCTCTATTACCAAACCCAAAAGAAACCTTATTTCCTAATAAACCTTTAATTATTCAGTTTTAATGTCTTAGGAAACCCTTGTAATGATCTTATTTTAAGTGGAGAAGTGAGAAGGGGTTTTATTTTTATAGGTCACAAATAGAAGTGTGTCACCCCACATCAATTACACGATCCTGCAGGTAACCACGTTATGTAGCACACATCACGGTCAAGTTGTGCATTCACATGGAAAGACAACACTTAGCAATCCTGAGCGAAGATAAAGTTCATGTAATTGAGACTAGAAGGTGGGACCAAGGTAATGCATATCTTACAGGGCCTTGCTTGAGGACTCAATAGGATCAGTGTAGCTCCAGATACAACTAGAGGGGATAGGTAAAAAGTTTTGGGTGTCTTAGTGGCCAACTATAGGGAATTTGACCTTCTAGAGCAAAGATACAAAACCACCTAACATAAAAAATCAGCTTTACCAAAAAAACGCCTTTAACCTTGTCAACATGATGTCTGCTACATGTTTAGACTTAACAGTAGATTTTATGAGCTACCTAGGCAACCTTTACAATTGAAATTGCACCTACAAACACCCCTCTAAGTCTTTATTAGATAAAACCTTTTGACTATTTTCTCCAAGGCTCAAAGATAAAATGGTTTCTAACCCGGGATTGAAAAAAAAATGTATACAATATAAGTAAAGGTATTGTTAATTCTTGGGAGAGGTGCAGGGCTCAAATCTCCCTCCCCTCATGTTAACCTGGGTTTTTAGAATAATAATGCAATATTGGGGTTTGTAACAACTTTGGGTCACTTAGTGTTTAAATGGATACAACTACTACTTGACTAATACACTAGAAATGTTGAAATCTGTAAGAAATTATCCTTGGACATCAAATATGGAATCCTTTTCCACTTATCATTGAGTGGATTTGTGTCAGTGTGATTATTAAGTTAAACATTCATCACAAGCATTCTTATTAAATTTTACTTAAATATAAGAATCCATATCTGACCCACATGGGGACAGAAGATGAACCCTTTTTTACAAAAGTGATAGAATAGTAGTTAGAACAATAGTCTAAACTATTCTATAGAGTACCAAAAAGAACATGAAAAATTAAACATGGTTTTAGCATTCATACAACACCTCAGTGCGTTATATCCAAGAAAAGCAGAAGATAATTCCAAATCTAACTAATACACTATATATGTAGAAATTTTCATGCAATTCTCCTTGGACACTTCAAATATGGAACCTTTTTCAACTTACCATTGAGTTGATTTGTTTCAGTGTGATCATTATTAAGTTAATGAGTATTCATCTAAAAAATTCTTACTACAATTTACTTAAATATAATAGCTCATGCGTGGCCCACCTGAGGGTATAAGAGGAAATATTTTGGACAAAAGAAAATGAATAATAGTTAGAACATTGGTATAAACTATTATATAGAGTACTAATGAGGATATGAAAAATTAACCATAGTTCTAGAATTTATAAAGTACCTTTGTGAGCGATGGCCAAGAAAAGTAGTAGATAAATATAAATCTAACTCCAAGCTTTTGTGAAACCGTCCATCAAAGTATCCATAGAACTAAATCTAATGTGGACAATCAGAAAAAATAACCAACACCAATGAGTTCAGTGCATATTGGATTTCTATAAAATTCTATAAAATACAGATATATGTCGACTCCTATGTAAGAGAAGAAAAATATTCAATATAAGATCTCTTTTGACGAAGAGATAGAAGTACAACCAAATGGCCGAATAGTTTCATCCAAACAGAAGTATTCACTTGTAAGTTGTAGCATAGACCCTACAAAACCCAATTTACTATAAAAAAAAAATTTACAAGCACTGTTGGATCAATCCATGTGAGTTTTCTAATACTTCCGATAGAGTATACAAAATATTTTCCAATACTTTCCACTATCCAAAAAAACACTAGAGAAAATTTCCTTAACAAGAAATCATAATATCCAAATAAAGAGTTAGTGCCATTCACAATTTCATCCAAGTAGATGTCAAAACCTTTTCATTTTGATGCTTCATTAGCTAATGAAGTTTGCAATTTTTCTATAGCTCCTTAGGCTGTCATAGAATCTCTTTTTCAGGGTGAAACCTGTACATATCATCAAACTGTGTTTCCAAATTACTAAGGACTCTACCTTTAAAGTCTTCATCTTTTTGTTGATTTCAATCCAAACTTTTGATAGAAGGAACAATATATTCCAGGAGACTGGTGCATTTCTATTAAAAAATGGTGCGCTGCTAAGCTGTTATTTCCTCCCACTCCATGGTAAAAGCTTTTAGTTGATGGAGTTCAGCCAAATTTATTGTTTTGGAGAAAATTTGTTATAGCTACGAGGAAAATTGTCCAAGACTGGATACTCGCCTTTGCATGCTGAGTCATGAAAGCAACAAATCAATCTTGTGAATTAAAAGGATTTCCCTCTTGGTAACTTAATACTGCAACCAAGGCTTGTCCAATGGTGAGCTTGATCTCAGCACATAACTCACTGAACCATATTCAAGGGTAGATACTTTGACACCTTGGGAGAGAGATAAAGAAAACAAAGGTGGTAGACTGTCTTCATGCTAAGAATCTAATGAGGGATGGCTATTGTTAGGAGTCAGGACATATGTTTATACACGTGTGTTTATTCTGTATATAAATTTTTACTTGTCAATTAGGTACACATAACTTGGTTCTATATATGTAGTCACATGTAATTATCCACATGTTAATAATCACATGTGGTCAAATGTATTTATCTACATGTGATTATATTCTAGGAACTTATAATTTTTTATTTTTCCAACTACCTTACTTAGTTTGCTTATCATTTGTAACCTTTATATTAGGGGTATGTGGAGTGAATTTTGTAAGAGAAATGTGACAAAGGTTGTAGTTGTCTTCATGCATCATTGAAGATTATTTTATAGAAAAAATTTATTGCCATATACACTTTATAATTTCATGTTTTGATGTTATGATAAGAGTTAGCAGAAGATCATTTCTACGTTGGAAAACAAAAGCAACAATTGGAGAGAGATAACACGCTTGTAAGATTGGTCCTTATGAGTTCGATTTTAATGATGGGCCCTTCCTTCTATTCTATATTTTTATGGGTTATTTTTCATTCATGATGTAGGACCGTAGGGCACATATCATAAATCATCTTCTCTTGTAAGGTTTTGGGTAATGCATCCCTTTGTGGCACATTTATGCTTGGAAGTTACAATTGTCGTGTAGGGATGCACTTACCAAGGAGAATTTATTGATGAGCAGGTGGTTGCATTTACTTTAGGAGTTACACTCCCTAAGGGATTTAATTATCCAGGAATGGTGCACTCCTTGAGGCCATTAATGGCTAGTTTGTAACCCCCTACTCCTGGCTTATAAAAGGACGGATGGCACACTAATATTTTGGACAATAGCGTTGTCTATGTTATATCTTTCAGACATGTGTAGAGCTTGAGAATGATGCCAAGCTGCTATAATAATTTATTTTCTGAGTAATACAAAAACCATGTGATTTTTGTTGGAACTTGTCCTTTCTGTCCAAAACATTTCCGATTGTTGCATGATGTATATCAGGCCCTATTTAGTTGCTATATCTTTCTCTCATAATTTAAAAATTTCATATTTTATGTCGAATAGACATTACTTATTTGGTGTTGTAAATTAGCTCATGAAATGCAATTTTGCAATATTGAATATTTCCTTATAGTATTTTAGTATATACACATAAAGTTTTGATAGGTGAAATCTAAAGTTCAAATTTTTAGGACCTGTAAAATTCATTATTTTAGTAAAGATCTGAAATATGGTGTAGAAAATTAATATGGTGTCAGTGTTGTGTATATGAAATCTCTCAGCAAATCCATGTATAGATGGGATTTCTTTCTGTGAGATGGAGTTGTGAAAAGCTTTCAATGTGTGCAATGTCTATGTTTCAGTGCTTGAAGCTGATCTACCCCAAGATAGGC
This sequence comes from Pinus albicaulis, assembly GCA_034641835.2. Classification (NCBI taxonomy): domain Eukaryota; kingdom Viridiplantae; phylum Streptophyta; class Pinopsida; order Pinales; family Pinaceae; genus Pinus; species Pinus albicaulis. Next base: position 631,244,001 of record CM076572.1, read on the forward strand.
ACTTGAACTTGTGCAAGGTTCAAGGATGAGATGCCCATCCATTCGATTGGTTGAGAACAATAAGAAGGTGGCCAAAAAGAATCAAATTGTCCTTGATTTAGTCAACGACCACTTGATCCCTCATATTGCATAGAAGAAGACAAGGAAGAATAAGTACGATGTCTTATTCACTCTGTATCATAGTGTGAACGTATCCCACAATATGATTTTGAAGAAAAAGCTCATTAGTAACAACATGAGCCATGATAATACTATGGAAAGTTATCCAATGAATATCACCTAGTTGAGAGATCAACTTACAAACATAGGAAACAAGGGTTATGAAGATCGATTAGTTTGGATAACTCTAAATGGATTCTCAGTATCTTGACTTACCTTCGTGTAGGGAAAATGTGCACGTGTGAATTTTCCCACCTTTGAAACATTGCAGGATGAATTTGTCCAAGAGGATAATTTGTCAGTCAGAGTGGAAGAGACTCAAAATATTCCACTCATTTGGAGGATGACTAAAGGAGGACCCAAGAAGGCCAAGAACAAAAAGGTTTTTTCATCTCATTCTGAGGAGGAAGCTATGATCTATGTGACATGTTTCAAATGTTGTAAGAAGGGACATTAAGCAAGCCAATATCCAAAAATGGGAAGCAACTGCAAAATCAGTTTGAGATGAGTGTGGAAGCTGCAATGGATGAGTTGGCATCCAAACTAGAGACATCCTTCTCCACAACTTCTCGTTTCTCAATACCACTTTAGTGTTGATCAGCATGTGAAAAGTGGAAGATCAAAGCATATGGCATTCAACTGTGAGATATCCAGCAAGTTTCAAGAGTTAAAGGAAACATGCAAGTGGAGTTGGGTGATAATGTTATCGATGTAATATCCTCAGTTTTGATCCGTAGAACAATAATGTATATGTCTACATGATAAATGGATAAAATTCCAAGCAATGGAATATGTAAAGTGGTACATTGAATCATAATAAAAATACATCACAGACTACAAAAGGAGAAAGGAAAAAAAACGGGGGGGGGCTATGATCCCACAATAAGGGAATGAAAGGGGGCTTAGGGCCTAAGGGAAAAATATGTCATCATTTTATTACTCCTATCAGTTCTTTAAACTTAGAATTATTGAAATTTGTTTTATGGTTATCCTAAGTCTTACTAACCTTGGAAATTTGGAATTAGTGGTTAAGAGAGAAACATGTACTTATTATGAAAGCACATGGTATCTCCCATGCATGCAAATATAATCTGTGATTTTTCAACATGCAAAAGAGATTTTTACATCCATTCTTCCTTGAGATTTTTCTCTCAAAGCTTAGGCTATTGTATTAATTCTATAATAGAATTATGGAAATTGTTGTCATGAAACTATGTGGAAATCATGAAAAAGTGAAAGGGAAATGGATGTCATCGACTAAGCTTAATTACAGTTGATAACCCCTGGAGTCCCCAACAAAGATATTTCTTGGCCAGTTAATGCTAAAGACCTGGAGGGAAGTGGGATAACCTGAGGTACTGCATGACCAAGACAGGGATCCCATTCCTTGGGTTGTGAAACCAGTGATGGGAGAGGGTTGGTAGATTGAGATAGATGTAAGAGTTTATAGATTGGGAAATCCTAGGAATTGGATTGTGTGAAGGGAGCTAGAGCTAAAAATAGGTAATTTTATCCTTGTGGATCCTTGTTCCAAACAATTTATTAATTTATATTAGTCAATTTCCTATGTTAGATGACCCTACCCTTGAGAATATAGTGGTTAAAGGAAATTTATAATATTGGCCACCTTTAAACTATAACCCAAGGCCAACTTTTCAACAAAATACTCAGGATTGGAGATTTATGAAGCTATGTGATTCTTCTTATTCTTGTTGCTTAATGGAATTTTCTCTATGAACTAAGTTTAAAGATCGAAGACTTCTTGAACCATTGGAATGAGAAATATGCATCATCACTACAATATTGTTTGAAGTATTCTTAGATAATCCCTTATCATCATAAGAGAATCTCTATCAGAAGTCTAAATATTTGCATCATAATATTCTAATATACCAATGGTACATGTCAAATACCTGAAAAATGAAAAATACATTAGAGGATTATGTCAATGATATACAAATTGTATGCAATTATAAAGAATCCTTAAGAACATGTCAAGGAAAATTGTTAATGTGTAGCATATTACCATCATGGTCTATGGTATAGGAATCCTATGTGAGTGTAAAGAGAAATGATTAAGAAGATGAAAATTCTGTAATTCCATATACTACAGTGACATGTCTTACATTGACAAGATAAGTTTGAATCTATAGTTCGATTAATAAATCTTAATAAATACTCAAGTATAAGGACCAAACCTTGTAAGAATATATAAAAATATAAAGGGACTTACATATTTCAAGGTTATGTGTTTCCTTGTGATTCAAAAGCAAGACATTGTATTATATCTTACCTTGATGAAGGAAAAGCATTAACATGATAAGATCAGTATCACAACGAAAAAGTGTACAAGTTCTCTTTCAAAGTTGAAAGCCTTTTCAAAAAATTGAATAATTTTCATAACTCGATGTGTGTAGGCTATTTTGGTTGAAAAGCTCAATAAACAATTATTAGTAATTCTCTAGTATGCTTGAGAAATTGACATGAAAAGGAGAATTATACTCATTGCAAATACTATTCGACTTACAAGAAGATGTAAAATGAAAATCTAGGGTTTTATACTTTGTAAACCCTAGCAAGCTACAAGGCTTAATATTTAGATAAGAAATCGTAGGGGTTATGGAAAAACCCTAGGATTGATCGTTTCCACTAAAAGAAGAAAGTTAATAAACTCTAGCTCATGCCGGAAAGGAAAGGAAAGCAACATGATGATGAGGAAAAGGATGAAAATTTCTAGCTTAATGAGATTGCAATGCTTCCTACAAGAAGGACAAGATCAAGAGGGAGTTAACATTCTTCTCAAAATTTGTTCTTCCATGGCCTCTTAGTAAGTATTGCAGGTACATATTGAAGATTTTCAATGTGTGGTGACTGTTGAAAATGGATGGAAGAATGAAGTGACAAGATGACTCATGATTGGAATCTGGATGAGTTATTGACTCAAAGGAAGCAAAGAAGATCAACTTCATTAAAGTATTATTTGGCCCATGAAGTTCAAATATGAAGATGGCTTGAAGTCCTGAAGGAAGATGATGATCTACCAAAGATGAATTCGTGAAATTCTCTATGTGTTGGTGATATATTTCACACAAAGGATGAGAACCTCTTTAGTGTAAGAGGGAGTTGATTGAAAGTGTTACATGAGCCTGATAAAATACTTGTTGAGAATGTGGCATGGTGGATTGTAAGCCCATGGCTACTTCCTTGATGAATAAAAAGTTGAAAGAATTTGTTGTTGAGCAAATAAATAGAACTGATAGGTTTTTGGTGTTCGATTTTGTACAAATATTTGGTTAAAGTTAGACGAATAGCTAGACACTAGTAATAAAACAAGTATTGAAATCCACCATCGCTACCTTTCTGCTTTTGAGTAGGTTGGAGATTATGTAAGAATCTTAGAATGGTTAAGGATCCCTTTGAGAGGGAGAATTGGTTTGATAGCATCATCAAGTTACCATAAGACCTATGTGGTCAAGGAATTTGGTTCTGAGGCTTGTAGTCATGAGGTATGTTGTACCTTGGGATACAATATTTAGTTGAAGAAGATCGGTGCCCAAGAAATTTATCAATAAACATGATGATAATATTTTAGTGTCCCAATGTTCTTAAACCCCAAAGATTTAATCCTTATCAGTCTCTAGTGTGAGAAAAATATTTCAAGTGGCCTTCTAGTGATGAATACAAATGGAAAAGAGAAGACATAAAGAAGTGATAATGGAAAGTCTTTGACAATAGGCTTCCTATGTAGAGTCTCTTGTTTACAAAATTTAGAAGAAAAAATGGCAGACTTAGGACATGAAAAATAGAATAGAGGAGTGCATCATTAAGGATTTTAACTTTAACTTAAAAAACTATAAAATTAAATATACGAAGCTTCGTTACTCAATTCTAAAGAAGAAAGGCATAAAAAATATAATGCAACATGGAAAGATGAATCATATTCAAAAAATTTTGGAATCACTGTGAAAGGTTTATTCATAAGCACATGGAGATCCAAAGTACAAAATTTCTACCTCTTAGGCCAAAAACTTGGAACCGCCTGCAATCTCCCTTCTAGGATTTTATCTCCACCCTTTGATTCACTGATGAATCATTTTTTATAACTCACTTCCTAAAAAATTTAATAATTTTTTCATTGTGGTAGATATTACAAAATTATAATAATGTCATATGTATATATAATATATGATATTAACTTTAATAAAACTTATTTTCAAGATTTAGTTTATGACATTTTTCAAATTCATAAAAAATAAAATTTGGATTTGAAAGTAAAGAACGTGGGCTCCAACTTTCACCACACAATCCCCTTTATTGAAACCAGGAACTACTTGTGGGAGCACTTAGGCAGTTTTGGAATTTGAAGAGGGTGTTCCTGCAATTAATATCAACCATTGATTTGTAAGTAAGTTGATTTAACTATACTGCGTACGGGGGCACTCCTTGGGATAAATTTCATGTAGTTTTTGCTTCCAGGTTATCGTTGGATCCGGCACAAGAGACCAGATCCATTGATTTATTTTTCACCTGCAAGCTCTTTGCTAAAAGCATATGATCCAAATCCAATAGGAAAAAATAAGCTACAACATTTGGCTCTAGCTGGGGGTAGTGATTTTCATGCAAAGAGTTGAGAACAGTAGACCAGTAGCCTCTGTTGGGCATGGAGTCTAATATTTTCAAAACCCCGGAAACTGAAAACTAAAACCTGTCATTCTTGAAATCTGAAATATGTTCCCAAATGGAACTGTAACCCTTATTCATCAACTATAGTTGAAGTAGCACCTGCAACTGCAAATAAAATGCTCAATACCTGAGATTATTTATGTACAAGTGCTACTACATACATGGTTAGGTTCCTTAAGGTGAATTCCACCTACCAATGGTACCAGGTCAACATTTGGGTGTTGGACCTCATGCATGCTGCTGAAATTTAAAAATCAAAATTGTTATGTGTGAAATAATTTTTTCAGATAAAAAAATTGGCATATACCCCAAAACTAAAAATTGCTGCTCACTGAAGAATGCTTCCATGTAGTGAGTCACTGGTTCATATAATTGGTAAGAAAAAATTTCATTTGTCTTATTTCCTTGAAAATTTTGCTGATGTATATTTCTTTGAATAGGGAAGCCTCTTTCACTATTTGAGTCCTCAATTTGGGGTTGTATGTGAGGAAATCGATTTCTATTTCCCGTTGGCAACCATTTAGGCTGAAAAATGAAATCCAAGGTTTTTTCCCCATAATGCTAATGCTTTCATACAATGTTAGTTCTTGATAAAAATATTTGTCCTCCCGCAACAACACTTGAGGAGCTGCACTAGCTTCTCCTTTCTTTACAAAATTACTAAAATTAGCATTTCCTTTATTTTCTTAACAGGCCCTCTCATCTTCAACAATAATTTTTCTTTCAACATAATAAGAAATATTTCTACAAGCCCATAAATTATCTTCAATTTCTTATGCATAAAGAAACATCAACTCTAGAGTGCAAGGCTTTCTCTCCTTGAGATAAAAATCTAAGTCAATAGAATGAGCCTTCAAATAGTACACCATGGCAGCAGCCTCAGGAGGTTGAATTTATTTTGGCATACTAAAATAAATTTTTTCAAACCTCCTATTAAATTTGACGACTAATTCATTGTTCTTCCTCTAGATAACATATAATTTCGAAAGGTGTTTTTCATATGACTTGTGCTCGACCCAATATCTAAGAAATATATCTTGAAAACCCTGCCATGAACTAACTAAAATAGCCTCCAAATACTGAAACCATTGTTGAGCTTCCCGCTTTAATGTATAAAAAAACAAATTCATAACCACATCCTCATAAATTATTTGAAATTTATCTAGAAAGTATTCAAATTCTAGGAGATGTTGTTTAGGTGCAATATCATCACTCTCTCCAGAAAAACGTTGCAGAAATTTAAAGATTTTTAAATGATATTGATGAAGAATTGTAGGCAGCACTAAGGGTTTGAAAATCACCTTGGCTTCAATATGAAAAGTAGAGGATTGTTTATGAGGCAGAGTGTTATCTCCCAAAGGTGATGAATCATCACCTTTATTCCTAGACTATGACTGGTTATCTTCAGGAATTGTAATGCAACCGTCATCTCTCCTCTCATATTTAGGAGATAAAGTTTTGTCAAGATCAATAATACAAGAAGAAGAAATATCTTCTTTTTCCAATAAAGAATTTACTTTTTTGGCTATACAATCTTTTGAGAATATAAATTAGGAAACAATATTCTTGATATGTAATGGAAAATATACCACTAAGTCTCTCTCTCCATGAATTCTCTCTAAAACGTAAAAGTAATAGATTCTGTTTTTACAGAATATTACTATTAGTTTCCTCTATAGTTCTTCTTTTCCATTCAGATATCAGCAATCAATGGCATTGTGAAATCTTTTATTATCCAAATCATTAAGGGTTTTAGAAAACTAGTTTCTAGAGGGATAGAACAAAGACCTCATGATAAAATTATTTATGTGACACACTTTTAAAATTTCTTAAGCATTGATTCCTTTCACAACCGAGGTATTGTCTCTTAAGCTACAACAGGCCCAAAGAGGCGAATCGATATATCAACTTCCCAAGGCTATAACGTTTGCATGAAAAATCCATTTAGAACATTTCTTGGACCATTACAATCCATACTATGTGTATTTAGCCTATGAAAAATGCACAGGAAATGCCCAAAAAAGGCACCAAAATTTTGAGACCTAAAACACTATAATATAACTACCAAGATGTGGAATAATGTTGAATTAATGTAACAAGTGGGTATTCACTAGTATTCTATTGAATAAATTGTCTCCCCTTATGAATAAGTGGTCCATTTTGTGTCAATTTCCTTCGTCAAGTGGGGAAACTTTTTTTGAATATGGCTCCTAGTGAGACATGTGCACCAAAGTAGAAACATGAGGTGCCTATGAGAGGTGGGAAATCTGGTTGAAGTAGCTCCACATTAAATATAAGGTTCAAGACAAAGAAAAGGGAATATTTTCTTTAGAACCATCTTCACCCACAACGTTTGTGTTGGTGTAAGGCCTAAATCAGAATGGTGAGTCGGGTGGGAGCTTCCAATGGGATCTTCAAAGGTGTTCTTTATACAAATGAAACTATACCTTATCTCCCACCCTAAAATTATGTGGCACTCTAATCCAGGTATATATTTGGTGGCCACCCACCTCTTCCACTAACTCAATGGTTCTTTATCTTCTTATTAGTTTTTCTATGGTTTTTTGGGTCCCAAATTTCTAGGGTCATTTGTAGGCCCTAAATGATGTTTTTTGGCCATTTATGGGTAAAGAGGTTTTTATGTCATTCCCTAGGCCCAACCAAAAGTTATAATACTAAATATAGTTCTTTCAAATGGACTAATTGTGTGCCCCAAACAGAGATTTTATGCAAAAGCTGCACCACTGGAAAGTTTATTCTAGGGTTACAGTTTTAAACCTATGGGGTTCTTTCTTTATTTTAAAACATATGATGAAACTAACATAAAAAATGAATAAACTATGCATTCATGACTTGCAAGCACCTTGATAACAACATGTTTGTAAAATTGAACAACTTGTACCAGGAAATCTTGAGCAAGATCAGAGCTTGTAAACAAAGCATGAAGAATCAGGAACCTTGTTTTCTTCTTCAGGGAAAATGTAGATGCAGGCAGGGATGGAACCCCTGCTCTCTCTGGCAAGAAAAGGTAAATGTTAGCGTTTGATTTTTTTTAAAACAATCTCAGCCTTTTCCTCTCATTCTATGGAAGGGAATATGCTATTTCAAGTGTATAATATTTACTATTATATCACCATATTTTATGGAAAGTTATTTGAAAATGGTCATTTTTTAGTAATTTATTTTTATTCTATTCTATAAGAAAAATAGAGTGAGAGCTAATTCATTAATGTTATTTAAGGAAAAATAAATTATTTGAAATTATTCATTGGCATACCATTAAGGGGTGTACTTTCACTATTGAAAGATACTTTTGTTTATTTCTTAGTTAACTTATTTCCATGTGTATAAGCAAAAAAGAGCTTTTGGTCAATCAGAAAAAAATTAAATCTTATTATATGACCAAATTCAATTATGTATTGCCAAAACATGTTCTAGACAAGGTTTCAATATGGTTTTTCTTAATTTCAATTCAATTTATCTATCACACTATCACCAAATTCAATTCTTTATTGCCAAAACATGTTCTCAATGAGGTTTAAATATGGTTCTGCTTAATGTCAATTCAATTTATCTATTTTAAAGACAACCCGCACTATCCAAATTTAAATGGAGCTTGAGGTATATTTTTTATAAATAGAAAAAAATATTCATTTCAATTTCATATCTATGAAGCATTAGAAAGGGATAAAAAAGAATTAGGATGCCAATTAGGTTTAGCTTGGGTGGTTAAGAGGAGTTGTCATAGTAATTTTCTAAGGTCAATCTTACTTGTGATGTGTTTATTCATTATGTAGGGTTTGCATTATCTTTTGGATTTCCAACTCAATCTTTTGAATTCCTCCATTCTACCATGACTCGTTTCCATTTAGTTTTGCATTCAAATCAGTCTTATGCTATTATTAATTTTATGTTAAGCAAAGTATGGATTGTGTTGGTTACATATTGGTGCTACAAAATATGGTCTTATGGGTGTATTTATTATATGTTAAACAATAGATTATATGTGTTTTGTATGGAAATAATTTTGTTTCTTATACTTCTTAGTATGTTGAACTATGTTTGGTTGTTCTTAGGTGTTATAACAATGTATTTAGACACCACCTCTATTTTAGAATACGAGTTTTCTAATTATATACAAAATCCCTCGATTCTCCAACATGGTATTAAAGTTAATGGTTTGAGATGTAGCACGTTGCCTACAAGTCTTATGCAAGTTGTATATGCTCTTAAAAAGTCATATTTTTTTAGTGGATTGGTTCAAGGTTTATAATTGCAAACTAAATCTAGGATCAAATCAGTGGGTCAACATTATGATTTTCAAGCAAGATCTTATAAATTTTAATGGAGAAAATTATGGAATTTTGGCACAAGATATGGGAACATTGTTGAAGAGTGAAGAGTTATAGGACTTTACGAAAATGGTGGTTCTTATCCAAGGGATAACTAATAAAAGTTTTTCATCAATAGGAAGAAGGATGAGGCTCTAGGAGTCATAATGTTGAAGAATGTAACTAGGTTCGGTCTTAATTATTAATGTATTTGTCCAAAGAACTTATTATTATTATTAAATGACTTATTAAAGCATGGGTTTAATGCTTGGGTCATATTTAGATTAAGGTCCCAATTGTGGACTTATAGGTTAGTTGTTACAAATTTAAATTGATCCATTTTTTGGGCTTTGAAATCATGTGACATTAAGTTGTCAAAAGGATCCTCCATCAAGTCATCTTATTCAAGGTCATCATCCTCGAAATACAATTCAAAGAAAAACCTCAAGTCAAGTGATACAAGTCATCAAAGTTTCCTCTTTAAGTCAGCCTCAATCAGTCTTCAAGTCGGCTCAAATCGAGACACAACGATTCACACTGTCATGTCAACTAAATAAACATGGAAAACAACTATATATACAGGGGTATAGTTTTTCATTTCTACCGCATAATTTTTGACGTATCTGAGTTTTGAACCACAGATACAGTTCGGATCATTATCACATGTTTGTTGTTGGAGGATAAGGTCTTGAACATATTACAGAATTTGGGTAACCATATATACTATGAATCGGGCAACTTCCATGATACGATGTTGAAGAAAAACAGTTCCTTGGTGTCAACACAGATCTACAACAGAATCAATGTTGTGTTATGATACTTATTGCTATGAAGATGCTCAGTGATATCAGTTATGATGCTCAGTTCTATGATGAAGCTCGGTGATCTCAGTAATGATGCTCGGTCCTATGTTGCTATCTCAAACTCGGTCAAGGTAATGAGGATGGAGTTTAGGTGCAAGAAAAGGACAACTCGGTGTCATAGAGATCTCAGTGCTAACATAGTGAAGGGATGGATTGAAGGAGGAAGTCTATAGTCTAAGGTCTTGGTCATCTCATCTTAAATCTACTGAAGGAATAATTTTAATTGGGTTTTCCCCAAAAAGTGGGGTTTTTTCCTAACATGTGACCACATATTGTGTCTTCTTATATTTGTTCATTGGAATTACTCTTGATGATAATAAAATATAAATTGAAAGAATAAATAATAATAACAAAACATCACAAGATAATGCCATGATAAGAGAAATTTTTTAACTTCCATATCCTTAATATATCTAACACATAACAACCTCCATCTCAAGGTTGATTCATTGTCATATAATCCATACTCTTTAATATATCAAGAGCTATAATTTGATGCTTATTTTCCCCTAAGACCCTACAAAACCTATATTCTCCTTGCAAACCTTAGCCTCTATAACAAAAGCAAAAAAATTCCTACATAATTTACAACATCATGAATTTTAGAATTAGACTAATTCAGTGGCACTCCAAACAAATTTTTAGAAAAAAAAATTCCTAGCTCAAAAGACTTAATGCGTGGCATTGATCACCATGGTTTCACTCTATAGTAAATATTTTTTGGTGGACTTAGCATATAAATTATTTTTATCCCTCTCCATAGGTTTCTCTCAAGGCATTGATTATGTTGGGCTATATCTTACACAATCTTTCTAATGGCCATGTGGTTCCATGACACACACCTACAACACGTCATCCATAGAGGACACAAAGTAAATAGTTCAATCCCTCTCATAGTACATTAACATTATCTCCCTTCCCTCACTATGCAAGTTGGCCTTTATTTTGAGAAGATTAGGATTTCAAGGATAAGCATGATGAGGGTGTCATTTTATCAAGACGAGTCTCTCATAAGGATAAGAAATTTAATGAGAAATAAAACCACAATATTGACCACTCACTTCTTACCATACCACACCATAAAAAAAATCTTAAAAATTTCATTCTTAAAATCTCTTTTGTAGTTTCCTAATGTCATTCAAGTAGAATCTTGCAACTACTTTTGTCAGTAATGGTACGATCATTTTTTATTATCATAAACGAAATCTTTCTAGACATGCACCCCATCAAACATAAATCATTGAGCCAAAATGAATGGAAATGAATGAATAAGAGGGTGTGTCGAGGAGTGTTAGTGAGTGTGAGGCATGCCGAGGAGGGAGTGACAAGGCATGCTAGGTAATGTTAGGGCATGTCAATAAGTGTCAGGGTGTGCTAACATGTGTCAGATAGTGCCAAGTCATGCCAATGCATGCCATGCATGTCGATACATGCCATGTGTTAAGGCATGATAATATGTTCCATGTGTTAATGTGTGTCAAGGAATGTCAGGCGACAAAAGGGAACACCAAGTTAAAATGCAAATAAATTAACACATATGAGGGTTAATAATCCCAGACCTTACCTTTTCAGGAGGGGCATGCTAGGCATACCAACACTAATGCCAATACATGCCAAGGGAAAAGTGCTAGCATGTCTTAAGTGCCAAATCATCCTCTTACTTCTCTCTTAATTATGAATAACTGATCTTAAATGAGTTTTATCTTAAACCATGCCAATGCATTATAGGGAATCCAAACGCATGCCAAGAATTGTCAAGTTCCACCAAGTGCCAAGAGCCAATATATGCTAGGGAGTTATAGGGCATGCTATGGAGTTCTAGATTTGCTAAGGAGGGAGTGAAAATATATGCTAGATAGTTACAAGGCATGCTAGAGTGTTAGGGAAGCATAACAAGACGTGCCAAGTGCCAACGTGTGTTGATTATTAGCGAGTACCAAGGAAACAAAAGGGATACGTATGTCAAAATGCATGGAAATGAATGAATAAGAGTGTGTTATAGGGAGTGTCAGTGAGTTCTAGGTGTGCTAAGGAGGGTGTGACATGGTATGCTAGGTAGTCCTAAGTCATGCTAGTGTGCTAGAGTTGCATGCGGCAAAGATGTGTCAGGTGTCAAGGTGTGCCAACACATGCTAGGAAGTGTTAGGGAGTCCTAGGGACACATAAGGGAGCACTAGGTGAAAATAATGCATGCAAATGAATTATTAAGAGAATGTGACAATAAATGTTAGTGAGTTACAGGTGTGTTAAGCAGGGAGTGAAAAGGTATGCTAGGCAGTGTTAAGGTTGCATGATAGAGGATAGGGAAACATGCCAAGATGTGCCAGGTGCTAGGGTGTGTTAATGCATGTCATGGAGTGTTATGGAGTGCCAGGGAAAAATAAGGGAGAACTATTTTCAAATGCATGGAAATGAATGAATAAGAGTGTGTTACAGGGATTTTTAGCGAGTTCTAGGTGTGCTAAGGAGGAAGTGACAAGGCATGTTAGGTAGTTCCAAGAAATGCTAGAGTGATAGGGTGACATGCCAAGATGTGCCAAGTGTCAGGGTGTGCCAATGTGTGCCAGAGAGTGTTAGGGAGTGCCATGAAAACAAAAGGGAGAATTAGTTTAAAATGCATGGAAATGAACGGATAAGAGTGTCTGATAGGGAGTGTTAGGGAGTTCCAAGTGTGCTAAGGAGGGAGTGACATGGTTATATGCTAGGAAATTCCAAGGCATGGAAGAGTGTTAGGGAATGTAAGGGAATGGTAGGGTGTGTTAGGGAGTTCCAAATCATGCTAAGGAATTAAAGGGATGCTAACATGTGCCACATAATTCCCAAGGATTGTTAGGCATTCCAGGGGTTATGGCGCATCAAGATGTAAACTATTTTGCTTAGTTATTTTATGGACACAGTTGGACATGAGCCTTGACTTGGTAGCTTGTTAAGTGGGATGAGTTAAGATTGGAAATTAGTAGCCTAAGATGAGTTATAATAAATTCTTAAGTGAACAAGGGGTAGTCTAGTTATAGTAAATAAAGCTTGGTCAAGTTGTTGTCGTCGAGGTAGGACTTGGTTGGGTTCCCAAGTCTAAAAAAAAAAAAGAGTAGTTATGAGGAAATGATAGTTAAGGAGTGACAGGGTGTGCTAATGAATGAAAAGGTGTGATAACACATGCCAGATAGTGTCAATTCATGTCGAGGAGTGTTAGAGCATTACAAGGGAGAACTATTTAAAAGTGCATGGAAACAAATGAATAAGAGTGTCTGCCAGGGAGTGTCAGTGAATTCCAGGTCCCATGGACGAAGTGTGTTAGGATAATTTCATAATAGGAATTGCAGGAGGAAATCCTACGATTATGATAAGGGGATGAAAAAAGCAGTTTCAGACAAAGGGAGACTTTGGTCTAGACACAACATTTTTTTTCAATGACTTGGTTGGGTTCCCAAGTCGCAAAAAAAGTAAGGCTATCTATGAGGGCATGACAACTAGGGAGCGAAAAGGTGTGTAGGGAATCCTAGGAAGTGCTAACACATGATAGAAAGTTCCAAGGAATGTTAGGCATTCCAAGATGTGCTAGGTTCTAGGGTGTGGCACATGTCAGGGAAACAAAAGCGATGACTAGTTTCAATTGCATGGAAATGAATCAATAAGAGTGTTTGATAGGAAGTGTTGTTGGAAATACTGAGAGGGAGGAGGGGTGGGGGGCGGGAATAAATATTTCTTTTCAATTTTTATTTTTACCAGTTATCTCACTTATAATTAGAACAAAAAATGAACAATAACAATAAATACTTTTATTTATCTCAATAAATCAATTACAATATTTGTGTAGGACTCCAACCCTAAATGAAGACACCAATATTCAATCTCCCAGGCTCCAACTTGTATTATTCTAGGCACCAAATTGGACTTCCCAAGGCTCCAACCTTGTCAATTTGAGGCATCAACCTCTAGGGCTCCAACCCTATCTCAAGTACATGTTCCGACCTAGTTTCTTGAGGACTCCTATCCTCTAAGGCTCCAACTCTATCTTCTAAGGCACCAACCTTCCTCTTGGGCTCCAACCCTTAGCTTCGCTTCGTCAATATGTGTTTGGTTATTTTTCATGGCTCCCAATGTTTTCTTCAACAAGCCATGTCACACTTAGTCTCCACATCACATCATCAATGACAACCTTGTCTTACCATGAATGTGTCTCCACTGCTCTTCATGTTACCCAAATTATCTCCAAAGTCACCTCATGATGAATTTCAATAATACATTATGGTCTTCAAGATTAACTCCAAGGTTAGTCAATGCTTCTTAACAAGGTGCCTACAATAGCCTGCTCAAATGAAGCTCAAATTAATACTCTTCTAAAGTGTGTTCCAAAGAAACCTTCAAGATCAACTCCAACAATATTTCAAATCTACAAAGGTTGTTGCAGAGTATCTTCTCAAAATATATCTTTAATAATGGTCACCAACAAGGTCAGATCTTCAATATTTTCTTTAGTTTTCCCCAAGGCTACTCCACAGATTTCAATATGCTATATTTTCAAGACACTTCACTGCCCAAGGGTCTAATCATTGTCCATGACTTCTCATCTTATTCACTGTCTTCAGAACTGATCACTGAGCTTAGTTGTCTACTACGATTTAGATTTGAGGTGAGGTCTTGTCCAAGCCTTCAAGGATAACTCCATGGATTAATCTTTTCTAGCCACAGGTCAAAAGAATATAAGAGGATTGTTTCACTTAGTTCTCAACTGTCAGTGCAATCCAAGCTTACTATCCAATTCTTCAAAGTATATCTACTATCCTTACATAGGTGATGGGTTACATACAATGATCATAGGCTTGAACTTCATGCCTTAGCTATTTTGATCTTCCACATAAACATATCCAAATCTCTTCCACGGTAAGCCTTTGCCTAGCCTTTTTGTTATACCTCAACTGTTTTAAGGAAGATCCCTTGATCAGCAATACAAACCAACAATCCGAGCTTCAGATCTTAGGCACACTCCACAATCCAAATTGTAATCTGACCATACTTCTTATCATTGGTCAAGACAAGAAAACACAGGTCCGAAATAATATATCAGAAGTCCAAATTGTATGGCAAATCCTTGTCACGTCTTGAAGTCTTTGCAGCTCTTTTTTATAGGTCTCAAGGTATTGCAGACAAGTATGAAGTATTTTTGAATGAGTTATGAATTTAATTCACAGAATTTAACCCAAAAACAAAAATAAAATTATCCTCAAGTTCTTTCAGCCTTCTCCAGTTCACCAGGTGTGGACTCCTTTTTGTTTTTGTCCTAAGAGATATCTTCACCGAATTAATTTTTCAAAATGAATAGTCCAACCTTGTATTTATACGAATTTTGGCTTTAGAATGAAGGGACACGTCATATGGAGGACATGAATTCCAAAGTTTAGGTCAGCTCACAATTAATTATATTTTTCTTATCTTAAAAATTCAATATCTCATCGACCATTGGGAGTTTCAGGGAAAGTAAGGGCTCATTAGAAAGAGGAAAAATCCTCTTTTAGATGGCATAGAACTTATTGTGTAAATATTCCTTCAAGGTGTCCAAAATATTTTTTCTTTGTGACTGCTCCTGAAATTTTTTGTGCAGGAGGTGATTAGGACAACAAGGTCATTAGGGCTCCTTCATCGTTACAACTCCAAGTTCTTCATCATAGTGTGTTATCATGTTTTTCATCAATGTCATCTATGTCATCATGATATTGTTGCATCCAATTAATTTCATGTAAGAGTGCAGTGATATGTCATCCATATGTGAAAGCGCAACATCCATTAATTTTACATCAAGCGAGATTCAAATTAGTCTTCCAACCACCATCCATATCATCAAATGAGATCTTCCAACAATGTCATAATATTCCATCAAGTGATATCCAAGTCCTGCATGTCATGTAATCATTTTCCATGTCATAAAATGGTCCTTCATGTCATCATATAGTTTCCAACCATGTCATCAAGACCTTCATCAAGAGGCCATCATCTATTGTGGTCATTCATTTAGTGTATGACATCATCAAGTGTATGACTCCATATGTCATCAAGGGTTAAGTTCTAGATCATCAACACACATGCAACATTATAATTAGTTCAAGAAATTTTTATGACCTCTTCATTAGTGGTTTGACATCTTCATGGCTTGACATCTTCATTGATGAAATCCTTGTCAAACAAGAGTTATATCATCATCATCTAGAACCAGGCATCTCAAGAATATTTTCCATCTTAGCTAATGCCATATTGACATCAATGACAACCTTGATTAACAAGTGTTAGCAAGTTCTAGGTGTGCTAAGGAGGGAGTGACTTGGTATGCTAGGCAATGCCAAGGCATGATAGAGTGCTAGGAAAGCATTCCAAGATGTGCCATGTTCTATGTTGTGCCAATGTGTACCAAGGAGAATTAGGGAGTGCTAAAGAAATAAAAGGGAGAATTATGTCATAATGCATGGAAATGAATGAATAAGAGTGAGTCATAAGGAGTGTCAGTGACTTCCAAGTGTGCTGAGGAGGAGTGACAAGGCATGCTTGGAATTTATAAGGAATGCTAGAGTGCTAGAGCAACATGCGGCCAATATGTGCCAATGCATGCAAGAAAGTGTTAACAGAGAGTGTCTAGGAAACACAAGGGAGAACAATGTAAAAATGCATGGAAATCAACAAATAAGAGTTTGTGATTGGAAGTGTCAGTGAGTTCTAGGTGTGCTAAGGAGAGAGTGACAAGGTATGCTAGGTAGTGTTAAGGCATTATAGAGGCAAAGGCGACATGCCAAGATGTACTAGGTGCTAGGGTGTACCAACACATGCCAAGGAGTGTTAAGGAATGATATGGAAACACAAGGGAGCACTAGGTTAAAATGCATGGAAATGAAGGAATAAGAGTTTGTGTGATCCAGTCTTATGCAGTAATGCAAAAAAATAGACATATAACCATAATACACAGATGCAATAGAAATAACACTTCATTCCATTAATATCAAAGATCTGAAATTTGTTTATAGACAATGTTGTATCTTAAGAGACAACTCCTTGGCTCTGGAAAGGAATCAGTGCTTAAGACATTTTTAAAAGATTTGTCACAAAATTAATTATATCAGGTGGTATTTGTTCAATACCTTTGGAAACTAATTCTTTTAAACCCTTAATAATCTGGTACAATGAAAGACTCTATAATGCCATTAACTGTTGATATTTGAATGGAAAAGGAGAACTGTAGAGGAAAATCAAAGTAATATGTTGTAAACACATAATCTGTTACTTTTAAATTTCAGAGAGAATTCATGGAGAGAGAGGAAATTCAAAATAATATGTTGTAAATGCGGAATCTATTAATTTTAAGTTCCATAGATAATTTGTGAAGGGAGAGGAGTTGGAGTGAAGGAGCACTTATTAAGGCTATTTAACTCTTACTTACAAACATAAATTAGAGACCAGCTTCTTTTTTACTTTACTTCATTCAAGGAAGAAACAACATAAAATGACCCAAGAAACACGAATCACCATCAAAAGTTGTAGGAAACTTGTTGCTTCTTTCATTCACCCATCAGAAAAATAAGTACCAAAGTTTTATTCTTCCAGAAGTCCAAAACTTGGAACCCATACTATTTCTTTCTATCTTTCTTAATACCTCAAAAACAGTTCGTAACTACTAGAACTTCTTGAAACTACTTCGAGTACCTAAACAATTAATATTACTTATTACTTTGCAATTGAGGAAATCACTATAGCTTAGATCTTAAAAAACAAAGAAAACAAATTAAAACTTGAAATATTATTCTTTTTTGCTGAATTTGATTTGTTGTTGATGCATCTCCCTGAAGTGTTGATCTGTCTCCCTGATAGATCAAACTTCCTTGCCCTGCATTTCTTCTAGAGTTCAATATTTGTCTTTTCTACTTGATGTTATGTCTTTTTTGTTTCTAATGTGGTATTCAAACGGTTCTCTAATAACGCATATTTTCCCGACTTGAACCAGCTGTTGCATTTCCAACAGTGCCACCATGTGCTCCCTTTGCCCAACTCTGCCTATGCATCTATGTTTCAAACAATGTTATCATGTCTCCTTCTATCCGACTCTATCTCTTTTGCTCATGCCCGCAGCATTCCGTCTTCTCTTCTCATTTTCTTTGTGTTTGGTCACTTACCCGAGTCCACTGCCCGCATTCATGTTTCTTCATAAAAAAACACAACTACACGTAGTCCTGGACTTTAAATAAATTCAAATTTTCCTTTGAAAACTATCACGTCCGTCCATTTATCGCATTTCACATTTCAACATTCATAACATATTCATGAGCGCCATTCCTCCTGAGCTTGCGATGTGCGATGTGCGATAAAGGTAGGGATGATGTGGAAATTGGAGGTGGGGCCAATCACAAATCGCAATAAGAAATATAAAACCTTGTCACATTTCACATTTCAACATTCATAACATATTAATGAGCACCATTCCTCCTGAGCTTGCGATATGTGATGTGCGATTGGAATATATTAAATCATAGTTATGAGTTGCATAGTGTTCGTCCCTTGTCGCACTTCGCATTTTGGCATTCATAACATATTCACGAGTGACATTCATCCTGAGCTTGTGATGTGCGATGTGTGATAAAGGTAGGGATGATGTGGCAAGTGGAGGTGGGGACACCCGACTCAACCCTAGTATGTAATTTTCTAAACGCATCAATCACCCTGACTCTTGAACTGTTATGCATGCGAATAAGCAGAACTCAACCCACCTTCACATCTCCACACATAATGTTAATACACCAACATATAAATCAAAAATTCTTTTTCGGTATACAAAAATTATTTTTTACATTTTCTAACATATATGTTTTTTCTTGGTGTTTTGAAAAATATTTCAAAAGTAAATACAAATCAGCCACAACATCTGGCTCCATCTAGGGATAGTTATTTTTTCCATGAAAGTGCTAATTACCGAAGATTAGTGCCTTATCAATCGGGCATGGAGTCAAATGTTGCTTGGTGACATATGAACAATGAGAAATACGATATTTACAATCGTGGAATGTTGAATCTTAACGCTCAAAATAATGCTTCAAATACTTCCCATTCAGAGGCAGTTACAAAGATTCTCCATCTAAATATTCTAGGATGAAAGTATTGTTTGATCTGGCAACAGAAATTTTGTACGGACCATACAAGAGAGGGTCAAACTTACCATGCTTTCCTTTATCCTCCCTTCAAGTGTCCCATCTCAGTACTAAATCTCTTGCATGAAAGAGGATTTATTTTGCCTTCCTGTCAAAAATAGACTTCATTTTTTCCTGATAAGTAATCAAATTATCTCTAAATTTGTCTTTGTTTTCATTTAAATCAATGACCTTATTCATTATTCTTACGAAAGCATTAGGTTCTTCCTGAGCTTCTTGAAGGAAAGCAATCACTGGTTTGGCCAACTGACTAAGAAACAATGCCTGAGTTCCATATGCCAACTAGAAAGGTGATTTTCCAATGGACCTCCCAGTAGTTACTCGAACTGCCCAAAGAGAAAATTTTAATTTTGATCCCCATTATTTTATATTTTCAGTGATTGTTTTCTTCAAAATCCTGACCAATGTCTTATTTAAAGACTCTGCCAATCCATTCCCTTGTGGATGGTAGGTTTTGGAATGTGACAAAATTACATTATATGTTTGATAGAAATTAATGAATTGAGCATAATTAAATACCTGAGAATTATCAGTTACAATCTTGATTGGACAACCAAACCTACTGAATATGTTCTCCTCTGGAAACTTCATCACCACTTGGTCATTTGCTTTCTTGGTGGGGATTGCTTCAACCCACTTTTTGAAGTAATTAGTAGCAGTTAGAATCCATTTGAACTGCCCACTTGATGGTGGATTAATCTCTCCAATAAAGTCTAGTCCCCACTACCTGAAAGGCTCTTCTATGAATACTGGAATGGAAGGTAACGGAGCAAGTCTCTTCTTTTATGCAAACAATTGACACTTCTGACAACTTCTGACCAGTTTGTACACATCAGCGAACAGTGTAGGCCACGAACAGTGTAGGCCAATAAAAACCTAACTTGAGGATTTTATGTGATGTAACCTTCCAACTATAATTTCCTCCACAGAGATTGTCATGATATTCCTTTATAACCTCAATGGATTCACCTTAAGTTAAATGCAACAACAAAATACCAGCAGGATCTTTCTAGTACAACTTTTCTTCTACTATAACATATGGCTGAGATTTTAGCTTGAGAGCTCTGTATTTGGTTCTATTTAGTGAAGATGGACAAGCAAAGAAACACAGGTAATGAAAAACATATTTATACCAATATGAACACAAAAATTTTTATTGAATACATGTTTTAGGCTTAATCTGACCTTCTTCATTGTTAGCTCCATATACTGGTGCCAGGAGGTTAATTCCCAATGCTTGAATATTTGTTTCTGTTAGCAAATTTTCTAAAACCTGTCCTTTAATTAACTTGGTGGGTTTAATGTCCAAATCATACTCCTGGATTTTAGCTATCCATTTTCCTCTTTTTCCCTCAACATCACTTTGAACTAGCACATCCTTAACAACAGAATTAGGTACATAAGCGGTTATTTGGGATTGTAACACATAAGTCCTAAAGGATTTGAGTGCTTTGACCAATGCATAAACTTGTTTCTCCAAAATGTTATATTTGAGCTCAGAATCTCTAAGAACTTTGCTGAATAATGCCATTGGTTGCTCCTTATTATCCTCATTTTTCTTCAATAACACAGCAACAATAGTAGTGGGAGAAACAAATGAAAATATTTGAAATACCTTTTGATAATCAGGACTTATTAGAACAAGAGCTTCCTGGAGTGATTCTTTTATTCTAGAAAATTCTTCTCTTTCTTCTTTATCCCATCTCACTTCTGCATTTTTCTTCAACATGTTAGTTATATTTCTCACAATCTCAGCATAGTTTGGTACAAATCTTCTCAGAAAGATTATTTTTCCCAAAAATCTCTGAATATATTTCTTGCTTCTAGGTAAAGGAATTGTTTGAATTTCTTCCACCCTTGCTGGATCAATATTCACTCCTTGTTTTTAAACTATGTAGCCCAATAATTTACCTTATTCTATGGAAAACAAAGATTTCTTGGGGTTTAGTGACAAACCAAACTTCCTGCATTTAAAAAAAAAAATTGCAGATATTCCAGGTGTTTATCATCTGACCCTAAGAAAACCGTTACATCATCCAGGTATATAACCACATACTTGTCACACTCAAACACCATGTAAACAGCCCTCTAAAAAGTCGCACCTGCATTCATAAGACCAAATGGAATTCTTGCATACATAAAAGTACCCCGGGGGGTTGTGAAGATGTATTTTTTTTATCTTTCTTATCCACTGCCACCTGATTATACCCAAAGAATCCGTCAATCATGGACATCTTATAAGCTCCTGTCACTTTTTGTAAGACATAATCCATCTTAGGTAAAGGAAAATTATACTTTAGAGATGCTTTATTCACATTCTTGAAGTCTACACACAATATTATCTCTCCTTTTTTCTTCCTCACAGGAACTAGATTAGAAACCCAATCCAAATATCTGAGAGGAACTATGATTTTTGCTTGCAGCAATTTCTTCACTTCCTTTTCAATTGGAGCTAGCAGTAATGGATTAATCTTTCTAATATTTTGTCTGTGTGGTTTAATTCCTTATTTCAATGGGATATTATGTTGTATTATGCTTTAATCATACGTTTTCAAGTCTTCATATGGCCACGAAAACACATCCATATACTTCTTAAAAATATCAATGTATCTTTCTTTATAATTTTTGGGAACACCCTTGAATAATTTCACCATTTTTGGCTCCTACTGAGTTCCAAAATTACAATCTTCCATCTCTTCCTCTTGATTTATTTTCTTTGAATTAACAGCAACATCATTAGAATCAAATAGTCTTTCAAGGGGAACCAATCCTTTAGGGAGTATATTATCTTTAAATTGGATAATCTTCTGCTCACCTATTGACTTCTTAAGGCTTCTTATCTCTCCTTTCTGCTCTATCTGTTCTTCTTCTTGATCTATCTCAGAATCTTCAAATTTTCCAATCATTTTCAAGAAATGATTTATCTTCTCATCATATTCAAACACCCGCCAATGTTTCACATTGTCAGGAATAGAGTGTCTATGTCTAATTTCAATCTCATACCTTAACCTTGGATTCATTGGTGGCGTAAAGGTACTAGCTACAACTGCTAACTAATCTTCCAACCTATTCCCCTCCCTCGGAATGAACTGGAGATTGAAGGCCTCAAAATAGTTCTCTATCAGATCCCAAAATTCATTTATGTATGATCTTAATCTTGGATGCTTGGTCTGACAATGATTTTTAATCTTTCTTATTATCAATTCAGAATCACCGAAAATTGAAATACATTGAACTCCCATCTGTTTAGAAAATTGAAGGCTTAAAATTAAGGCCTCATACTCAACCATGTTGTTTGTTGAATCAAATTTTAATTTAAAAGAAAAAGGCATGAGGTTACCTTCTGGTGATATCAACAAGAATCCAGCTCATGTGCCATCGTTGGAGTAGGCACCATAAAACTAGCATTTCCAAATCTTCTTTGAATGCAGTTCATTATTTACAACTGCTTAAGAGAGCTACTTCCCCATGTCTTCAGCAAATTCTGCATCTTCATGCAGCATGAAACATGAAAAATCTTATGTTTCTTGACTATAAATAGGGGAATTTCCTACATCTTTCTTAGTAGTGTTCTTCATGAACCTTGTTTCCCTATACAATCTCCTTTCTTCCCCATTGAAAATAGGAATGATAGCATAAGTGAAATCTAATTTTAGAACACCTCCCAACGTTTCTCCCTAATATCTTGATAGGAGCATTCCAAACCTAGCTGGAATGTCAGTAACAACTACACCCATGACTATACTCTTTGCTGGAATTTGTGCCAAAGAAACTACTACATCTTTAATTAACCCAACACATTTCACCCTTTTGGAATAAAATGAATACAAATCCCTGTAAAGTTTGGCAATATGAAATTTTAGCTCCTTCATAACAGACAATGGCATGAGATTATTGGATGCTCCTGAGTCCAACATACAATTATGGAGAGTAAAATCATGAAGCAACAGAGAAATATAAAATGGTGGAACAAATTGATCTAATTCTTCTACATGAGGACCAAAGGTGACCACTGGATTCTCTTCTTGTAAGTTCACAATGTCACTTATATCTTCAATCTGTGTGAGATTAATAAATTCTAAAATTTCTTTCTTGTGGACTTGTATTTTAGCTAATTCTAGAAGAGGTACCTGAATTTTTACCTTCTCCAACACTTTTTTCAAATTGAAAGAATGATTTTTTTTAACATTATTTTTAGGTTCTTCTTCACTCTTTCTAGAATTTTCCGCTTGTTCGGATACAGGAACAACTCTCTCCAAAATATTAGTACCAACTGATTTTCTCTGGGAAGGTTCACCCTGCTGCACATCCATTCTATTAATTGAATTTATAGGTTGCTTCCCATTACTGACATGTTTTACAGGGTCCTTTTGTTGCGGAGTTGTCATTGGAGTAGGGCCAGGGTCTTTTTTTTCACCCTCAGTGTCTTGTAGCCTTGATATTTTCCTTGATCTCAAATTATACTTCTTGTGAAACTCAGCCTGCATAAAATCTGCAAATTGTTTATAATATTCATTCATCTCATCTTCAGCAAAAGATAATTCAACTTTAGTATATTCTCCTTCACAATCTTCCTCGTCGTCCTCTTCTATTGTGTACATAGAAAATATTTTATCTTCAGATTCCTTTTGGTCATCTTCTGCTGACTCTCTGGGTGCTACTTCTATATAAAATGGTGCTTGAACTTGGTATTTATCTTTTCTTTCCCTCTGCAAAATTTGCAAGGGTTGTCTTCTGAATTGAGGGTTAAATCCTCCTTCTTTTTTTGGTACTTGTCTCTGGGAGTTTTTACTTTCCAATTGCATCTTAACTAGCTTATTTGACAAAAAAAATTATCACCTTTGTCATATCTTCAATTCTTTTATCTTGTAATTATCCTTCTTTTTCTTTCCCCTTCTCTTGGACTGGTTGTTTCCCTTTCGCCTTCCCAGCTGCAATCATATAAGCTTCAATTGCTAAAGGATATGTCTGTATCTTCTCTAGAGTAGGGGATATCCTTTCTCTAAGTGTGAAACTAAAATCGACTTCAAAATCCTTAACAAAAACCACCTTTGCTCCAAAAGGAGGGGGCTTCATTTCTACAGGAAAAATGTTATAAAATTTATTGAATATTTTGATAAAATCTGATATATTCTCATCTGGTTTTATTTTGATTGCATTTAATTTTGTTAGTGAATATCCATGATCCCTTTTTCCACCCCATCTCTGAGTGAATTTATTTTCCAGTTCTTCCCATGTATTAATAGAATTATTTGGAAATCCCTTAAACCACTTTCTAGCCTCTTCATCCAAAGACTGAACAAAAAGATTCATTACAACATCAAGATGTTCTACATTCATATTTTCAGAAAAATTACAAAACACAAGCAAGTGTTTTTCTGCAGTTATTTCATCTTCTCCAGTAAAACGTGGGAGTAATTTAAGATACTCTTGAGGCATCGCATTCATTGGTCGTGGAAGGCTAAGTGGAGAATATATGTTCAACAAAAAGGCTGGTGCTACCATGTTTGCACCTTGATTGACTATTCCTTGGTTAGATGCAGTCGATGAACCTGCTATGAAAATGGACAGAGGTGGAGGTAAAACTGATATGGGAGTGGGTTGATGGAAAATGGTAGAGGGAACAACAACTCGAGATTTTTGAGCTTGAATAAAAGTAAAAGAAACACACTCAAAGGAGTGTTCTTCCAACTTAGGTTCTAGAAAATAAATTGGTATGAAAGGTGAATCTTGTTCCAAGAAAGGAAGTACTTTAGAGATATATTCAAAAAAATGATTACTAGAACTACTGTCAGGATCAGACAGTGTAGGACTAGGTGTTGAGGGGGTTTTGGGTTTTTGAACCCTTTTAGAAACAAATATTTCAGGGTCTGACATAGCAGGGACCTTCTGCTATGAGGTATTCGACCTCGTGTGAGGCCTTTTGTGAGCCAGAATTTTTAGAATAACAAACACAACCAAATATTTCCTCCTCACTGAAAAACCAATGGAAATAATTTGAAAAACCTAGGGAAAATAAACTTAGTCTCTTCGTCCCTGGAAACAACACCAAAAAATGTTGTATCTTAAGAGACAATTCCTTGGTTGTGGAAAGGAATCAGTGCTTAAGACATTTTTTTAAAATGTGTCACAAAAGTAATTATATCAGGTGGTCTTCGTTCAATCCCTTTGGAAACTAATTCTTTTAAACCCTTAATAATATGGTATATTGAAAGACTCTACAATGCCATTAACTGTTGACATCTGAATGGAAAATGAGAACTATAGAGGAAACTCAAATTAATATGTTGTAAACACATAATCTATTACTTTTAAGTTTCAGGGAGAATTCATGGAGAGAGAGGAAACTCAAAATAATATGTTGTAAACACAAAATCTATTACTTTAAGTTTCATGGAGAGAGAGGAAACTCAAAATAATATATTGTAGACACATAATCTATTACTTTTAAATTCCAGAGAGAATGTGTGAATGGAGAGGAGTTGGAGTGAAGGAGATCTTATTAAGGTTATTTAACTCTTACTTACAAACATAAATTAGAGACCAGCTACTTCTTTACTTCACTTCATTCAAGGAAGAAACAACACAAAATGACACAAGAAACGTGAATCACCATCAACAGTTGTAGGAAACTTGTTACTTCTTTCATTCACCCATAAAAAAAGGAAGTACCAAATTTTTAGTCTTCCAGAGGTCCAAAACTCAGAACCCCTCTTCTTTCTTTCTATCTTGCTTAAATACCTCAAAAACAGTTCGTAAGTACTAGAACTTATTGAAACTACTTCGACTACCTAAACTGTTAATACTACTTATTACATTGCAATTGAGGACATCATTATATCTTTGATCTTAAAAAACAATGAAAACAAATTAAAACTTGAAATATTATTCTTTTTCTTGAATTTGATTTGTTGTCGATGCATCTCCCTGAAGTGTTGATATGTCTCCCTGAAAGATCGGACATCCTTGCCCTGCATTTCTTCCAGAGTTCAATATTTGTCTTTTTTTCTTGCTTTCATGTCTTTTTTGTTTCTAATGTGGTATTCAAATAGTTCTGTAATAACGCATCTTTTCCTGACTTGACCCAACTGTTGCATTTCCAACAGTGCCACCATCTACTCCATTTGCCCAACTCTGCCTATGCCTCTATGTTTCAAACAATCTTATGATGTCTCCTTCTACCTGAATCTGCCTCTTTGGCTTGTGCCCATAGTGTTCTGTCTTCTCTTCTCCTTTGCTCTGTGTTGGGTCACTTACCCGAGTCCATTGCCCACGTTCACGTTTCTTGATAAAACAACGCAACTGAACATTTTAAATAAACTCAAATTTTCCTTTTAAAACTATTGCGTTCATCCCTTTATCGCATTTCACATTTCGACATTCATAACATATTCATGATTGACATTCCTCCTGAGCTTGTGATGTGCGATAAAGGTAGGGATGACGTTGCAATTGGAGGTGGGGTTGATCTCAAATCGCAATCGGCAATATAAAACCTTGTCACATTTCGCATTTCGGCATTCATAACATATTCATGAGTGCGATTCCTCCTAATCTTGCGATGTGCAATGTGCGATTGGAATATATTAAATCATAGTTATGAGTTGCATCGTGTCTGGCCCTTGTCGTACTTCGCATTTCAACATTCATAACATATTCATGAGCGCCATTACTCCTGAGCTTGTGATGTGCAATGTGCGATAAAGGTAGGGATGATGTGGCAAGTGGAGGTGAGGACACATGACTCAACCAGAACCCTGGCATGTAATGTTTTGAACGCATCAATCGACCCGACTCTTGAACTGCTCTGTATGCGAATAAGCACGAATCGACCCGCCTTCACATCTCCACACATAATGTTAATACACCAACATATAAATCAAAAATTATTTTTTCGGTATACAAATTTTTTTACATTTTCTAACATATATGTTTTTTATTGGTGTTTTGAGAAATATTTCAAAATTAAATGAAAATGAGCCACAATAAACAGAATGGAAATAAAATAGCTAGGGCGCTGGTAGCTTATCTATGAGAAGAGATGTGGTGGCTACAGGCCTCTGAACTGTGTTACAATGAGGCTCGAGAGCCTATTTATTATTGAGAAATAATGGAAAACATTAAACATCCAAAAACCTAACCCTGCGAGATAAATCGCCAAAACTATGGGCCCCGTTTGGGTAAATTGGTACATCAACTTCCCAGGGACGTAACTTTGGCATATGATCTTTGTTTGACGCGCAAATATACCTCGTTAGAAATATTTATCTGAGAAATAAAACTTTTTATTACAAAAATATGAAGTAACTTCCATTTTTCTCTTGGTTTTCCCAAAAAATGTCGTTTAGGGCCTCAAAATGGATCCGGAAGTTCAGGACCTAAAAAAATACTAAAAATAGTAAATTGTGCTACAATTAAGGAAACTAAAAAACTAAAAGATACAATGTTGGGGCCCCAAGTGGAGTAGGCGGGTGGACACCAATATCCACCTGGATCATTCCTCCCCCCTTAGGAAGCAATGGTCCCCCTTGCGTTGAGTTCCTCCATGAGATGATGAAACTTCTGCTGAACTTGGTCCCTAGTGAGCCACTTTCCTTGGTGCAAGAGTTTGCCAACTTTGACAACCTAATATAGTTGGATCTTCTGCTGGAGATTGTTATTGATTTTCATGTTCATGATACAATCTGTGGTGGCCTATTCCATGTAGTTTGGGTTTAACTCTATTAGTGTGAGTTGTTCTGCATTGTCAGAGGTGTCCAATAGAGGTGGGAAGTAGGGCCGAAGGCAGTACACATTGAATACTGGGTGCAGACCAAGGAATGGTGGAATCTGAGCTCAAAGGAATTCGGCCCTACATCCCTGGTGATGGTGTACAACCCATATCGGAGTGGACAAAGTTTGCGGCGGGGTCCAGTGAGGCGCTCCTTCTATAAATGTAGCCACATTTTTTCACCCACCTGGAAGTTGTGTGGCACCTGATGTTGATCATGTCGTTGCTTGTACTTAGGATTGAATCCATCAAATATTTCATGAACCTATTGGTGGATGTGTTGAATGCACTCAATGAAGCTTTTCACTTTTCCAGCTTTAGACTAGACATGAGTCGAATTAGCCTGAGTAGTCGCAAATGGCATGGCTACGTCAATGGGACATAGTGGCTGGAATCACAAACCCACCTGAAAGGGGTTGTGGCTGGTTGAGATGTGGAGAGCCCGATTATAACTGTGTTTTACATAGGGAAGGATCTCACCCCATGTGCGTGGATGTGGGATGCTTTGAATTGTATGCACACAATGTTTATGATCATGTTGATGACCTCTTTCTGGCCATTAGTTTGGGGATGGAAAGTTGTGGACTTGGTGAGCTTAGTGTATAGAATTGACCAAAGTGTGGATCAAAATGTGTTGAGGAACCTGCTATCCTAATCTGAGATGATAGACTGTGGGATCCCAAATTGAACCCACACTCATTCAAAGAAGAGTTTAGTAGTGGCTTCTACTATGATATTCTTCTTGCAGGCCCCCATAATGGCCATCTTCGAGAATCTGCTGACGACCACAAAAACACATTCGTTTCCATGCTTAGTAGAAGGAAGGCCCGACATGTAATCCATGTAGATGGATTCCCAAGGTTGAATAGGGGTAGGTAGTGGAGTATAGAGGCCTTGCTTCTTGATGGTCAGTTTGGAAATGGAGCAAGCAATGCAGGATTTAATGTACTTCTCAACATTCTGTCGAAGGTTTGGGCAATAGAAATAATTAATTAGTGCTACCACTTTTTTCTCAACCCCGAAATGCCCAGCGACTCGACTGTAGTGTGCTTCCCAAATCATCTTGGCACGCTCGCTTGAAGGAACTCAAAGGTGTCCCAGGTGATATAGTAGTGCATCCTGGAGGTGAAAATTTGGAACTTGCATACCCTCCAAGAGTGTCTTGTATGTGTGGCCGAATTCTGAATCACTCTTATAGAGAAGCGGCCAATCAGAAGTCTTATTCCCATAAGAGTTGAGAACAGTGGTTAGCGCCATGATTGGTGGTCGGTTGTGGAAATCTGCAACATTATTGGTGTTGTCCTTCTTGTACTTGATGCTCGAATGAAATTTTTGCAGATATGTGGCCCACTTCTGATGGAAATCGTTCTGCAACTTCCCTTGTGTCTATATGAACTGCAGGGGTCAGTGGTTTGTGTGGATGACCGTTTCATTCCCAAAAATGTAATGCCTCCATTGTCGACAAGCCTGCATAATGGAATACATTTCTTTTTCATAAGTGGGATACTTGTAGACTATGTCAGAGAATGTCTCATTGTGATATGCCACTAGATGCCCCTGTTGAGTAAGAACTACCCCAATAGCATAGTCAGAGGCATATGTCTCGATCTTAAATGGTTGTTGCAAGTTTGGTAATATGAGCACTAGGGCAGAACATATGCGATGTTCTAATTCTACGAACACCTTATATTGAGATTCCGACCAAAATAATTTTTCTTTCACTCCTCCCTTGGTGACTTGATTCAAGGGCCAAGTGATATGAGAGAATCCCAACTTGAACCCATTGTAGAAATTAGCAAGACCCAGAAAGTTGTGAAGCTCTGTTAGAGTGCTTGGGTTGGACAATACAGAATGACTTGGATCTTGGTTGGATCCACAAGCACCCCTTGTTCATCAATAATGTATCCCAGATACTGAACTTTGGTCATGCCAAAAGTGCACTTCTCCAAATTGGCACACAACTTGTGTTGTTGAAGTGTTTGGAGGACCCGTCGGATGTGGTGGAGGTGTTATTCCCAAGTCTGGCTGAAGATCATGATGTCATCCAAGTACATTACTACAAATGGGTTGGTGAATGGCCGCAAGATGTCATCCAACAACCTCATGAAGGTTCTGGGAGCATTTCTCAACCTTAAAGGCATGACCAGCCATTCGGAAATACCCTCCATGCCTTTGAAGGCAGTCTTCCACACATCAAAGGGTTCAATTCGTACCTGGTTATACTCGGACTTTATGTCGATCTTGTTGAAAATTTCCGTCGGTTTTATTTGGTCCAGAAGGTCATCAATCTATGGGATTGGGTAAGTATTTCAGACAGTGATCTTGTTCAACACCCGACAGTCAATACAAAATCTCCAAGTCCCATCCTTCTTCGACACCAACAAAATCAGGCTCCCACAAGGCGATGAACTCGACTGGATGTGACCTTTCTGCAATAGCTCCTGAATCTACCTCTTTATTTCATCATTCTCCAGAACAGAGCGTCAATAGTTTGACCCATTGGGAAGTGGTGCACCTGGGGTCATATCAATGGGGTGATTTACCTGACAGTGTAGAGGCAACCCTGTGGGTGAGGTGAAGATGTCCCCATACTCCTCCATGACCTTGTCCATTTTTTGTTGTCATGCGGAGGAGCTTTGTCTAGAGGTCGTGGCCATAGTCTTCTTATTTCCATGAGGGTGGATCATTGGGAAAAAAAATTTCCCATTTTTAAAAATGAGCTTACTTTATTTTTTTGCACTAACCAAAGAGATAGCGGCAGGCAGTGGTACCTCTGGTATCATGTACAACTCATTTCCCAAAGTAACAATAACAACGCGAGGCCGGGACTCATACACATCATGTCGCTTCCACAAGTATGGTTGGCCTAATAGTACATCACAAACATCAAGAGGAGCAATGTCACATAATACCTCATCTGTGAAGGACTTGATGTTGTAGGGAAGGTGACACTGCTAGTTGACGCGGAGATCTCGTCCTTGGTGAATCCACCTGATGGTCTATAGTTGTGGGTGTGCTGTGGTCGAAAAGCCCAACCATTTCATGACCTCTGTTGAAATGAGGTTCTATTGGCTCCCACTATCGACAATGCACTGTAGCGAGGAAACCTTTACCCACATCTAGGAGTAGAAGAGACGCTCCTCCTGCTCTGGATCTTCCGGTTCCTCCTTCTGGATCTTTGTGGTGGCAATGGTGGTGTTGGGCTCTGCATCAATAATATTCTTCACTTTTTCATTGCCCTTGTCAGGTTCTGATTCAGAGTCAAAGCTTTCATTTAATTCAGAAGCCCTCATCTTGGCCATTACTGACTGCTTTGAGTGGAGCTCTTATGGAACTCACACCACTTTCCCGTGTACTTCTTTGGCTTCACGATGTTGTTATTTGCTTACAATTTTGGCAGGTTACCTTGGGTCACCATGCCTTGGATTTTTCCTTCTTTTGTGGTTTGGGGGCATTTTTCCCTTGCTTTTTATTCGCAGATCCAAAGTATATCTTCTTATGTTTGAATTTCTACTCAATCTTGGCAGCATACCGGTATGTCGTACCAAGCGAGGAGATGTCAAGGAACTCCATTTTCTCATGAATGTATCTTTGTAGACAACTGCAGTACTTTAACACCAAATTTTTCTCCAAAGCTTTGATACCCAACTTTGTGCATAGGGTCTAGAACAGATTCGTCAGCTCATGCACATCTTGATCCCTTTGCTACCGCAGCATAGTCCAATGTATGTACTTGCCCTCATAGCTCCCCATGGGATAATATTGTTCCTTGTTGGCATCACGGAAATAATTCCAAGTGGGTACAACCGAGAAAAAAGAGGGTTACCCCTCATCCTTTTTCTCACAGTAAGTTTCCCACCAATCCTTGACATGGGGGGTAGCTTTGAGGAGTGCAAAAATAATCTTCTCTTGGTCAAAAAAGTCATGAACCGAGAAATATCCTTTTAATATATTCAACCATCTGTCTATGATTTATGCATCTATTTGGCCCTCAAATATGGGAATGTAAAAGTTTACTTGTACCTTAAAAGGATTAGTCGTTGAAGGATTTGGGCAAAGTTATCCATCATCACGTTTATTTGTTTTTCAAGGGCCTCCTCGAGAAATATTTTGATAGGATATCCTGCTCCCTCATCTTTCTTTCCGTGCCCCATGGGCAGTCATCGGGGTTTCCAAGGTTGATCTTGCAAAGGTTCAACTAGATCGAGCCCTAACTCTTTATACCCCGACCTTGTTAGGGACATGCAAAGAAGGATCGAAAAAGAGTAGACTGCTTTGATACCATTGATCCGGATTTATGTAAGAACGCAACATAATAGACATATAACCATAAATACAAAGATGCAATGGAAATAACACTTCATTCCATTAATATCAAAGAAATGAAATTTGTTTACAGACAGAATGGAAATAAACTAGCTAAGGCGTTGATATCTTATCTCTAGGAAGTGATGTGGTGGCTACAGGCCTCTAAAATATTTTACAATGAGGCTAGAGGGCCTATTTATTATTGAGAAAAAATGTAAAACCATAAACATCCAAAAACCTAACCCTAGGAGATGAAGCACCAAAACTATGGGCCTGGTACATCAACTTCCCGAGGATGTAACTTTGGCATATGATCTTCGTTTTACACACACAATACCTCGTTAGAAATATTTATCTAAGGATTAAAAATTTTGATGTGAGAAACGTTGGAGGAGCTTCCATGTTGCTCTCAAGATTCCAAAAAAATGTCATTTAGGGCCTCAAAATGGCTCTGGATGTTTAAGACCTGAAAAACTCCTAAAAATAGTAAATTGTGCTACAATTAAGGAAATTGAAAAAATGAAAGAGACAATGGTGGGGTCCCAAGTGGAATAGGTGGTTGGACACCAATATCCACCTGGATCATTTTGACTAGGAGTGTCAATGAGATCTAGGTGTGCTAAGGAGAGAGTGACAAGCTATGTTAGGTAGTGCCAAGGAATGCTAGAGTGCTAGGGTGACATTCCAAGATGTGCAAGGTGTCAGGGTGTGCCAATGCGTGATAGGGAGTGTTAGGGAAACACAAGGAAGCACTATATAAAAATGCATGGAGATGAATGAATAAGAGTGTGTGACATGGATTGTTAATGAGTTATAGTTGTATTAAGGAAGGAGTGACAAGGTTATATGCTAGGCAGTGCCAAGCTATGCTAAACTACCAAGGCATGTTAGGAAGTGCTGGGGTGTGTTAGGGAGTGTAAAATCATGCCAAGTAATGTAGGGGATTCTAACACATGCCACATAGCGCCAAGGAATTTAACACACGTCAGGTGTTATGGCATGTCAAGATGTAAATTGTGTTGCTTATTTGTTTTACGACCACAGTTGGATGTGATGAGCCTTGTCTTGGTAACTTGTTAAGTGGGATGAGTTGAGATTGGACATGGTAACCTAATATGAGTTACAAGTAATTCATAAGTGAACAAGGAATATGTTGAATTTCCATGACAAATGAGAATCCAGGTATGGTCTTAGAATCTTTGATGCAAACACACTCATGTGCCACAACACATCTACTTTGCACAACGATATCTACACACATCAGACAATCAACTAGTGCACATGAAAATTTTTAAATTTTTCAAACCATTATTCATTAAATTACAAACTATAATAGAATAGGCTAGAGCTCTCATACCAAGGATAATGGCCCTTTACAATCACACTGATACAAGGAATACAACAAGGGCTTGGTGTTAGTCTTTTGACAACTAATCTACCTTGAACAAGACAACACTTGACCCACTTTTTGATGGTGGCCACACATAGCCCTTTTATTCAACATGTCATGAACACATCTGGCAGGTCCTCTTGCCTCCCATTATGCAACTCCTCAATCTTCCTCTATAAATGAACTCAACTCAGCTCAAAAAAATTTTCCCACTATCTATCTCTTTTTTCCTTTAAGGTCTGCAACACTTAGGGTTTTCGATCGATTGTTTACAACTCCATTTGTGAATAGCTCTTTGGTTTGACCAATTTTTCAATACTCCTACTCCAAGATGACAATTCTAGGGCTATGGAGGTTTCCCTTCTTCTCACTGACTCGATCCTCTACAATATAGTGAAGTAGGGCTAGTTGACTATCCCACTTGAATACTACTTCAGTCCTTCAAAATATGCATGTCCTTATGCCCAATACACCTACCCTTCTACCATTCTTGCTTTCCTTCACAATTACATGACTTAGGGCTCTTCTTTGGCAGTCACCTAAAAACCCTCCAACTGTATTTGGATTTCTGTCAATTTTCCCAACTACAATAAATTATTTTACTGATCTAGTGCCTACAACACTACCCTCATTTAGGGCTCTTCAAATCTGCCACCTAATAGTGATTTGAGTCCTCTAAAAATCACTATTTGTGTGTACCAGTTTCTTTGTTGTCCAATATTCTATGAAAAATATGAATTACTCCTCTTATCATCCTTCTAACAATCTGTAAATGAATGAAATAGGGTCACAAATCATC
Organism: Pinus albicaulis; assembly: GCA_034641835.2. Lineage (NCBI taxonomy): Eukaryota > Viridiplantae > Streptophyta > Pinopsida > Pinales > Pinaceae > Pinus > Pinus albicaulis. The sequence goes on from CM076572.1 coordinate 631,278,486, forward strand.
CGCTAACAATCCATTGAATAACTATTTATAGGATGCTTCAGATATCTATCCAAAACTCTATGGACACTCCACCAAAATAAACTCCTATTCATGTCAATCCATTCATCATATGGAACATTTCTTCTGCTCAATATTCTACTCAAGTTCCACCTTACATTGGATTTGTTATCTCTACACATATTTCTGCAAACCATATTTCAAATCTGTGGTATATATTGGAGAGATAAACCTCTCTGTAAGGGTCATGACCCCTCTTCTTCTATGCAGATTTTTCATAGTCTTAAGGGCATACCTTATGGACTGAACATGCTAGGAAACCTCCCTAAATAGGGAATTATACTTATATTCTAACTATTTTAGAAAAAACCATATCCACCCAGAGAAAAAACAATAACTCTTTCCTCCATAAGAGACTTAGCCTAGCTCATATGGATCCATATATTATAGGAATTTATTTGATTGAATCTTGACCTAAACTTTAGATATATATGACCCTCAAACTACAGTTACCTCATTAAATATTACATATGTGGCTACTTTTGTTCTTTCCCTAAATTCTAGTGCAGACCCTCCTCCATTTGTGTTGGTATTTATCACAGACCTTGCAACCTACTAACCACCACAAGATAGGGACTCAACCCCCTCCACTATTTCAACATTTGATGCGGAATTCACACAGAAACATCACTGAAATCACATGCCCAAATTCACATGATCCACCTCTCTTGAGCTTGATCTGCCATAAGAGAACCAACAATATGCCATCCTACTTCCTATCTCAAACCCATTAAGGTATGTGGCATTATTGTGAAACCTCACATGATGATCTTGTTATTGGTGGATGATCATGGTCTCCCTTTAGCAACCCTTACTCACCCCTCTAACCTGACCTACTTTAGGAGTACATCTCTCCTGGCTTCCTTGATAAAATGAGCTCCTTCTCACTTGATGTTCTTGCCTTCATACTAAGGCCTCATTAAATATATTTTCCTAGCTAGGACCCTTAATAACCCTCTAGAACTTACAATTTTTATCCACTTAGACCTTAGGAAATATTATTTTTCCTTTTTAATTTCCTTTTATATTTTAAACCCCATCTTGGGTCCAAAACCCCTTCATTTGGGTTATTTTCCGACAAATCATTTTGTGACCAAACTCACATAAAATCATATCACTAGGCTTGTGGAGTACCTCCCAAGCAAAACAATTCAAAAACATAGTCTAGTTGTAGTAATCATATCCTGGTCAAGCTCTTGCAGTCAAGCAAGGACTTGGTTGGGTTCCCAAGTTGCAAATTAAGAAAGGGTAGTTGCGAGGCATGATATGTAGAGAGGGTTAGGGCATGCCAAGGAATGAAAAGGCGTGCTAACACATGTCAGACAATGTCAATGCATGTTGAGGAGTGTTAAGGAGTTTCGAGGCATCACAAGGGAGAACTAGGTCAAATTGCATGGAAATGAACAAATAAGAGTGTGTGCCAGGGAGTGTCAGTGAATTCAAGTGTTCCAAGGATGAAGTTTGTTATAAGAACTTCATAATAGTATTTTCAAGAGGCAAGCCTACGATTGTGATAAGGGGCATGACAAAGTAGTTCTAGACAAAGGGAGACTTTGTGATGGGCACAACACCATTTTTCATTTATCTATTATTTTTATATGGCATGTGGCACACTTTGGCTGAATGTTCATGTTTTAAACTATTTTAGATAATTTCATATGGTACATTGTTGTGTATAAGTTTTGGGGCACTCAGCTTGTGCCAACTTATATCTTGTGTGTCTTATGTATCTTGTGGTTCTTGCAAACTCTTAGTTAATTCTCTACTGTTTATATGAACTGGACATACATGTGAAATATTTCCTATGTAAGCTATGTTGCTTAGTTGTTTTATGGCCATGGCTAGATGTGATCCTTGTCTTGGTAAGTTCTTGAGTGGTACAAGTTTAGCTTGGACATGAGTGTCCTAATATGAGGTATAGGCAGTTCTTAAGAGAACAAGGCACAATATACTTGTAGTAGGTGCAATTTTTCAATTTATTGCGACTGAAGTAGGCCAATGTAACATGAAATAAAGTAGCTAAAGACTTTATTTGGTTCCCAAGTCGCGAAAAAATGTAAGGCTAGTTGTGAGGGCTTGAGTTCCAAGGAATGCTAGGGAATGCTAACATGTGCCAAATAGTTCGAAGGCATGTCAAATATGCTAAGATGTGTCAAGTGCTAAGGCATGCCAAGATGTGCAAGGGTGTGAAAATACATGACAGGGACTATTAAGGAAACAAAAAATAGAAACAAGTTAAACTACAAGGAAATGAACACATAAGAGGGTTAATAAGTCATCAATTTACCTTTTATAGGAGGTGCATAGTAGGCACACCAACACTAGGTGGAAAAAGATTCCAAGTGCCAAGTGGTAGTGCATTTTAAGTACCAAATCATCCTCTATTAATTCTCATCTAATTTCCAATAACTGATCTCAAATAAATTTAATATTAAACCATGCCAAATCATACCAAGGCATCTTAATGAATGCTAGACGTGATAATACTTTCCAAGCGCCAACACATGCCAAGTGCCAATGTGTGTTAGGGAATGATACACATGTTATGAAGTGGAAGGGCATGTCGAAGAGTGATAAGGAGTGATGAGTGTGTTAATGCATGTTGAGGAGTATTATGGAGTACTAGGGAAATACAAGCGAGCACTAGGTCAAAATTATGCATGGAAGTGAATGAATATGAGGGCGTGACATGGAGTGTCAACAAGTGCTAGATAACATTCCAAGGAGGGAGTGATAAGGTATGTTAAGCACTAGTAAGGCATGCTAGGGAATATTAGGGCATGTCAAGAAGCGCAAGAGTGTGCTATGGAGTTTCATTGTGTGTTAACATGTGCCAAATAGTGCCAAGACATGCAAGATGTTGAGACATGCTAGGATGTGTAGGGTTCCAAGGTATGCCAATATGTGTCAAGGAGTATCAAGGAAACAAAAATAAGAACCAAGCTAAACTCAAGGAAATGAATAGATAAGAGGGTTAATAAGCCATGAATTTATCTTTTCAAAAGAGGCATGCTAGGCACACTAATAATAGGTTCCAATACATGCCAAGTTCCAATGTGTGCCAAGTTCTCATGTATGTCAATGCATGCAAAAGTGTTCCTAGGCATGCTAGGGACTACCAACATGTGCTTAGGTGTCCTAGTCATGGCAAGATGTTCTAGGTACAAATATGTTCTAAGATATGCGAGATGCCAAGGAATGTTAGTGTGTGCCAAAGCATGTTGAGATGTGACAAGAGTGTTGAGGAATGCTAGATCTCTCTCATTAATAGAATTGAAAAAGCTTGATTATGTATTAAATAATATAGTTTCTACACACTAGTGAAACTTTACCTAAAGGGAATTTGTTAGATAATAAAACTAATAGAGATGAATCATGTATTGACTCATAAGAAAACTATATTCTCGGTACTTTAAGGAAATGATACACACTAATTACTTCTTAAAAAATTGACTAACTCTAACCACTATATGGCATTAGACACATAATGAAAAATACTCCACAACAATGGTCTTAAATGATTATATTTTGACCAAAAATATAGTAACATGCACATAGCATCATCAAAAACCCATTGGAATGATCAATGATGATGAACATTTTTCGATCGTCATCAAAAGTAACCAAAAAGAACATTGGTGAGGGTCAATTAAATATTGTCACTAGAAGTGTCACCATAGAGAGAATTAGTGACGAGCCTTTAACAAACCTCACCAAAAGTGTCACTGAAAATGGATTTGGTGACAAACCTTATAGGACTGTCACTATATGCACTTACAACAATGATTTTTTAAGGACCGTCACCATATGTGACATTGGTGACGGACCTTAAAGGTCCATCACAGACATGAGCCTCACCAATGTCCTTTTTTCTTGTAGTGATTTTGACCACATTTTTTTAATAAAAAACCAAAGGGATTGATAGAAGCTAATAAGTAATCCATAAGGTTTTTGAGCCTTATTTGGATCCATATACCAAATTTCTTCTATCACTTCTTCTTCTACAAATTCCTTCATGAGATAATGATTTTCCTTGTATGAAATATCTGAAAGAAATGAGGAAAAAAATTCCTCAACCTTACCAAGATCCAATTCTCTGTGTGAATAATACAAGGACTAGAAATTCTCGATGAATTTCGCTTTAATTTCTCAGAATGAAGTTATTGCTTCCTTATCCTCTAGAGTGATCTCCCTCACCCTATTTCTTATTTCCATTGCTTTTGTTTTCTTTTGGAAAGAATACATGTTTTGATCCCCTGCTTTTAACCATATACTTCTGGATTTAAGTCTCCAATACTCTTCCTCCTTCCTATTTTCCTGAAATATAATCTTGTTTAAACTTTTGTCTCTCTATAGATACCAGTCCTCCATTGTGTTTTTTTCCATGTGAGATGAAATTTGTTCCAATTTTTTAAGTAAATCGTTCTGCCTTTTTCCTGGCGGGAGATAAAATTCCTTTTCCCAAGCTTTAAGCTCTTGCTTAACATATTTTATCTTCAAATCCCAAAGAAATTTTGGGGACCCTCAAACCGAGATGTTCCAAGCATGAGATATAATTTCCACAAATCCTTCCTCTTTCAAACATCTGAGGTTAAACCAAAATGGGATTAGGTCCCAAAACCTCCAGTGCTTCCATCACCAATGATATTGGTTGATGATCTGATTCATTCAGGGCTATCATGGAGGAAGAAGGATCCAAAACTTTTAAGATCATTGAGTTGTGAATTAAAAATCAATCAAGGGGGGTTGTTATATAATTGGGTCCACTTTTCATGTTCTACCATGTAAAATTTCCTTTTCTTGGCTTGATATCTGTCAAAACCCATTCTATTATGAGGTCTTCCATCATTTCTCTAAAAGGATCGCGCACTATGTTTTTTCCCTTTTCTCTGATGTGAATAGGGTAGTATTAAAGTCACCTTCGACGATAGAGAATTGATTCCATTGGTCATTCTTTAACGATATAAGATTTTCCAAAAATTCCATCTTTTCACCATATATGGATAGAAAATAGACATTAACTACCTTGACCCTTTCTTTGGAATAATTTGTTTTTAAAATAAGAGAAATCTAGTTCATATTTTTTACACATTTAATTAGAGTGAATTGAAATTTCTTCTAAAAAATTCCCAAATATCCAGACACTCCCTGAGAGCTTTTCCCAAGCTTATCACCTTCTTTCCAAAATATTTTTGCCACATTCATCAATTATTCTTGTTCTAACTTGGTCTCCTCGAGAAGAGTATTGGAAGGCTTCTTTGCTTTTATTAGATCCTTAATTGAGAGGGCCTTTGAGGGTCCTCCCAAACCCTTTATGTTCCATGAGAGAAGCTTCATCATTTCTTAGGAGTCAAGTGAGATTTGGAACCTCCTTCCATTGTTCCTAGTGCCCCTTTGTTTCCTAGTAACTTTAACAAAATCTGGTATCTGTGGTTGGTTCCGTAGTTTTTTATTGTGCTCTGCTTCATTTTCCCTAATCTCCTTTTTGGAATGCCTCACCCTTTTATTTATGGTACTGTTAGCCCCCTGACTACTTGATTCAATAGGCCCTCTAGTTGTTAAGGTCATGTTTATCGTTATTATCTTCCTGGGTCCTCCGTGGGGAGCACCTACTCCTCAAGGAGGGGAATTCGGCTAAGCTAGCTGAAAGAGAATAGGACCACCTTTAAAAAATGGGGGTGTTGGAGCTGATGAGGACGCAATTTATCCTAGGTTGACATCCTTCTAAGATTCATATATTTCCCATTTCTCCAGAGGAACGACTTCCTTGTTTCCGAATGGATTCGATTGTTGGGAGTCTTGAGCCAACTCATATATTTTTAATGCCTACTGTGAGTGTGAAACCCTGAAAGGATTCAAGGAGGAGGATGGGTTGTTATTAATCTAATGGAAATTCTTATTATTTGTAGTATTTCTCTTATTACCCCTTTTTTTTTAGTTTGTCACTGCTCTAATTGAGTTCTCACAAGAGCCTCTTTTTTTTCTTGGGCATTCTTGCAATCTCGAGTGAAGTGCCCATATTCATGGCAGACCTGAGATTTGAAGGGAAGTTGTTTTTAATCCAAAGTTTTATAGTGTTTCCAAATCTGCCTCTATGCGAATTTTGATAATTTTTTTGTGAGAAAAATATTTATGGGTATTCCATTCTCCAAATCCGCCTCTACATAGACTTTTGCGCATGCAAACTGACCTCCCTTAGGGTTGTTTGTAATCCAAAGTTTGATAGTGTTTCCAACCTCCCATTGTGAGAAAAATATTTATGGGTATTCTCTTCTCCAAATCCACCTCTACACAGACTTTTTCACATGAAAATTGACCTCCCTTCGGCTCGAATATGTCAATGTATTTAACTACTCCATTATTGATGGCTCTAAGACAATCATTGCTCCAACAAAATAGAGGGAGTTAAGGAAGTTTTACCCACACTGGAAAATAAATTGGTATGTCTTAAGCCAAATCTAAATATAATGACCATCTATTCAAATACATTCCCCTAATCCCAAATAAATATGGGCCAATTCTGAAAATAAACTCTTTGTCTTACTTGAGCTAGAAAATAAAGGCCAAAATTCCATTTCCAACTGCATATATATTCCCAAGTTTTCTTTCATCTTAGATTTCCAATTTTTCTTAGATTAGGACTCCATGGATTTTTGTGATGGCCACATCCTTGTGAAATTTCCCACTAAGGCTTTGTTTGAGAAATCCAATGTGTAACAACAAAAGCCAGAGGGCATCACCACTGATGAAATTTCCTCCACTCTTTTCACGAATTTGGAAGGGTTTTCCTTAGATCACTGCTTCAAGGGAAGAGATATGATCAAAGCCTGAAAAGTTGTTGCATCATTCAACAGAGGGGGAGGATCCCCGTTCGTGCTGGCCATGGAGAGAGCACAAAAAATGGGCAACTAGGGTTTATAGTGTTGTAGATGAGAGCTTGTAAAAAATATATCTTTACTTACAATAAGATCTTTTTTTTTTGGAGAAAAATCCTGAAAGGTTGTTACATCATTCAACAGAGGGGGTGGAGCCCCCTTTGTGCTAGCCATGGTGAGAGTGAAAACAATGGGAAACTACGGTTTCTAGTGTTGTAGACAAGAGCTTGTAAAAAATAATGGGCAACTAGTGTTTTTTTTTTTTTTCTTTTTTTTCAGAGAAAGATCAAAATTTTTATTAAGACAATAAAAAGTTACATTTGTAGATGAAAAAAAATTGTTGTTTATGTGTGTCCTCATAAGACACAGAGAAATACATAGTAGTCTATGAAAAAACCATATGGAGTTGCGATACCAAAAATAACAAAAAACAAACTGGACCTCTCCATAAACTATAGAAAATAGCCCACATATAGTCAAGCTCAAGAAATTATTTATATCACTATATTAGAAAAAAGGGACACATAGATATATTGTATTATAATGAAAAACTGGAAAATAAACAGTAAAACATATAGAGCCGATAAGACTGCATCCAAGAAAACTGTAAAAAACTGTTGCCTGTATAGTGCCAAAAAGCTATCAGACGATGAAGGGAGGATGGTTTGACACTTGATTACTCCCGTCTATGGTCTCTCGAATATTCCACCTACCCAAAACCTATTGGAGACCCTCATTAGATAATAAATCCGCCTCTATGTTCAGTTCCCTCTATATGTGGCAAACATAGTGAAGTAAAAATCCTATTTTAGAGATAAAATTTCTTAATTAATATCATTTAAAGAATCTCCAAAAACTTGCAATGAATCTAAACCAAGTTTTCGAACCCAACATAATAATAATTTTAGTGAGAGGAGCTCTGCATAGTTATTTGATCCAGTTCCAAGGCCTATTGATGATTTTAAATTTCTGTGACTATTGATGTAAATAACCAGACCAACCTCGCATATATTCTGAGCATCAAAAGCTCCATCAAAATATGGCCATGAGATTTGTGGGATAATTTTTTCCTCTCTGATGATTCGTGGAGCTGAAATCAACAAAGATGTTGGAAGTAAAGAGAAAATTTCAACAATTTCAATAGCTATGAGGGAGGGAGTCGAAGAAATGTCATGAAAAATGCCCTTTTTTCTTGCCAAGCATATACCCCAAAGGTTTATTGGTGGTACGATCCTTAGTTTCCCATATTGCATTGCATTCCAATAATTTTTCCAAGCTTCCTCAATATTTAAACCTCTCTAGTTCAATCTGAGTCCCAGAAGCCTCAAAGATGCTTCCCATACTTTTAAGGTGAAAGGGAAACTTTAAAAAAATATAATTTACCATCTCTTCTACATTTTTGCACAAAACACCAGCCTGGGCCATGTTTATTTCTTTTCTAAATATTTTTCCATGTCGACACTTTATTTCTGAGTAGACACCAAAAGAATAATATTGAATTTTCAGGGAATTTCAGTTTCCATAGTGGTTTCCACTACCATGTATGTATGCCCAAGAATCTCCTGCCCATTTGATAGATGTAACCAAATTTAGGAGTATAAGATCCATTTGGCACATGGACACATCTGAGTTCATCTAACCCATCCCTTATCCTGATATGATTTCTTTGTAATTCTCTAGTATAATCCTGGCAGGATGCTTCCAAATTTAGATGTAAATGAATTTCTTCAATTTTTTTCCAAACTTGATGCCATATCGAGGAGCCCTCAGCGTCTACTACCTGGTTTAAGAAAAAAATTCCTTGATCATTTAGAGCTAATGTTAATTCCCTTGTTATTTCATAGCCTTCTCTACATCCTATCCATGGATCAATTCCAATTTTGACTTTTTCCCCATTCCCTATATGCCACGCTAGACCATCTTCAATAAACCTAAAAGATTCCACTCTGGATTTCCATATGACATACACATTTGGAGTTTTTTAATCATACCTTTGCACCCATTTCTTAATGGGGAGAGGATCAATGTACTTCCATTTGACTACAACAGTCCAAATATTTATCCGACGAAATTATACACCATCCATATTTTGCTGCAAGTGATGTTGCAAAAATAGGAAGGTCCTTTACATCCCATCCTCCCCAAGCCTTTGGGAGGGCTATCTTTTCCCATGCCACCCAAGGGAGTACTCCCTTGTCCTTTTCTCTAGCTCTTAAAAATTTTCCACACAGTTTTCTTATATGGGAGAGAATTCCTTTGGGTATCCTAGTGAGGGATATCCAATATATAGGTTTTTCTATTAGAACTATTTTTATCAGTGCCAATCTTCCAGCCCTTAAGAGCCATTTGAAAATCCAATTTTTTATGCGTTTTTCCATCTTGGACAATATTCACATCTAGTATGGCTTTTTGTAGGAATCCAGTTTGAGATGGAAACCCCAAGTATTTGAGACTATCCTTCATTGGTTTTGCTTCAAATGGAAGGAAAGTTTGAACCCTATTGATTTCTGCCCAAGAGAAACCTTCATGAACTAAAGAATAATTTTTCTCATTTATACACATACCCATATCTTTAAGAAACAATTTAAGGGATTATTTCATCTGCTTAATATCCCCTTTGGATCCATTGCTGAAAAGGAGAATATCATCTACAAACAAAAGGTGACTTACAAAAATATTTGTGTCTACTTCGACCCATTTTACATCTCCTCTACGTTTTGTTGTGAGAATCAAAGGACTCAACCCTTCAGCAACCAATAAAAAAAGTAGGCGTGGCAATGGGCACCCCTGTCTGATACCTCTCTGGGCGTAAAAAAAAACGGGATGCCACTCCATTTATTAATATGTAAAAACTCACATTTGTGATAGAACCCATAACACAAATGATAAAATAAATATCAAATCCCATATGCGTGAGTAGTATGAGAAAATAAATCCAGTTGATTTTGTCACAAGCCTTTGATAGGTCTATTTTTTCTATCAATCCTTTTCTTCTGCTTTTTTTAGTGTTGTGTATTGATTCTTGGGTGACACCTATAACTTCATGAATTTCTCAACCATCTAAAAATCAAAAATTTTCCCTGGAAACATTCTTTGATAGTGTGGGTTTTAGTCAGAGAGCTATGATCTTGGCTATTATCTTGTAGAGGCAGTTGCAGAGAGAGATTGGTCTAAATTCCTCAAAGGACTTGGGATTATCATTTTTAGGAATTAGGACCAAGAATGTGGAGTTGAAGAGATCATATATTTTACCTTTGATCCTGGAATCCTACACCACCCAAGTAAGATCATCCCCCATCAACTCAAAGAAACGTTGAAAGAATACAACTGTCCAACCATCCATTCCTGAGCTCTTATCTTTCTGCATATATTTGATGACTCCTTCTACTTCTCCTTTCATGATTGAAGCCAAGAGATGATTATTTTCTTCCTCCTTTGCATATCTAGGAAATAATTAGGAAACTTGGATTACTTTTACTATAGTTGCTTGTTCCGGGGCTCTAAAGAGTGATTTTAAATGATCTCTACCCATTGAGGCTAATTCATCAAAAAAAAAAATTGTACTTACATCTTCTTTTTGCATTTACCAAAGAGTATTTATGTTCTTTCTGCCTCTTTCATATTTTTGGAAAAACTTTGAGTTTTCATCCCCAGAAGCTAGCCAAATGGCTCTAATTTTTAGTCTCCATTTTTCCTCTTTTTCTTTTAGGATCTTCCTGTTTGTACTTTCCAGCTATTTCATCCTTTCCTTGGCTTCTTCTGTCTCATATCCATCACCCTCCGGACTTTCCTATATTTCTAGGTCTACTTCAATGTTTTTAAATTCTTCCTCTTCCCTTATCCTTTTTTCTTTTGCCCGATGTATTGTAGTCTGTTTCATTCTTTTGAGGTTATCCACAAACTAATGAGATATGGATGGGCCCTGGTCAGGGGAATGTGGGATCCAATTGGCCTTTACCAACTCATTATAGATTCCCTCTTGGAGCCAGACTGGATTAAATTTAAAAGGGCTTCCAAGCTTCCCAATGCTCCCTTTCAGCTCCAAGAGAATATGAAAGTGATCTAATTCTCCTCCCATCCATACCCATTACTGAAAAAAGGGAAATTATTTTGATTATATCTTCATTCATTAGAAACTGATCCAACCTCTTTTCCACCTTAGCCAAACCTGAACATTTGTTCATCCATGTTGGTTTGTTTTTTATCAAATTAATATCTATTAGCATGTTGACCATCAAAATTTTCACAAAGAATTCAACCAAGGGATCCGCTTGACCCTGTAGACCCTAGGTCTCAGACATGCCCAATGAAAAATTTAAATCCCCTCGCACCACCACATTAGGAGCATTCATGAAGGACTTAGATAGAAGGGAATTCCAAAATGTGATCATATCTTGACATGGGACATAAATGTTGATGAGGGAGAGATCCATGCATCACTCGGAGGAATAGACCTCAGCACCCAAAACCATATCTGGACCCCATGAGTTTAAGAGTCTAAGTCCACTATCTTTGAATCCCATAGCTAAACCCCCTGATCTTCCCTTCGCATCATAAGTCACAAAGGACCAACCCAACACCAATATATTGAGAGAGGCCGACACAGTTTCTTCAATACCTAAGGTTTCTTGAAGCATAAGGACATTTGGGAAAATGTTATTGATAATTTTCTTCAAAGATAGATTATTGCGGCTATTAACGAACCTTATGTACTTGACAGATAAAGCAATCATTTGTCACCCACCTAAATGACTTGTGCCTCTCTAAGTGCCCCTTCCAGACATAGTTGTTTCCCTTCCGCTATATCTAATTTTTCTTTAATTTGGGCCTTGGAAATATTTGTTTTCCTACCTCTAGTCTTCCTAGTTCTAGGTGGCTCATAAACGTTTCCTAAGCCCCCTATAGAGATACAAGAAATATCCTTCTTTTCCCTCAGACGAAGGTTGTAGTGAGAGGAAAAAGAGGATGAATGGGGTGAAGATGTCGTCTCGAGATATTCAAACGAAATTTTTGTTGAGATTCAACAAGATGATGAGCTTAGTGAAAATTAAGCACCTTCACTAAGTGGGGCCCGCAGGCTATTTTTAGGTGTATGTCTATTTTTATAATGGTGAGCATATTCTAAAGTTAGCAGGATGCTGATTCTAGATGGTTGAGAAAATTATATCTTTGGATGAATTTCTATTTTTAGAAGATTGGGAGAAGTCTATTTATAGATTGCTAATCTAAAAATAGATGCATGTCGATTATTATTATCCCTTAATAATAATCAGACTTTAAATATCAACTTATTCCCTTGGAGCACTTTATTTCAGTGAACAGGTGTGGCACATCAGTGGGCTGAAGGAATTACACAATTCCTAGGGTGGTTTGTGACCCATGCATGAAGGACTCAATTATAACTGATAGTGGCAAGTTGTGACAGAGTTGGAAGAGTAGTTATGTGAGTTGTTATTTTGTTTAACTCAGTTGTGCTAGTTGTATCTAGTTCTAACTAAAGATAAACTAGTGAGAGTTCAGTGAATTAATTATTTAATTAATTCACAACTAGAGACTCACTTGCAACTAAACAAATACAACAGTTAACTACTTGCATGTCAGTTCCAGTGGAGACCCAGTGGAGAGATAGGTGAAAGGGTGAGGTGGATTATCTGTTGTGACTATAGTGATGCATTCAATGCATATAACACACATTGGAGTTTCCAATGAGGATTGCGTAGTCAAGGCAAGGCAATGTCGAATTCATTCAGGGATCTTCTTCAACAGGGATTGCATAGTGGAGGCAGGTTGTCAGGAGGTAAGAAATTGGTACATAGATATGAAAATTTCTGCAAGACAGTGTGTGACGATTGTTGATTGTACGGAGAGATTGATGTGCTAAGCTTTGTATGAGATTGTTACATGTTCCATTGATATACATAATATATGATAGTTGGGGTTTTTAGCTTTAAGCTTTCCCAGTAAAACATTCTTGTTATGTGTGATTGATTTGCTTCATATGCGTTTAGAAATTGGCGATTTAATTTCCGCAAAGAATTAAGTGGAAGGATTATGTATTTAACATAAGATTAATTTGCTAGGTAAGGAGATTCCACTAATATACATTCATCTTGTATAATTTCTACAATTTGAGGGCAGGGTTGGAAGTAATGATATTATCTAGAGCATTTAAAAAACTGCATAAAGGAAACATTTTTGATATCATCGGCCTAGAAGGACGAGACCTAAAATTTACATCAAGAAGAGAGTGCATGAAAGAGGATAAAGAGGAAGGGAGAGGTAAAGTAGTACCCATAGGTTGAGGAAGAGGATGGATGTCTTCGTGAGCATCCTAAACTTCAAGTCGCTGACCATTCCGCTAATCTTCTTGGCACCCACAAAACTGATGAGGGTCCTCTTCTACCTCCATCAGAATGTGAACAATATCCCATTGCTCCCTTGCTTCCTGAGCCTCGTTTTCCCCTTCATCTTCAATATCAACAAACACTTCAACTCTTGGGGTACCTATTTTCTTTATCCTTCTTTGAAACCCCAAAGGAAATTATCGTGCCAAATGACCATGTTTGTGACATCGATGGCACTGGAAAGGAAATTCCTCATAATAAATCATTTGTGAGTGTGATTTCCCTTGAAGGTGCAAGTTAATTTTTTCTGCCAATCCCTCCCTTGGATCTAGCTTTACCAGAATTCAGGAAAATATTCTAATTTTGGTTTCCTTAAAAGACATCGTCTTCAAGAAAGAGAACCAATTTGTTTCCAATCGCCTTAAAAGAATCTTCCCTCCAAAGTTGAGGAGGCAGGGCTTGGACACAGACCCAAACTGGAACCTCCTCAAGTTTTTATATTTTTGCATCAAAGAGCAGAGTCCATTTATTGAAAAAATTGTTGAGGGCCTGAAAAACCAATTGCACTCAAGAACCCCTTTAAGTGCTTCATGTTTGCTAAATATGACCATGAACCACCACCACACTAATATGATCACCTTTGACTCATTTTCTGGTGCCCCCCTCTAAGCCTTCAATATTGAGTCAACAATGTAGCTAGTCGAATACAATGTTTCCTTTGACCTCCCAAAGATGATAAATTCTAAAGCTTCCATGGTGCTATCAATTTGGATGTCAAACCCTAGGACTAGATTAGGGTTTTTCAATTTTTTCCTAATGCATTTACCTTTCTTCCTGAAAACTGGGCATTTTCTTTCTCTGGTCCTTATGTTTGTTTCTACACTCCATGAAAAAATACATAGGCTTCAGTGACCTCTTCTTGTTGTTGACCTTCTATCAAGATATTTTATCTTGTAACCTCCCTAATCTATATATATTGCCTATCATTCTCTAGTCGATCCCCAAAAACTGCAACTGAGACCCCCAAGAGGCTAACCTCCAACCCTTCTCCATTATCCTTACCCGAGATTGCTTGGATGGTGTTTCCTATTTTTACCTCCTCTATCGATCCAGTGAAACCATGATATTCTTCCTTTGACCTTTTGCACGGGACAACCACCCGGAATTTATTTCCCTCAAGATATTTTTGACTATCTATATTTTGGAGTTCCCTTGTAGCTGCCTCTCCATTTCTTTGGACGATTTTTAGAGCGTGGGTTCTGTCGACTCTCTGGGCTGAGACCTTGTCCTTTGCATGCAAATCCATAGCCAAACAATTTTTTAAACCCTTTCCCCCCCAGATATCACAAATATTCTAGAATTCTCATAAACCCTACAATCCCAGGGATTTCCAGAGAGTTTGTGTCTTACCTAGATTTCGGTCACTGCCCAGAGTGGTTGTTCCGTTATTTTCGTTGATGATGTCTATCCTTCCTGATGCCCCTTTTTAGGTTCCCCTAAAGCTATTGTGGCGTGGTTAATTACGCCGTAAGGCGTCCTTATTTGAAAACAACTTTGCTGATGTGCATCGTGTCATAATGTGAAACCCTTAGATTATATGTTAGACGATTCAAACATTTTCAACCCTTGATTCAAAAGTTAGTTTACAATGCAGTTATGAAGGTAAGGCATTGGCCGACCTGGACATTCTCCGATTTCAAAGAGGCATAGGGTTTTTGTGCTGTCTCTGTGAAGACGCGTAGAGGTTTGTTTCAAAGCTCGTTGTGAGCGTGAGCGAGAATGGCAGGCAACTGCGCATCTGCAGTTCTCTTTCAATGGTACTGTTAGTTTCTGTGCATCTGAGTTGTGCATTGTCTGTGGGAGGAGGAACACTCATTTGCCGCCTCTCTCACTGATCTTTCTTTTTCTGTCTTGTCTTATTCGTTGTAATTGAGATTTGCTCAGAGGTTGGCAGAAATTTTGATGTTGAAGATCTCATTATTGCTGTTGAGTTGAACCAGCATAAATTTTTCTTATACTCTTCCTATCAGAACATCACTTTAGAAAGTTTTGTTATCTTTTCTGCTTCTTGATTTCTCTTCCACCATTGATTTGAAAAGGCCAGATCTGCAACAGCCTGTCAAGGAACTATATTATTAGTACTGTAAAAGGATTCCTACCGTGGTTTGGAAGCCTGGAATATCTCTTTAAATGCATTTTCTTTGGCTGCATTTTTCATATATACGGAACACACTGCATTAGAGACACATACACACTGCTTACAACAGTGGGCCTTGGGGTTTCATGGCAACTGCAGATGTTGAGCATTTGTGGGTCCTGAAGCTAAGAGATCTGTGAATTGGGTAGTTGAAGAGCATAAATTTCTGGCAGAAGACCATTCATGTTGTAATCCCATTCTGTGTACAACAATGGCTACACCATATTCTCTGTTGTTGTTGGTTCTATTTTCAATGGGGAGTGCTGCAGCAGGGCATGACTATGGTGAGGCCTTGAGTAAGAGCATTCTGTTTTATGAAGCTCAGAGATCTGGCAAGCTTCTTGCCACCCAGAAGGCCAGTTGGAGAGCTGATTCTGGACTCCATGATGGATTTGCTAATGGGGTAGTTAGTTTACAATGCAGTTATGAAGGTAGGGCATTGGCCGACCTGGACATTCTCCGATTTCAAAGAGGCGTAGGGTTTTTATGTTGTCTCTGTGAAGAGGTGTAGAGGTTTGTTTCAAAGTTCGTTGTGAGCGTGAGCGAGAATGGCAGGCAACTGCGCATCTGCGGTTCTCTTTCAATGGTACTGTTAGTTTCTGTGCATCTGAGTTGTGCATTGTCTATGGGAGGAGGAACACTCATTGGCCGCCTCTCTCACTGATCTTTCTTTTTCTGTCTTGTCTTATTCGTTGTGATTGAGATCTGCTCAGAGGTTGGCAGAAATTTTGATGTTGAAGATCTCATTATTGCTGTTGAGTTGAACAAGCATAACTTTTTCTTATACTCTTCCTATCAGAACATCACTTTAGAAAGTTTTGTTATCTTTTCTGCTTCTTGATTTCTCTTCCACCATTGATTTGAAAAGGCCGTATCCGCAATGTACCGTCAAGGCACTTTAGTATTAGTACCGTAAAAATACTTGCCCTGCGTGGTTTGGAAGCCCTCGGAATATCTCTTTGGATGCATTTTCTTTGGCCGCATTTTTTCATATACTAACACACCGCATTAGAGACACAGGCACACCGCCAGTCAAAGGCCTCGTTCTGCGGGCAACTGCAGATGTTGAGCATTTGTGGGTCCTGAAGCTAAGAGATCTGTGAATTGGGTAGTTGAAGAGCATAAATTTCTGGCAGAAGACCATTCATGTTGTAATCCCATTCTGTGTACAACAATGGCTACACCATATTATCTGTTGTTGTTAGTTCTATTGTCAATGGGGAGTGCTGCAGCAGGGCATGACTATGGTGAGGCCTTGAGTAAGAGCATTCTGTTTTATGAAGCTCAGAGATCTGGCAAGCTTCCTGCCACCCAGACGGCCAGTTGGAGAGCTGATTCTGGACTCCATGATGGATTTTCTAATGGGGTCTGTAGTTTTAGCTTGCTTATTTGCTGTGTTCAATGCACTAACTGATTTTCAGTTCATGTTCTCATATAAATCAATATAATACTTTGAGATGAATTGTTATTTTGTTTGTAGACTCAGTGAGAGTGAAGTGATGTTAGTCTGATAGCTGAAATTCATGATGAAATGTGGACAGGTAGATTTGATTGGAGGGTACTATGATGCAGGAGATAATGTGAAATTTGGTCTTCCAATGGCATACACTATCACCACCCTCTCCTGGAGTGTGATTGAGTATGGAAAACAATTGGCTAACAATGGAGAATTGGGTTATGCCATGGAGGCCATTCAGTGGGGTACTGATTATCTTTTGAAAGCTCATCGTGAGCCAAATGTATTATATGGGGAGGTAGGTTTTTTTTCATCATGGGAGCAAAGCTTGGATCTATCTAGACCTCATGAAGTATTACAATTAGATTGAACGTTGGTAAATTTACGTGCTCAACATTCCCTTCAGTCTGTTTTCAGGTTGGTGATGGTAACTCAGACCATTACTGTTGGCAAAGGCCAGAAGATATGACAACACCAAGACAAGCCTACAAGATTGACACTAGCAATCCTGGATCAGATCTTGCAGGAGAAACTGCTGCTACAATGGCAACTGCTTCAATAGTCTTCAAACAATCTAATCCTGATTACGCTAATGAGCTTTTGAGCCATGCCAAACAGGTAATTTGCCCTGATCCATAGAATTTAATATCAAAGACATTATTCCCAGCTTGAATAACTATACTTGGTAATGCTTGAATCTAATATAATTTATTAATATTCAATTGCTTGGAAAAATTTTGCAGCTTTTTGAGTTTGCTGCCTCCATGTGCATGTGCAGGTGCAGTTGCAGATCCACTCTCTCTACATTTCCATCTCTAATTCAATGTGTGGAGGGTCCTAACTTTTCTTCTGATCAACAAGTGTTGTCACGTTACTGTTTCAATGGTACTGTTAGTTTCTGTGCATTTGAGTTGTGCATTGTCTGTGGGAGGAGGAACACTCATTGGCCGCCTCTCTCACTGATATTTCTTTTTCTGTCTTGTCTTATTCGTTGTGATTGAGATCTGCTCAGAGGTTGGCAGAAATTTTGATGTTGAAGATCTCATTATTGCTGTTGAGTTGAACAAGCATAACTTTTTCTTATACTCTTCCTATCAGAACATCACTTTAGAAATTTTTGTTATCTTTTCTGCTTCTTGATTTCTCTTCCACCATTGATTTGAAAAGGCCAGATGTGCAACAGCCTATCAAGGCACTATAGTATTAGTACTGTAAAAGGATTCCTACCGTGGTTTGGAAGCCTGGAATATCTCTTTGGATGCATTTTCTTTGGCTGCATTTTTCATATATACGGAACACACTGCATTAGAGACACATACACACTGCTTACAATAGTGGGCCTTGGGGTTTCATGGCAACTGCATATGTTGAGCATTTGTGGGTCCTGAAGCTAAGAGATCTGTGAATTGGGTAGTTGAAGAGCATAAATTTCTGGCAGAAGACCATTCATGTTGTAATCCCATTCTGTGTACAACAATGGCTACACCATATTCTCTGTTGTTGTTGGTTCTATTGTCAATGGGGAGTGCTGCAGCAGGGCATGACTATGGTGAGGCCTTGAGTAAGAGAATTATGTTTTATGAAGCTCAGACATCTGGCAAGCTTCCTGCCACCCAGACGGCCAGTTGGAGAGCTGATTCTGGACTCCATGATGGATTTGCTAATGGGGTCTGTAGTTTTAGCTTGCTTATTTGCTGTGTTCAAT
Organism: Pinus albicaulis; assembly: GCA_034641835.2. Taxonomy (NCBI): domain Eukaryota; kingdom Viridiplantae; phylum Streptophyta; class Pinopsida; order Pinales; family Pinaceae; genus Pinus; species Pinus albicaulis. The sequence goes on from CM076572.1 coordinate 631,297,120, forward strand.
GCACTAACTGATTTGCATTTCATTTTCTCATATAAATCAATATAATACTTTGAGATGAATTGTTATTTTGTTTGTAGACTCAGTGAGAGTGAAGTGATGTTAGTCTGATAGCTGAAATTCATGATGAAATGTGGACAGGTAGATTTGATTGGAGGGTACTATGATGCAGGAGATAATGTGAAATTTGGTCTTCCAATGGCATACACTATCACCACCCTCTCCTGGAGTGTGATTGAGTATGGAAAACAATTGGCTAACAATGGAGAATTGGGTTATGCCATGGAGGCCATTCAGTGGGGCACTGATTATCTTTTGAAAGCTCATCGTGAGCCAAATGTATTATATGGGGAGGTAGGTTTTTCTTCATCATGGGAGCAAAGCTTGGATCTATCTAGACCTCATGAAGTATTACAATTAGATTGAACGTTGGTAAATTTACGTGCTCAACATTCCCTTCAGTTTGTTTTCAGGTTGGTGATGGTAACTCAGACCATTACTGTTGGCAAAGGCTAGAAGATATGACAACACCAAGACAAGCCTACAAGATTGACACTAGAAATCCTGGATCAGGTCTTGCAGGAGAAACTGCTGCTGCAATGGCAGCTGCTTCAATAGTCTTCAAACAATCTAATCTTGATTACGCTAATGAGCTTCTGAGCCATGCCAAACAGGTAATTTGCCCTGATCCATAGAATTTAATATCAAAGACATTATTCCCAGCTTGAATAACTATACTTGGTAATGCTTGAATCTAATATAATTTATTAATATTCAATTGCTTGGAAAAAATTTGCAGCTTTTTGAGTTTGCTGCCTCCATGTGCATGTGCAGGTGCAGTTGCAGATCCACTCTCTCTGCATTTCCATCTCTAATTGAATGTGTGGAGGGTCCTAACTTTTCTTCTGATCAACAAGTGTTGTCACGTTACTGTTTCAATGGTACTGTTAGTTTCTGTGCATCTGAGTTGTGCATTGTCTGTGGGAGGAGGAACACTCATTGGCCGCCTCTCTCACTGATCTTTCTTTTTCTGTCTTGTCTTATTCGTTGTGATTGAGATCTGCTGAGAGGTTGGCAGAAATTTTGATGTTGAAGATCTCATTATTGCTGTTGAGTTGAACAAGAATAACTTTTTCTTATACTCTTCCTATCAGAACATCACTTTAGAAAGTTTTGTTATCTTTTCTGCTTCTTGATTTCTCTTCCACCATTGATTTGAAAAGGCCAGATCTGCAACAGCCTGTCAAGGCACTATAGTATTAGTACTGTAAAAGGATTCCTACCGTGGTTTGGAAGCCTGGAATATCTCTTTGGATGCATTTTCTTTGGCTGCATTTTTCATATATACGGAACACACTGCATTAGAGACACATACACACTGCTTACAACAGTGGGCCTTGGGGTTTCATGGAAACTGCAGATGTTTAGCATTTGTGGGTCCTGAAGCTAAGAGATCTGTGAATTGGGTAGTTGAAGAGCATAAATTTCTGGCAGAAGACCATTCATGTTGTAATCCCATTCTGTGTACAACAATGGCTACACCATATTCTCTGTTGTTGTTGGTTCTATTGTCAATGGGGAGTGTTGCAGCAGGGCATGACTATGGTGAGGCCTTGAGTAAGAGCATTCTGTTTTATGAAGCTCAGAGATCTGGCAAGCTTCCTTCCACCCAGACGGCCAGTTGGAGAGCTGATTCTGGACTCCATGATGGATTTGCTAATGGGGTCTGTAGTTTTAGCTTGCTTATTTGTTGTGTTCAATGCACTAACTAATTTTCATTTCATGTTCTCGTATAAATCAATATAATACTTTGAGATGAATTGTTATTTTGTTTGTAGACTCAGTGAGAGTGAAGTGATGTTAGTCTGATAGCCGAAATTCATGATGAAATGTGGACAGGTAGATTTGATTGGAGGGTACTATGATGCAGGAGATAATGTGAAATTTTCTCTTCCAATGGCATACACTATCACCATCCTCTCCTGGAGTGTGATTGAATATGGAAAAAAATTGGCTAACAATGGAGAATTGGGTTATGCCATGGAGGCCATTCAGTGGGGCACTGATTATCTTCTGAAAGCTCATCGTGAGCCAAATGTATTATATGGGGAGGTAGGTTTTTCTTCATCATGGGAGCAAAGCTTGGATCTATCTAGACCTCATGAAGTATTACAATTATATTGAACGTTGGTAAATTTACGTGCTCAACATTCCCTTCAGTCTGTTTTCAGGTTGGTGATGGTAACTCAGACCATTACTGTTGGCAAAGGCCAGAAGATATGACAACACCAAGACAAGCCTACAAGATTGACACTAGCAATCCTGGATCAGATCTTGCAAGAGAAACTGCTGCTGCAATGGCAGCTGCTTCAATAGTCTTCAAACAATCTAATCCTGATTACGCTAATGAGCTTTTGAGCCATGCCAAACAGGTAATTTGCCCTGATCCATAGAATTTAATATCAAAGACATTATTCCCAGCTTGAATAACTATACTTGGTAATGCTTGAATCTAATATAATTTATTAATATTCAATTGCTTGGAAAAATTTTGCAGCTTTTTGAGTTTGCTGACAAGTACCGAGGAAAGTATGACAGTAGTATTACAGTCGTGAGAAAATATTATGGGTCAATTAGTGGATATGCTGTAAGTACTTTTCAACTCGATGCAAGTTAGTACTAATTATGTGCATGAAGTGATAGATCTGTGACTTGGGTTTGGATATTTTGGTATGCCTTGTGCAGGATGAACTCCTGTGGGCAGCTGCATGGCTTCATGAAGCAACAGAAGACCAATACTACTTGAACTACATGATTGACAATGCAGGTGCACTTGGTGGGACAACGTGGGCCATGAAAGAATTCAGTTGGGATAATAAATATGCAGGGGTCCAAGTGCTTGCATCTAAGGTCAGAGTTGGATATCAATAAATAAACCAAATTTTCTAATGGTTGTGACTTCCCAACAATTGATCATGATTTATAATCTCAATATATCCATTGAACTTTATCTAGTTATAAGTAGTATTTGCCATCAACTTACAATGCAGGCCTCAATGCCAATGGCCACATGGGGTTGGTCATCAACTAAATTAGTTTGGATAGAAATTGAATGGATAATTGACATTGTCGCCGGTTTGTATCAGTTCTTCATGCAAGACAGGGGTGGGCAAAACAAGGCAGTCATGCAACAATACCAAGAAAAAGCTGAATATTTCATGTGTGCTTGCCTTCAGAAGAATGGTTATAGTGTACAACGAACATCAGGTTTGGCTTCATCAATCTTCCTTCGTAAATACATAATCTTGATGGCAAGCCACAAAGTGGACTAAAGTAGGAGTGCTTCATTGGTTGTTCAGGTGGGCTATTGTATTGGCAGAAATGGAACAACATGCATTTTGTGACGAGTGCCTCATTCCTCCTCACAGTCTACTCTGATTATTTGTCATCTGCTGGCAAGCAACTGCAATGCCCCGGTGGAGAAGTGGATCCATCTGAACTGTTAGCATTGGTTAAGTCGCAGGTATAATAATTATAAATCCCATGATGGGTTTATGTTTATCTGAGAACCAATGTTTAATTGATGGACTCTGGTCACTAAGATAGATTAATGAATTCTAGATTAGAAAGCCTTAAATTCTATTCAGTCCTTTGGCTAAAGATATGTTCTTGTAGGTTGATTACATACTTGGTGACAACCCAAGAGCTACAAGCTACATGGTGGGATATGGTCCAAACTATCCTCGTCAGGTTCATCATAGGGCCTCCTCCATTGTATCATACAAAGAGGATCCATCATTCGTTAGTTGCAAAGGAGGATATGCTACATGGTTCGACCACCAAGGAACTGATCCAAATGTTTTGGTTGGCGCTATTGTTGGAGGACCTGATCACAATGATAACTTTGTAGATGCAAGAGATAACTATGAGCAAACAGAACCTGCAACCTACAACAATGGTCCAATGGTGGGGATTTTAGCCAGACTTCAAGGTGGAAATACTGGAGACCACCAGCTTCTCCCAGGTATTACTGTCGTATAAGATGGAATTAAATTTGGTTTCAGTTTGTTTCAGTTAGATGGATGATGATGCTTTTAATGGTTGTTTTGCTGGTAGTCACTGTGCCTAAGCCAGGATCAGGGTCAGGATTTTCTGTTTCAACTACGGTTCCGAAGCCAAAGCCAAAACTCTCTCCCGCACCTAAACAGAGTTCAACTCTTCATACTTTCCCACAGAGTAAGTCTTCCTAGTCTGAAATTTTGGCAACTATAATTAAACTTCTGCAGGAATGAGCCAGGGGAAAAAATATAAAAGAAATGCTGGCAAAACTAATGCAGTGTCACATAAAATGAACAATTCAATCCTGGCCAAACAGGGGAAAATAAATAAATAATAAATAATGGTTTTGAATTTTACAGTTAAATCTCTCCTCAATTTTGAAATATTAGTTCATACAATTTTTCCTTATGCCTTAACTTTTATTGCACTTCGTGGTATTTTCCAGAAATAAAATCATTATTTGCAAATAATTGAGAAAATAACTAAAAAAGTTGATTGTGCTATGAAAACACTCTGATTTTCATTCAGTAATCTGGGGTGAAAACAAAAAATTTTGATTATGCTATGAAAACACTCTGGTTTTCAAGAAATAGTATGGGGTGAAACTATCTAACTGTTGCCATAACAATGCCTTCGTGTTTGTTCAATACAAAAACAGTACTGATACTCCTTCATTGTTCACAAACTGCAGAGGATGTTAGGCTGGCTATCTCGCAGAAGCTCACGAGTTCTTGGAGTCAGTCAGGAAATACTTACTACAGATATGCTGCATCCATCACTAACAGATCTCCACACCAGACATTGACAGCTTTCGACCTCTCTATCCAAGGATTGTATGGTCCATTATGGGGTCTCTCCAAACCAGATGTCAACAACTTGTATTCATTTCCCAAGTAGTTGAAGTCACTCCCTCCTGGTAAAAGTATGGATTTTGTGTACATTCAAGCTGCTCCTCCAGCGATAATTTCCCTTCCTCGTTATCACATGATTTGATCAACTGCCAAACAATCCAAAAATAACATCCAAATCCTAAGAATGATTTGTGATGGGAATGTTTATCATGCAACTCCTCCATTATAGTATGACGGCCCTGTTGTTTGGATGTGGTCTTATTGGGCACGGAATCACAGTGGAATATATCAAAATCAATAGAACCTTGATATTTGTAATTTTAGATCGCAAAAACAACTGAACCTTATATCCCTGGAATTATTACTCTCCCTATAACACTTAAAAGGTGAACTGAAATGTTGACTGCATGACTCCATTCTCAATCACATAGAATATATCGTAGAGGGCAAACTGAAATGATGATAGCATGACTTCATTACCGGCCATATATAATAAATGGTAGATTAGGATAAGTGAATAATGTAAATAAAAGGGTATTAGCCTATATCAACTATGGTAAGCTTTTACTTTTATACTTGAGAAAAAAATCTCATTTGTTTTGAAAGACACAAGGTATGGATTTTATTCAGTGGATGTGAGTGTATGGATATATTGATGATTATAAATCCCATGATGGGTTTATGTTTATCCGGGAACCAATGTTTAATTGATGGACTCTGGTCACTAAGATAGATTAATGAATTCTAGATTAGAAAGCCTTAAATTCTATTCAGTCCTTTGGCTAAAGATATGTTCTTGTAGGTTGATTACATACTTGGTGACAACCCAAGAGCTACAAGCTACATGGTGGGATATGGTCCAAACTATCCTCGTCAGGTTCATCATAGGGCCTCCTCCATTGTATCATACAAAGAGGATCCATCATTCGTTAGTTGCAAAGGAGGATATGCTACATGGTTCGACCACCAAGGAACTGATCCAAATGTTTTGGTTGGCGCTATTGTTGGAGGACTTGATCACAATGATAAATTTGCAGATGCAAGAGATAACTATGAGCAAACAGAACCTGCAACCTACAACAATGGTCCAATGGTGGGGATTTTAGCCAGACTTCAAGGTGGAAATACTGGAGACCACCAGCTTCTCCCAGGTATTACTGTCGTATAAGATGGAATTAATTTGGTTTCAGTTTGTTTTAGTTAGATGGATGATGATGCTTTTAATGGTTGTTTTTCTGGCAGTCACTGTGCCTAAGCCAGGATCAGAGTCAGGATCTTCTGTTCCAACTACGGTTCTGAAGCCAAAGCCAAAACTCTCTCCCGCACCTAAACAGAGTTCAACTCTTCGTACTTTCCCACAGAGTAAGTCTTCCTAGTCTAAAATTTTGGCAACTATAATTCAACTTCTGCAGGAATGAACCACGGGACAAAATATAAAAGAAATGCTGGCAAAACTAATGCAGTGTCACATAAAATGAACAATTCAATCCTGGCCAAACAGGGGAAAATAAATAAATAATAAATAATGGTTTTGAATTTTACAGTTAAATCTCTCCTCAATTTTGAAATATTAGTTCATACAATTTGTCCTTATGCCTTAACTTTTATTGCACTTCGTGGTATTTTCCAGAAATAAAATCATTATTTGCAAATAATTGAGAAAATAACTAAAAAAAGTTGATTGTGCTATGAAAACACTCTGATTTTCATTCAGTAATGTGGGGTGAAAACAAAAAATGTTGATTATGCTATGAAAACACTCTGGTTTTCAAGCAATAGTATGGGGTGAAACTATGTAACTGTTGCCATAACAATGCCTTCGTGTTTGTTCAATACAAAAACAGTACTAATACTCCTTCATTGTTCACAAACTGCAGAGGATGTTAGGCTGGCTATCTCGCAGAAGTTCACGAGTTCTTGGAGTCAGTCAGGAAATACTTACTACAGATATGCTGCATCCATCACTAACAGATCTCCACACCCGACATTGACAGCTTTCGACCTCTCTATCCAAGGATTGTATGGTCCATTATGGGGTCTCTCCAAACCAGATGTCAACAATTTGTATTCATTTCCCAAGTGGTTGAAGTCACTCCCTCCTGGTAAAAGTATGGATTTTGTGTACATTCAAGCTGCTCCTCCAGCGATAATTTCCCTTCCTCGTTATCACATGATTTGATCAACTGCCAAACAATCCAAAAATAACATCCAAATCCTAAGAATGATTTGTGATGGGAATGTTTATCATGCAACTCCTCCATTATGGTAAGTTTATATAGATACTATTTACAGAGACATCCTTACTGTCCACCTCTGACAACTATATTTTGTCTTTTTTGGGCCCTTTGCATTCTTATATATGTTAGATATTCTCTTATATTTGACCCACAACTACATCAATTCCATTCTGTCTTGTAGAAGATTTTATTTTGGTTTTTCTATAGTTTCTATCCCTCCAACATTCTTTTAAACATCATCAGTTTTTGTTGTTTTGGCTATCTGTATCCTAATTACTTTATATCTATTTTTTACAATCAATATCTTAATTTCTCTGTTTAACATCAAATTAATTACAATTGATTTCTTTCTAGCTTCTTCCTTACGACGTTTCCTTTACAACATTAGGTGCAATTGCTAGTCTTACCTTCCTCTAGAAACCCAGAAACACATTATGTTAACTACTCCTGCCCAAAGAGACCCATTTTTCCAGCTGGGGATCTAGTTGGAAGCCTAACCTTATCTAAATTCTGTTGAGTCATCTCAAGGCCCCAAACCAATAGGATGTATTTCGGCTCAGGTTCCAGATCAACAAATTCTCTTGGACTAACCATTTTCCTCTTCTTAAGTAAAAGAAAAAGTCACTATAACGACTTCTCGGTTCTCCTGGTAACTTCCTTATGCAGATGAAAATGCCTAAAATGTGAGAACATTGAAAGTGGTTATTTCTCCTCGCTGACAATATAAAACTCTTCCATCTATGACTGGTGTGAACAAGACCCTGAAAGCATCTGCCTACTTCCATTTATTTTCCATATGTTGACAGGGATCTGACACCTTCATCCATCTGTGCAACTAGAGCTACCATCCTGCAGCAAAACCTAGGAGTCTGATTCCTGAAACCCTAGGCTCCATTCTAACCGCGACCCGAATCATTGAAAAATTCATCTCAAAATTTTTTATTTTTATTAGCTAACATAAATATATTTGAATGGAAATTTATTAAACGTTAAAAGAGATTTTTTTATTGTCGCTGAATTAACATAAATTTCTTTTAATAAATATTTTATTAAATATTTGATTTTATGTTAATCTATATTTTTTTCCCATGGAAAAACCTGTATTTTTTGTTAATATAAATACAAATTACACTTTGTAAACACTAATATATGCATAATATATCATGAAGAGGACACTACGTTACAAAAGATAGCATAAATATGATCATCAGGGGCATTAAACAACCTCAAAATCAAAGCACATGCCAAAGAATAGAAACACAAAAAATACATTTATGGATGACCATTTGTGCTTAATTTTTCCTTTTTTCCTTTCCTACGATGCACCTTTTTCCATCCTGCAGAATGTGGATCAATAAGAATCAATACAATTTCTTGAACCCCATCACGATGAGGATAATCTTTGTCTAATTCTGAGGACTCTGAAACATGTGCTCGTTCAGTGCCTTCTTCACATGCTAAAGTCTGTTGGTTTCCAAATTCCAAACCCGTCGGGGGAGGAGTGACTGAAACATCATGAACTGCTGCTTCACCCTCCATTTTTTCCTCAAAGTATTCAAGTTGTGCCACTTGATTTTCCTCCTCCTCATATCCTGAATAAGGAGAGTCATTAAACTGCCATCTTTTTTGTCTGTTTGGTTTCTTCTTTTTCTTTTTTGGGATATTCTTCGCTAAAGGGAATGTGTTCTAAAGATGATTTGTTTGAAATCATACAGGACATATGAAGGCTATGTTCTCATAGTCTAGAATTTATGTTAATCCAGATTTATCAAGGGTCTAGAGGAATTAAATTTCTTGAAGTGTAAAGTGTAAAACTTTACATAGTTGACATTGAAATATTTTACATAACATAACCATTAAAATATTTTATTTATGACCCACATTTCCCACATTAAAATTATATATATATATATATATATATAGCTTGACAAGACTACATCTTCATCATGTCCAATATATCACCCAGGGCAGGAAATTGAACTGGTCAATTTTCATCAAAGAGTGCCTTAACAAAGCACCTGGCCACTGTCTATCCAAGACCACATGGACGTTATAACTATATTTTGAAATACACAACCTCCTCATATTAAGTAGTAGAAAACATGTCCACGAGACAACATCTCTGCCTTATATTTATTAATGTCTTATATATATATATATATATATATATATATATATATATATGTCATACCTCATATTAAACATTAATGAAATTACAAATCTCACTTATGTCTTGAACTAGAAAACATCTATTAATGGAATAAGAAATCAATTTCCTGCTCTAGATTTGATGTTGAAATATTTTATTCAATGTTCATGTTGAAATATTTTATTTATAATCCACTCAAGCTATTGTGATAACTTTGGTTGAAGGGGAACTAAGCAGGTTTAGTTCCCCTTCACCCAAAGTTATCACAATAGCTTGAGTGGAGGCTAGCAAGTTTAGTTCCCCTTCACCCAAAGTTATATTATCTAGAGACATGTTAGCTCATGTGGCAAAAATTTGTACAAGTTGTTGAGAAAAAAAATCATATAAGCTCAAAATGTTAGGAATCTTTGAATAACTCGAAATTGAGGTGAGGTGAATAATGGTAGCCTATGTGATTTGATTTTGGGTCTTACCCATATTAGTCCTTCAAATGTATTGATTCACCAATTCATGTAAAATAAAATATTTTATTTTTAATCTACATCAAATTTTTTTGTTAATATTCTTTAAAATGTTACATATCAACTTAATACTAAAAATTGAATAAATTTACATACTTCTCTCAAAATTGAATGTAAAAATATAAGTTTTTATTTTTTTTCAACTATTTTATCTTTCTTTATATAAAAATGATATAAAATTATGTTACATTGAAATATTATATATATATATATATATATATATATATATATATATATATATATATATATATGTATATGTATGTATGTATGTATGACCTACATCATCATTATATTATATGGAGAGATGTTTTACAATTTAGTAGAAAAAATATGTGTAAATATAATGTAAATAATTTTTAATTATGAGAAATAAAATTTATTAAATATAGATTTTATACTTTTAATTAATATTCAAATTAAAATATATATAAATGTAAAATATAAAAAAGTCAAATAATTCTATCTAAAATGTAAATTCAAATTAAATAATTTCACCTAAAATTTCAAAACCGAGATGAGAGAACAAGAAATGATAAACTCTTAGCAAATTATGAAAACGCCATAACCTACTCGCAATTTCAAGACTCCATAAATTCCACAACCAAAAAAAATGTACACGACGATGTTACAATATTACAATTATGCAAGCCTTAGGCTCGCAGGGTTGGAGAGCATGGAAAGAAATAAGATTCAAGAGATGAGAAGTGAGGTTATTTGATTGACCTCAAACCAAAATATTCATCTTACTTAATTGATATGGAGCAACTTCTTTGTTATTAATTGCATGTAGGATGTGTTTTTTTATAATGGATGGGACATTTTGGCCAAAGTACTCAAGATCTCTATGTTTATTTTTTTTCTCCATGAATGATGCACTTGGTTTTTATGACTAGGTTGCGTGGACTTCACCCTTCCACGAAATGATTTGCTTCTATCACATTCGCAATGTTGAATTCCTCTTATACTACTCCTATAACTCTGACTCTATTTTACAACTAGAATTATTTAATGGAATAAAAACTTATCACTATGACATGTTGTACTTCATAAGCGACTACTAAGAAGCTTAAGTATGGTAAATCCACCTTCACCTATCATTTGAACATAGAGCATAGAGTTATCTTAATAGTGAATTTTATGGATAAGAGACATTTGAGCTTTTTTAAACCCTTGGGGATGATTAATTAATCTCACTTTAGATAATTTATATTAATAAATTATCCACAATCATATTTCCATAATTCGTCTTTAAACAACCAATATTCCACTTCTTTGGAACTTTTCACCTCATTTAAAATAACAAACATCATGAAGGCCCAAAAGTAAGAAGAAAAAATAAGCTCATAATCAAGGAATATAGCGACTTATTTAAGGATCATAATTCAAGACTTTAGTGTCTTTTAAAGATCATTTATTTTCCCATCAAATAAAAAGAAACAATCAAATTTTGTAGTGACAAGAATGGGAAAAAAATTTACATGGAATAACTCCCTTCCCTGGTGATAGTGCATTTTTGTTTTGAAATGAAATTATTTTCCCGATCTTTTAAATAATAGATTCCTCCCCAAGTGACCCTTTAGAAATATTTTTTTTTTCAACTGATTGCAATAGGTAAGTGTCTTTTGCCTAGTATTTTTTGAGCCATTGAATTTAAGGGAAAAGGTAAAGAGACTACTAGACAAAAAAGAGCAGACTGACTGAATGTCAAATGAAAATAACATTGAGGAATCTCTTCTGATTTTCTCATGTGGGCCTTCTTCAACTAATGAGGTAGTAGGAACTTTCTCACTCCAACTCCTCCAAATAAGAGGTGGAGAATTATTTTGAGTCAACTACTACTCATGTAACTCTGACTCCTCTTTAGAATGGGAATGTTTCTCTTCCCATAACTCTATCTCCGAGATATAATTCTAGCTTTCTCTTGTTTCTAAATAAATTGTCTCTATATCACTATTGTTCGTCTCTTTTTGAGCGCTTGCTTGAATTCATGAGATAATTTAGCTCATCTAGATTCCAAAATCCTTGACTAACCCATTTTCTGAAGAGTCCTCTTCTGTTTTTAATTCTGCTATTTGGTCCTTCGTAGCCTTGTCAACATCGTTTCCTTCTAAAGAATCATATATTCTTGATAAGTCTCCATTAGCCTACTTTTCTTCTTCCATATGCTTCAAATCTAAATGAATGGCACTTGAGATAAGCTTCATGACATTTTCCAAGTTCATTTCTATCATACTTTGTTGGAGAGCATAGTAACACAAAAATGTAATATTTAAATCTATAAATAGTTATTTTCCTTTTTTTATATTGTTTTTATCCATGTAATATAAATTAATTGGTTTGTGTGGAGTTTAATTTTATGATATAAATTTTATTGAAAATAAAAATTTAATGCTTATGTACCAAAACATTTAATGTTTATGTATTTTACAAAAAAAAATTATTCATTGAACTAACTTATGTAAATTCTAGTTTTATTAAGTTATTAATTTAAATTTTATTAAAGAAATTGAGGTTAAAATCTAACAAATTTTTAATAACAACATTTTAACTTAAAAGCCACCAAAACATAAATTCAATCTAACTTATTAAAAAGAAAAAAATAACATTATAAAAAACATATATATAACTATTTACTTGTGGATCTAATGGCCTAAAACATTTCAATCGTCTAACATTTGATCCAATGGCTCAAACATGTACACATTGGCACCTAGAGGAGTTGTTTTCAAAGAGGGAAGAGGTTTGCATATCAATACATATGATTCCTCTTGCCTCTTGGTAGATCAAGAGTTATTGATTTAGGCAATCTTAATTCCACATGAATACCATGGGTCAATACCATGGGCAATATTTTTAGTTATTATTATTTTATTTTATTATTTTTATTTTTTATTGTATTTTGACCTAGTTAAAATGCTCATTACATTATGTCAATCTTTTTATTTAATTTACTTTTATTTTTTATTTTGTGTAATTTGACATAGTCAAAATGTTAAACATGGCATTACAACATTTCTATCATACTTTGTTGGAGAGCATAGTAACACAAAAATGTAATATTTAAATATATAAATAGTTATTTTCCTTTTTTGATATTGTTTTTTATCCATGTAATATAAATTAATTGGTTTGTGTGGAGTTTAATTTTATGATATAAATTTTATTGAAAATAAAAATTTAATGCTTATGTACCAAAACATTTAATGTTTATGTATTTTACAAAAAAAAAAAAATTATTCATTGAACTAATTTATGTAAAATCTAGTTTTATTAAGTTATTAATTTAAATTTTATTAAAGAAATTGAGGCTAAACTATGACAAATATTTAATAACAACATTTTAATTAAAAGTCACCAAAACATATATAAAACTATTTATTTAAAACTAGCATTATAAAAAAGATATATAAAACTATTTACTTGTGGATCTTATGGTCTAAAACATTTCAATGGTCTAACATTTAATCCAATGGCTCAAACATTTTTATATTGTTTTTTATCCATCTAATATATATTAATTGGTTTGTTTGGAGTTTAATTTTATTTTATTAAAAATAAAAAATTAATGCTTATGTACCAAAGTTATTAATTTAAATTTTATCAAAAACATTGAGGTTAAAATCTAACAAATTTGTAATAACAACATTTTAACTTAAAAGTCACCAAAACCTAAATTCAATGTAACTTATTAAAAAGAAAAAAACTAACATTATAAAAAACATATATAAAACTATTTACTAGTGGATTTAATGGCCTAAAACATTTCAATCGTCTAACATTTGATCCAATGGCTCAAACATGGACACAATGGCATCTAGGGGAATTGTTCAATTAGTGACGTCTGCCTAATTAATTTTCTAGATTTTACATATGAAGTATAATGTAAAATTATAGTATAGTAAGTGAAAGTTAATAATAAGTCAATGATTAAATTATTTATTAAATAAAAAATATATAATTTAGAATTTTGATGAAATGAAAAATTAATAAATAAATAAACTAGCAATTGCACCATATGTTGTAAAAGAAATGCCACAAGGAAATGGCATAGGGAAGAGTAGCATAGAAGAAATAAGTTGTTGCAAAGGAGCCATCGTGAAGAAATAAAAGGAAAATTTTGCTTACATGGAAGCAGGTCGTGGAGGTTTCAAAGATATTGATTATAAGAGTTATCAACCAGAAAATTATGTTATAATTATGTTATAGATATTGAAATAGGTAATTGTGGGTGAAAACATATATGTAAACCAACATAATGAAATAAGTTGTTGCAGAGAAGGAGCCATCGTGAAGGAATGAAAGGCAAATTTTGCTTCCATCCTGGAGGTTTCAAAGATATTAATTATAAGAGCTATCAACCAGAAAATTTTGTTATAGATATTGAAATAGGAAATTGTGTGTGAAAACATATAAGTATTTACCAACATAATCTGTTCACATATATAAAAAATTTGTTATAGATATTGAAATAAGAAATTGGAGTGAAAATCCTTTGGCGATTAATAATCCTCCGAAACAAGCATGTAACTCAAATAAGATATTTTAAGAATTGAAAAATAAAAAAATTATAAAAGCTAAAATTATGTAGTGAAAAACTTTGTTTAAAATTTCAAAATAAAAAGTTGAGTAAGTTTGACATCATATAGTATGTGATTAGTTTATGATTATAAAATTAAAAAAATGTAAGTTTTTTAACCACAATTAGGTAATTAAAGATATGAATATAGTTTTTTTTTTTTTAACAGAAAAAATTTGATATTCATTAACAATTTTTTTTTTGAAAGAGTATCTATGTAGTTACAAACTATTACAATTAAGCATTTAAAGGTAAATTTAGTGTTAATTAAGAAATGAGAATTATGAACATTTATCATTATTGCTCTTGATAAATCATGTCCTCTGAAATAATTTGGAAATTAAAAAATATATATATATATATATATTTAAAAAATTCGTTATTAATTTAATTTTTTATATATTAAGAAATACTACTCATAAGTTTGACATCATATAGTATGTGATTATTTTATGATTATAAAATAAATTAAAAAAAATGTAAGTTTTTTAACCACAATTAGGTAATTAAAGATATGTATATAGTTTTTTTTTTTTTTTAAACAGAAAAAATTTGATATTCATTAACAAATTTTTTTTTGAAAGAGTATGTATGTAGCTACAAACTATTACAATTAAGCAATTAAAGGTAAATTTAGTGTTAATTAGGAAATGAGAATTATGAACATTTATCATTATTTCTCTTGATAAATCATGTCCTGTGAAATAATTTGGACATTAAAAAAAATATATCACATACTTTAAAAAAAATTGTTATTAATTTAATTTTTTATATATTAGGAAATACTACTCATAAATAATAAAATAGTTGTGACATATATAATATATAACAAAGCAAACCATGTATTTTTGGAATAATAAAATAGTTACATAACAAAAATAATATAGAACAAGAAAGGCTATGTATATTTGGATGTATGAAACTTTAGATACATTTTATTAAGTAGAATTTTAAAAGAATAATGGTTATAAACAATTAAAAATAATTTTATTAAATAGTTAGTTTAGATATATATTATTTATCAAAGGGATCAATTCTCTTTACACTCTAAAAGAGGTTTTCATATCAAGACATTTGATCCATCTTGGCTCTTGGTAGATACAGAGTTAAGGTTGATCTAGGTCATCTTAATTCCCCCCTTTATATATATATATATATATATATATATATATATATATATATATATATATATATATATATATATATATATATACTTGTGGATCTAATGGCCTAAAACATTTCAATCGTCTAACATTTGATCTAATGGCTCAGGCGTGGACACAATGGCAGCTAGGGGAGTTGTTTTCAAATAGGAATGCCTTACGGAATAATTTTTTATTTATTTATGTCATTAATTTATTAATGACATATACTAGAAATTTCACCACAATTGCAAAAGAAACGTCATACGGTTGTGGTATAGGAAAGAATAACATAAAAGAAAAAAGAGGTAGTAGGAACTTTCTCGGCTCCAACTGATCCTCCAGAATAAGGGGTGGAGAATTATGTTTAATGGACCTCAAGTAAAAATATCCATATTGGGTAATTGATGTGGAACAACTTCTTTATTATTAATTGCATTTAAGATGTGTTTTTTCATAATGGATGAGACATTTTGGCCAAAGCACTCAAGACCTCTATATGATGAAATCTGCATGTTTTTTTTCTTCTGCATGAAGGATGCACTTGGTTTTTATGACCAAGTTGACCAGACTTCACCCTTCCATGAAATTATTTGCTTCTATCACATTTGCAATGTTGAATTCCTCTGATACTACTCCTAGAACTCTGACTCTGCTATACAAATAGAATTATTTAATGGAATAAAAACTTATCACTATGACATGTTGTACTTCATAAGAGACTACTAAGAAGCTTAAGTATGGTAAATCCACCTTCACCTATCATTTGAACATAGAGCATAGAGTTATCTCAATCGCCAATTTTATGGATAAGAGACATTTGGGCCTTTTTTAACTCTTGGGGATGATTAATTAATCTCAGTTCAGATAATTTATATTACTAAATTATCTACAATAATATTTCCATAATTCCTCTTTGAACAACCAATATTCCACTTCTTTGGAACTTTTCACATCAATCAGAATAACAAACATCATGAAGACCCAAAAGTAAGAAGAAAAAATAAGCTCATAATCAAGGAATCTAGTGACTTCTTTAAGGATCATAATTCAAGACTTTAGTGCATTTTTAAATATCATTTATTTTCCCATCAAATAAAAAGAAAAAATCAAATTTTTTAGTGACAAGAATGGGAACAAATTTTAAATGTAATAACTCTCTTCCCTAGTGATAGTATATTTTTGTTTTGAAATGAAATTATTTTCCCGATCTTTAAAATAATAGATTCCTCCCCAAGTGACCCTTTAGATATACCTTTTTTTCCAATTGATTGCAATAGGTAAGTGTCTTTTGTCTAGTATTTTCTAATTCATTGAATTTAAGGGAAGAGGTAAGGAGACTACTAGACAAAAAAAAGCAGAGTGACTAAATGTCAAATGAAAATAACATTGAGGAATCTCTTTTGATTTTCTCATGTGGGCCTTCTTCAATTGATAAGGTAGTAGGATTTTCTCCTCTAGAATAAGTGGTGGAGAATTATGTTGAGTGAACTAATACTCATGTAACTTTGAATTCTCCTTACAATTGGAATGTTTCTCTTCCCATAACTCTATCTCGGGTTATAATCCTAGCTTTCTCATGTTTATGAATTAATTGTCTATATATCACTATTGTCTGTCTCTTTTTGAGCGCTTGCTTGAATCAGTGAGATAATGTAGCTCATCTAGATTCCAAAATCCTTGAGTAACCCATTTTCTGAAGAGTCCTCTTCTATTTTTAATTCTACTATTTGGTCCTCCATAGCCTTGTCAATGTTGCTTGCTTCTAAAGAATCATACATTCTTGATAAGTATCTATTGTCCTGCTTTTCTTCTTCCATATACTTCAGATCTAATTGAATGGAACATGAGATAAGCTTCGTGACAGTTTCCAAATTCCAAGATTTTTCATTGCACTTCTCATGTGTATAAGGGAAAATGGATTCCATACATTCAACGTTATGCCTTTTTATGGCTTGTTGTAAGGTTGAAAGCTTGTGTTCACCATGTCTCATTTCTTCAAATGAAAATAACATTGAGGAATCTCTTTTGATTTTCTCATGTGGGCCTTCTTCAATTGATAAGGTAGTAGGAACTTTCTCCTCCAGAATAAGCGGTGGAGAATTATGTTGAGTGAACTAATACTCATGTAACTTTGACTCCTCCTTACAATTGGAATGTTTCTCTTCCCATAACTCTATCTCGGGTTATAATCCTAGCTTTCTCATGTTTATGAATAAATTGTCTATATATCACTATTGTCTATCTCTTTTTGAGCACTTGCTTGAATCAGTGAGATAATGTAGCTCATCTAGATTCCAAAATCCTTGAGTAACCCATTTTCTGAAGAGTCCTCTTCTGTTTTTAATTCTACTATTTGGTCCTCCATAGCCTTGTCAACGTCGTTTTCTTCTAAAGAATCATACATTCTTGATAAGTATCTATTGTCCTGCTTTTCTTCTTCCATATACTTCAGATCTAATTGAATGGAACATGAGATAAGCTTCATGACAGTTTCCAAATTCCAATATTTTTCATTGCACTTCTCATGTGTATAAGGGAAAATGGATCCCATAAATTCAACGTTATGCCTTTTTATGGCTTGTTGTAAGGTTGGAATCTTGTGTTCACCATGTCTCATTTCTTTTGTATCATTGACTTTGATACAAACAATTGTTACTGACCCCTTTAAAGGTAAATTTAGTGTTATTTAAAAAATGAGAATTATGAACATTCATCATTATTGCTCAAGATAAATCATGTCCTCTGAAATAATTTGGAAATTTAAAAGAGATCCCATATTTTAAAATTTTTCATTATTAATTTAATTTTTTATATATTAAGAAATAATACTCATGAATTATAAAACAATTGTAACATAAATAATATATAACAAAAAAAACCATTTATTTTTGGAATAATGAAATAGTTGTAACAAAAATAATATTGAACAAGAAAAACTGATGCAGGAGCATCCAACTTAGGGTAGACAAAAGGACAGGTTTTTGTCTTACTGTTAGAACTGATTTCTGGCAGGTCATTGAACCTGTGGTTTTTATTTTTATTTTAGGAAATTATCATTAGGCCAAGATGTTAATTAAGTTTTGTAGTTTTGCTTAAAGGTTTTCTTTTAATTTGCATTAGAAATTCATTCTTATATTAAAAGAACATAGTGAAGAATTTAGTTGTAATAAACGGTTGACAATTTTCAAACTGAAAACTATTTCCTACAGTGATACAAAAAGGAAGAAAATACATTCTATAAGGTTCGATTTTTCCATCACAGAGAAAGAGAAATAACAAAACGGAAACAGAGATTTTGTTTCGGTGAAAACCATCTGAGTCTAAAAAGAAATTTGCAGCCAAATACTGTTGTATTACTTTACTGTCTATTGATATATTATTGTATGTAAAAGTATTGATAAATTGCGAGACTGTAACAAGAACGAGCAGGAGCAAAGAACGCACAGGCATTGGAGAAATTAAAAGTAAATGATGAATTGAAAGTATAGATTTCGGGAAATTTCATACGAGCGAGAGAACTCCGCAAGCACTTACGAATTAACAAACACACATCCATTCCCAGGTATTATAAAATTCTTTTCCATATAGACAGAATTTAACAAACAGATTTTCTATTGTTTATAAATATAAATGTCTCTACTGAAGAGTCCCAAGGGACTATAAACAACTTTTATATATCTAATTTACAAAACAAAGTTACAGGTTGGGGTTTTCGAAACCCAGAATCTACAGCATCTTCAACAGAATACAAATCAACAGATGGATAAACGGAATAGAACAAAGGGTTGAACACCGAATTTTTTTTATAAACCCTAGTCTTTTCATACAGAAAAAGACTTCAACAATAGAACAAATACTACAGGTCTAAAATAAGGAAACAAGGGAAAAAACCCTGTTCTACTATTGGATAAACCATAATCTCAGAGATAAACAAAAGGAGGCGACCCTACCCATTTAAACTTAGGGGTCGATAACTGTTCGGACTAGAAGATTTGGAGCGGTCAAAACCTGTAACCACATGCAAAAGAAACAGAGATACCCAGGGTTAATATCCAAACGAATTATAAGCACAATACTGATATTTAAACAAGGGAAAATAAGGAAGTTGCAAAGTATAGTTACCTGGCGAAGAAACACCAAGGAAGTAAAGTTTTGGTCAACAAATCCACAAGGGCATGCTCACAAGGAGCAAGGACATTAGAGCCTAGTAAAAAGGCTGGAAAAACTAAAGCATGGAAATACAGTTTACCTTTCGAAAGCTGAGTTGAGCTAAAGCAAGTATCGAAAGAAACCCTCGAAGGATTTTGACCTGTAAGTGACAAAAAGGATGAATTAAAAACATCAGTAGATTGGAGGCGGAGTGCGACATAAGATTCGAACCGAACAAGCATACAAAGGAGGTGAATAAATAAAGAAATCGGAATATTACCATCTTGCGAAGGATTGTTGAGTGCTATTAGAAGGTTTTGGCAAGAAATCATGCCACAAAGACAGAGTAAAGAACCAAATAAACATCATATTGGCGGAGCAAACACAGGGTAAAAACCCTCATAGTGACGGACCACACAAAACGAAACCCTCACAGAGTCGAACAAGTGAAAAATGAAAACCGTCTGAGTGGTGTTAGGGTTTGAGAACAGCGCGAGAGAGTTTCGAGAACAGTACAAGTGTCAAACATGATAGCTCACAAGGACCAGCGGAATAAATAACAATTGATTGCAAGCAACCAACCAAATCTGTCAACGTACCATCGAATATCACAAATATCAAACCAAAAATTTCACTATTTTTCAAATCTATAATGTGTATGAAGAATGACCAATCATATAATTTAAATTGTGACCTTTATTAAAGTTTTGTTTCACAAAATTTTGAGGACAGATTTGGTTTAAGGGTTGGGCCCCATTAATTTTTGGTATTAGAGCAAGGTTGTGATTAGAAGAAATGGAGGTTGGTCGACGAGGTCGAGGAAGAGGTTTACGCAGAGCAGTAGATGAAGGACTAAGGGAAGAGATCCGGATCCTTAACTCCCGATTAGTGGCAGTAGAAGCAGGAAGAAGAAGGGATCCTGAGGGAGGAGATGACAGTGATGAAGAAGCTACAGAGACGACAGATGGTTCAGATGGAGAAGGACCTGAACTCAGAATGTTTAGGCCAGTTTTGTTAGCAAGTAGTAAGCCAAAGCATGATATTTCTACTTATGATGGAAATTTATCAACAGAGGTGCTGCTAGATTGGCTCAGTGAGCTGAATAAATATTTTGACTAGGAAGAGATAAACGAAGATAAGAGAGTAAAATTCGCTGCCACCAAGTTGAAAGGACATGCGTCCTTATGGTGGGATAGTGTCCAGACAAAGAGGAAAAGGTTGAATAAGCAACTTATAAAGAAGTGGGCCAGGATGGAGGCCAAACTGAAGGGTAAATTCCTACCCAAGGATTACTAGATTATGATGTACAGGTAGGTACAAAATTTGAAACAAAGGGGGTTGATTGTTAAGGAATATACGGAAGAATTCTATAGGGTAAATTTGAGAGCTGGTTATGTAGAAGACACCCCTGAAAAGACAGCAAGGTTTGTGAATGGATTGAGGGGGGAAATACTAGATGAAATAAGTATTCTCACACCCAGAACTATAGATGAGGCATATCAGTGTGCCTTAAAAGCATAGGAGAAAATAAATAGGAAGCAGAATGCCAAAAGAGGAGGAGGATCTGGCAGAGGAAAAGGACGGACTTTTGGCAGAGGTAGAGCTGCCAATCCTAGTGATGAAGGCAACATTTCTAAAACTCCAGGAACAGCAGAAAGAGACAATAACACTAGAGGGGGAAGGCCATACCAGCGTGGAAGAGGTAATGGCAGAGACAGAGGAGCTGCTATCCAGTGTTATAGGTGCCATAAGTGGGGGCACAAGTCTTATGACTGTCCTGAGGGTGAACCAGCAGGAGGTAGAGTAACATATGTTGCCCATATGGAGGAAGCAGAAGCACCACCCCAAGAGGTAGAGAATGTACCAGAGACAAAGGAGGCCTTGGTGCTGAATAAAGTGTTGCTGAAAGAAAAGCCTTATTCCGGAAAGTTTGAAAGTCACATGGTAAATGTTGCAAACTGATAATTGACAGTGGAAGTACAGACAATTTAGTAGCCACATAAATGGTGGAGAAGTTGGGGCTGAAGATGCTGAAACACCCCACTCCTTACAAGGTGTCGTGGTTACAAAAAGGACATCAGCTGTTAGTTGATGAGCAGTGTGAAGTGGAGTTCCATAATGGCAAGTATAAGGACAAAGTTATTTGAAATATTATGCCTATGGACGTGTGTCATATACTGTTAGGGAGACCATGGCAGTATGACAGGAAAGTGGTGCATGATGGGAAGACAAACTGTTACAAGTTTTTCAAGGATGGGATTAAGCATACGCTTGTACCCATCAAGGAAGAAGAGAAAACAGAGACCAGTGGAGTCAAAGCATTATTGGTGGGAGGAAAATAATTCTTAAAACAGATCGAGGATAATGAAATTAAATTTGCTATTGTAAGGAGGCCAAAAACAATGGTATTGCATAAAAAAATTACAGATTTACCTGAAGAAATCCAAGATATGTTGCAAGATTTTGGTGACATTATAGTGGATGATTTACCAGATGAGTTTCCTCCTAAGAGAAGTATTAGTCATCACATAGATTTTATACCAGGAGCTAGTTTACCAAATAAGGCAACATACCGAATGAGTCCTAAGGACAATGAAGATATTAGGAAGCAGGTACAGGAACTATTAGACAAAGGGTTGATATGGGAAAGTTTGAGCCCCTGTGCAGTTCCAACAGTTTTAGCTCCTAATAAGGGTGGAGAATGGCAGATGTGTACAGATTCGAGAGCTATCAATAAAATCACTATTAGATACAGGTTCCCATTGCCACGAATGGATGACATGATGGACTGTTTGAGTGGAGCAGCATACTTCTCAAATATCGATCTGAAGAGTGGTTACCACCAGATTCGAATTCGAGAAGGGGATGAGTGGAAAATAGCTTTCAAGACAAATGAAGTGTTGTATGAGTGGTTGGTAATGCCATTCGGTTTGAGTAATGCCCCTAGTACGTTTATGCGCCTCATGAACGAAGTGCTGAAAGAGTTCATTGGGAAATTTGTGATTGTTTATCTGGATGATATTTTGATTTTCAGCAAGACGAAGGGAGAACACTTTCAACATGTTCGAAGTGTATTGGAGAAATTGCAACAGAACAAGCTGCTGATAAATTTGAAAAAAATGTAATTTTTTCAGAAAGAATTGGTTTACTTGGGTTTTGTGATTGCAGAGAATGAGCTGAAGATGGACCTAGAAAAAGTTGCAGCTATTGTTAGCTGGCCATCCCCAAAGAATCTGTTTGAGGTTCGAAGTTTTCATGGGTTGGCAAGTTTTTACAAGAAGTTTATCAGAGATTTCAGTGGAATCTACACACCTATGTTGGATACTATCAAAAAGGCAAATCAACCTTTCTTTTGGACAGAAGCAGTAGAGAAAAGTTTTCAGACTTCGAAGAATAAGATCACTGAACGATCGATCTTGAGGTTGCCTGATTTTAACAAACTTTTTCAATTTCGTTGTGATGCTAGTGGTATAGCCATTGGGGTAATACTTAGCTAGGAGGACAGGCCGGCTGCTTATTTTAGTGAGAAGTTAAATGAAAGCAGGAAAAATTACTCATCCTATGATAAAGAATTTTATGCTGTCGTCCAAGCGCTGAAGCATTGGAGACATTATTTATTAGGTAATGAATTTGTTTTATTTTCTGATAATTCTGCATTACAATATATTATGTAGCAGCACAAGTTGAACCATAAACATGCATAATGGGTTGAGTATTTGCAGAGTTTCACATTTTTGTTGAAACACATTAGTGGACAGGCCAACAAGGTGGTAGATGCGTTGAGCAAGAGAGCTTTGCTCTTACAGGAGAGTACGATACAAGTGCTGGGTTTGAGCATTTGAAGGACTTGTATCAAACAAATGCAGATTTTAAAGAGGCTTATAAAGCTTGTCAAAATCCTTTGCTGAGGAACAATAGTCCATGGTTGGACTATAATTTTCAGGAAGGATTGTTATTCAGAGGAGGATAGTTATGCATTCCCGACTGTTCAATGAGGGAGAACATTATTCGGGAAAAGCATAGTGGAGGTCTAGCCTGGAAATTTCGGCATAGACAAGACATTATCACAGCTCAGACATTTCTATTACTAGCCAAAGATGCGACGGGACATGCAGAGATATGTGAGCAGATGTAAAATGTGCCAACTGGCGAAGGGACACAGCTAGAATACAAGACTTTATACGCCACTGCCTATTCCAAGTAGACCGTGGGACTCAGTCAGTTGGAATTTGTATTGGGTATGCCCAGGACACAACAAGGTTTTGACTTGGTGATGGTGGTAGTAGACAGGTTTTCTAAAATGGCACATTTTATTCCTTGTCGGAAAACCAGTGATGCCACTCACGTAGCACACTTGTTTTTCACAGAGATCGTCAGATTGCATGGCCTGCTGAGGTCCATTATTTCTGACAGGGATGTGAAGTTCACAGCACAGTTTTGGCATACCCTATGGAAGAATTTGAACACTCAGTTGAATTTCAACTATGCATATCACCCACAGACTGATGGGAAAACGGAGGTGGTGAATAGGAGCTTGGGAAACCTGCTATGAAGCTTGATTGGTGAAAACTCGCAGATGTGGGATCGTGTACTTGCTCAAGCGGAATTTTCTTATAATGATTCACCAAATCGCAGTACAAGATACAGTCCTTTTCAAGTTCTGTATGGCATGCATCCTCACGGAATACATGAACTGCGAGATTTGGGAAAACTTGAAAGAAGGAGTGTTGATGGGGAAGATTTCGCCCAAGCAATGAGCGATTTACATGAGCAGGTGAAGTCAAAATTGTAGGACAACAGTAAAAAATACAAGCAGCAAGTAGATTTGAAGAGGCGGGAAGTTCAGTTTAATGTAGGGGACGAAGTTCTTGCACATTTACACAAAGAACGTTTTCCTAAGGGTGAATATAACAAGCTGAAGTTTAAGAAGATTGGCCCCTGTAAAATTCTTCGAAAATTTTCCGCCAATGCCTATGAATAACAACTGCCACCAGGGATAGGCATATCGCCCATTTTTAATGTGGCAGATTTGTTTCCATGTACTGTCAGTCATGAAGACGACAGGGCAGCATGGCCAGAACGGGACACCCAGTTTGACAGTGGTTCTTGGATAAGGCAAATTCTTATGGCACAACCCCTTGAGATCGAGAGCATTCTCAACACACAGGTAGCCAAGCGCACTCACAGGAAGGGGTACTTACGGTACCTTGTCAAGTGGAAGAACCGTCCCATTGAGGACAGTTCGTGGCTTGACGTAGCGCAAATACAGAAAGCAGGCTATTTTGTTGAAGATCTCATGGAACGAAGCCATGAATTTTTGTTACCCCGGGAGTCTGATGCAGGAGCATCCAACTCAGTGTAGACAAAAGGACAGGTTTTTGTCTTACTGTTACAATTGATTTCTGACAGGTTTTTGAACCTGTGCTTTTTATTTTTATTTTTATTTTAGGAAATTATCATTAGGCCAAGATGTTGATTAATTTATGTAGTTTTTCTTAAAGGTTTTCTTTTAATTTGCATTAGAAATTCATTCTTACATTAAAAGAACATAGTCAAGAATGTAGTTGTAATAAACGGTTGACAGTTTTCAAACTGAAAATTATTTCCTACAGTGATACAAAAAGGAAGAAAATACATTCTGTAAGGTTCGATTTTTCCATCACAGAGAAAGAGAAATAACAAAACGGAAACAAAGATTTTGTTTCAGAGAAAACCATCTGAGTCTAAAAATAAATTTGCAGCCAAATATTGTTGTATTACTTTACTGTCTATTGATATATTATTTTATGTAAAAGTATTGATAAATTGCGAGACTGTAACAAGAACGAGCAGGAGTAAAGAACGCACAGGAATTGGAGAAATTAAAAGTAAACGATGAATTGAAAGTATAGATTTCGGGAAATTTCATACGAGCGAAAGAACTCTGCAAGCACTTACGAATTAACAAACACACATCCATTCCCAGGTATCACAAAATTCTTTTCCAGATAGACAGAATTTAACAAACAGATTTTCTATTGTTTATAAATATAAATTTCTCTGTTGAAGAGTCCCAAGGGACTATAAACAACTTTTATATATCAAAGTTACAGAAAAAAGTTCCAGGTTGGGGTTTTCAAAACCCAAAATCTACAGCATCTTCAACAGAATACAAATCAACAAACAGATAAGCGGAATAGAACAAAGGTTTGAACACCGATTTTTTTTTTTATAAACCCTGGTCTTTTCATACAGAAAAATACTTCGACAATAGAACAAATACTACAGGTCTACAATAAGGAAACAAGGGACAAAACCCTGTTCTACTATTAGATAAACCATAATCTCAAAGATAAACAGAAGGAGGCGACCCTACCCATTTAAATTTGGGGGTCGATAACTATTCAGACTAGAAGATTTGGAGCGATCAAAACCTGTAACCACATGAAAAAGAAACAGAGATACCCAAGGTTAATATCCAAACGAATTATAAGCACAATACTGATATTTAAACAAGGGAAAATAAGGAAGTTGCAGAGTATAGTTACTTGGCAAAGAAACACCAACGGAAGTAAAGTTTTGGTCAACAAATCCACAAGGGCCTGCTCACAAGGAGCAAGGACATTAGAGCCTAGTAAAAAGGCTAGAAAAACTAAAGCATGGAAATACAGTTTACCTTTCGAAAGCTGAGCTGAGCTGAGGCAAGTATCGAAAGAAACCCTCGGAGGATTTTGACCTGTAAGTGATAGAAAGGATGAATTAAAAACATCAGTAGATTGGAGGCAGAGTGCGACATAAGATTCAGACCGAACAATCATACAGAGGAGGCAAATAAATAAAGAAATCAGAATATTACCATCTTGCGAAGGATTGTTGAGTGCTATTAGAAGGTTTTGGCAAGAAATCGTGCCACATAGACAAAGTAAAGATCCGAATAAACATCATATTGGCGGAGCAAACACAAGGTAAAAACCCTCACAATGACGGACCACACAGAACGAAACCCTCATAGAGTCGAACAAGTGAAAAATGAAAACCAACTGAGTGGTGTTAGGGTTTGAGAACAGCGTGGGATAGTTTCGAGAACAGGACAAGTGTCAAACGTGACAGCTCACAAGGACCAACGGAATAAATAACAATTTATTGCAAGCAACCAACCAAATCTGTCAACGTACCATCGAATATCACAAATATCAAACCAAAAATTTCACTATTTTTCAAATCTGTAATGTGTATGCGGAATTACCAATCATATAATTTAAATTGTGACCTTCATTAAAGTTTTGTTTCACAGAATTTTGAGCGCAGATTTGGTTTAAGGGCTAGGCCCCATCAAAAACTATGTATATTTGGATGTATGAAAAATTAGATACATTTTATTAAGTAAATTTTTAAAAGAATAATGGTTATAAACATTTAAAAATAATTAGTTTAGGTCCAAAGTTAAGATTTATTTAGGCCATTTTAGTTCCCCCTATAAAGAAACTACATTCCACATTAATACCATGGGTCAATACCATGGGCTGTGTTTATAGTTTATCATTATTTTACTTTATTATTTTTATTTTTTATTGTATTTTGACCTAGTTAAAATGTTCATTACATTATGTCAATCTTTTTATTTAATTTTATTTTATTTTTAATTTTGTGTAATTTGACATAGCAGAGTTAAGATTGATTTAGGTCGTCTTAGATCCCCGCTATAAAGAAACTACATTCTACATGAATACCATGGGTTAATACCATGGGTTGTATTTATAGTTTATCATTATTATATTTTGACCTAGCTAAAATGTTAATTACATTATGTCAATATTTTTATTTAATTTACTTTTATTTTTAATTTTGTGTATTTTGACATAGTCAAAATGTTAAATATGACATTACAACCTTTCAATCATACTTTGTTGGAGAGCATAGTAGCACAAAAATGTAATATTTAAATATATAAATAGCTATTTTCCTTTAATTATATTGTTTTTTATCCATGTAATATAAATTAATTGGTTTTTGTTGATAAAAAACATATATAAAAATATTTACTTGATCTAATGGCCTAAAACATTTCAATTGTCTAACATTTGATCCAATGGCTCAAACATGGACACAGAGGCACCTAGAGGAGTTGTTTTCAAATAGTGACGCCTTACGGCGTAACTAGCAATTGCACCATATGTTGCAAAAGAAACATCGTAAGGCAATAGCATAAGAAAGAGTAGTCTATAAGAAATAAGAAGGAAATAACATAGGAAAGAGTAGCCTAGAAGAAACAAGATGTTGTAGAGAACAATTCATCATGAAGGAATGAAAGGAAAATTTTGCTTCCATGGGAGCAAGTCATGGAGGTTTCAAAGATATTGATGATAAGAGTTATAAACCAAAAAAAATTGTTATAGATTTTGAAATAGGAAATTGGGGGTGAAAACATATATGTAAACCAACATAATATGTTCACATATACACAAATTTTGTTATAGATATTGAAATAGGAATTTGGGGGTGAAAATCCTTTGGTGATTAATAACACACCAGGTAACTCAAATAAGATATTTTAAATACATTAAAGTACAATATAATACATTCAAGTACAATATATCTAGCATAGATATCAATAAAGAGAATTTTTATTAACAAAAATAGAGTTTACTTCAACTTCATATACATTTCTGAGGGGAAATTGCATGCTTATCAAAATTGTATATGAAGAACAATAGTCTTGGTATACAAGAAAGTAAATATCATTTTAATATGGAGATGTTTTTGGAAGGAGATATTTTTCTTTATGTTATGGTTTATTTTCTTAACTCCAAACTTGGTTTATTCCTTCTCTATATACATAAGAAAAAAAATACAAAGTAAATTCACAAATTTAAGTTATGTTTTTATATTTCATAATTACAAATGTAGTTTCTTATTAAAATATTTTACACATCCTAGGTTATTCTAAATTCATCAAGAATATAGAATTATTAGGGTTGTGTTCTATGTGCACTAAAATTCCCATGAGGTCCATCACAATGTATGGGGTTCATTGCAACCATGGATATATTCTATGAGTTGTTGTGATTTTTTGTTTGTGGCTACAACTTAGTTTTGGTTTTCACCTAGTTATCATGATTCAAAACTTTGTTATCATCTTAGATCTTTATAGCATTATATATATTATGTGATTTAATGTGATGTTTTGTTTGTCACAAGGATTCAAAAATCAGTTATTATACCACAATATTGACTTTCTTGTTGTCTGTTTTGTTTATCTTATTAAAATATTTTATGTTAATATTTTTATTTAATTTACTTTTATTTTTATTTTTGTGTAATTTGACAATGTCACCAAAACCTAAATTCAATCACTTATTAAAAAAAAAGCTAACATTATAAAAAACATATATAAAACTTTAACTTGTGAATCTAATGGCCTAAAACATTTCAATCATCCAACATTTGATCCATTGGCTCAGACAATGACACACTGGCACCTAGGAAAGTTGTTTTCAAATAAAAACGTCTTACGACGTAAATATTTACAATAAATATTTTTTTAATATAAATATAATTACAATACATAATTTCCAAAAGTGATGCAATGTAATATGCACATGAAGTTGTGAGTGATAGTTTGGAAATTAGATAGTAGGAAAAATGTATAGTAAGTTTTGAAACATAGTTTGAATTTAAATAATTGTAAATGTGCACAACATGAATTTATAGTGTCCTAAATGAAATTTGCATTGCAAGATATTTGAGCCTTTTTGGTGCTTGGTATATTCAAAATTAAAATATATTTAGGCTGATTTATTTTATAAATTTTCCATGCTTTGTACACTTACAATTATCTAAATTCAAACTATGTTTCAGAACTTAATATACATTTGTCCTACTATCTTATTTTCAAACTATCACTGAAAAATTTATGTGCATGTTAGATCACATCCTTTAAGCAGTTGTGTATTGTAATTTATATTTATTGTAAATATTAAATGTCATTACTAAACTAGTAATAGATTTATTAATTTTTCATTTAATCAAAATTTAAAATCATACTTATTTTATTCAATAAATAAATCAATCATCAACTTACTATTGACCTTCACTTATTGTAAAATAAATCAATCATCAACTTATTATTAACCTTCACTTATTGTACCGTAATTTCAAGTCCTTAGGTGATCTGAGAAGCCTGCGTGTCTATGTGCTCGGCATAGGCAAGAACCTAAAGTGGCTAGATCAATAGATCGAGTCTTTTTGTTTTGTATTGAGTTTTAAAGAACTCTGAGACAGAGTCTGCAACTGGCCAGGAAGCCTCCAGTAAAGCTTGCTCATTCTGTGAGTAGCTAAAATTCTGGTAAATGCCACTACAGTCTATCTCTGGAAAGAGATTCATCTGAGTCCTCTGTAATCTGATATAAAATCATTATGAAATATCAATAAAGAGAGAAAGTTTTATTCCGCATTTTTAAGAATTGTTACTCTGATCATTATCATTGTCCACTAAGGTAGCATTGTCTTCTTAAAAATTTCGTCGAAAGTTCGCCAGAGGTTCGCCAAATCTCGAAGGGACGTGGAGTAGGTCGTTAAAAGGCGAAGGGAAGCCGCAGAGAAGGCCGAAAGAGGCGTGAAAGAGAAAGTAGATTCGTGTATGGGTTCACATAGGGAACTCTAAGAAACAAGAAGATACTCAGTGAGCCAGCCAGCCTGTGACAGAGGCCCCTGCAGTAAAATTGGTATCAGAGCCAGAAGTTTAGTGACTTTGTGAGATTTGGTTCGAGAAAAAGGTCAGTTCTTAAATCAAACTTTATTTATTTCTAAATCTAAAATGGACTCTTTCAGAAAATCAGTGTCATTTCGTGAGCTAGAAGAGAAGGATAGGGCCGAACAAGACCCTCTCAGAGATATGTTTTCTAGATCCAATAGTCGTGTATTAAATCAGTCAGAACACTTGTATGAAGAAGCAGAACCTTCCGCCAAATGGGTTCTTCCAAAGAGTAATGCCTCTGAAGTATATGCGGATCTTGGTGTTTGGAATTTAAAGGCTGCCACTCGCATATCCATAAAAGAATCCCTTAGTTCTGTTCAAGAGAACTCTGACTGTGTACAGTCCATACCCCTCTTAGATCCTAAGCAGTTACAAGCAGAAGCCAGTAAATTAGGAACCAAGTTTTTACATCTGGGTTGCATCCGTGTCGGTATTCATGCCCTTACTCATCAAGGTTTGAACACTTATGTGTTAGCCACAGTCCATCACTTAACACATAATAAATATACAGATTCCTTGATAGGCGGGATTGTTGCTCCCTTATCCAATGGACCAGTCTGGTTTGATTGCTACCCTAACTTCCCTGTATATGTCTATGATGATACATTATCATATATTTTGCAATTACAGATCCAGAAAACTAGATTTGACATGAAAGGGAAGAGAAATAATATTTCCATCCAAACCCGGGGTTGTTTTCGTCATACCAGTACTTTATATCCTGCAGTCCTGCATGCTCCCAGTAAAGACAGTAAGACCAGTGTTGTAGTCATAACAGACTCAAAAAACCAAAAGGATGAGCATCAAGCTATCAAATGGGAAGATCTTTCATTTCCTGAACACTGGACAGTTCCAAATCCCAGACCCATCTCTGCTCGTGCTATAACATCTGCCAATGTTGTTGAAGACCGGTCTAAAGCTATTTTGTCATTTCCTAGAAGGTCAGCCATTGAAAAAATAAGGATAGAAGAGATGTGTAAAAAGTCTCCCTTGTATATTCCTCCTGATTGTACAGATACTGTTGATTCCTCCATTGTTTCCTCTTGTAACCATATTTCATTATTTGAATTTGCACAACTAGTTAATTTTCAGCCACTCAAAATTGATTGTCCTCAGTGCCATAACTATGTTAATCTCAAACATCTTGCTGAAATGGTTATCCATCAGAATCACAATTCTAGGACTGGTGAAGCCCCTCTGTCTACATCTGTTACTCCCTGTCCAAATCCCAAGTGTTCTGATATACCATTCTCGCATGAAGACGAGCATGTCCTCATGATGCACCTTGTGCCTACTCTTGAAAATGAGGATCCTAGACTAACGGAGATATATTCCAATATGAGACAACCTGGTACTCCAAGATATGGCCTTGGATGCCTAGAATAGAAGGACAAGCTGATCCCTGATTGCAAATTTAAGGATCTGCCAGCTGACATCAAAAAACCATCTGTAATGGAAATACAGAAATTCTATACTTTGATGGATGGTTGTGAGAAACATAGGGTCCCTGCTCCCTGGATGAAACAAATGTTGAATTTGGATCTTTATACCCATCCAGAAGCTGATGCTTTTGGATCTGCACATTCAACAGAGGAGAAAAATAAGTTAGCCTCCCAGTGGAAAGAATACATGGAAAAATTAAATGTTTGGATTTCTTTTTATTCATGGAAGAAGGCCAAAGAGTCAGAGGTAACATTGATGACTAACTCTGCATCCTCCTCTAGTCATTCTTGGTCAGCTGTTGATGGCAGCAAAATAGAAACTTCTACTAGTTTTCCTCCTTTTAAAGGAATTGTCTTAGGAGAAGGTCAAACTTCAGCTAAAGCCCAGCCTTTAGTCTTGAAAGATGATTCTGTTGTAGGAGTTGAGAAAATAATCCAACAAACCAGTGAACAAGTCAATTGGAATAATACTGGAATAACTGGTTTGGAAAAGAATGTTGCTAAAGTTGTTATTGTAAAGGATCAGATTGACAAAGTCCATGTGTCAATCAATGATGTAAATAATGCTTTAAATTTTGTACAGTATAATTCTTCTATGTCAAAATATTTTTGTTTACAATCCTTGAAAAAGATTGATGAAGTAGAGACTTGTATCATAGAAAATTCCGTCTCTACACAGAAATTAATTTCAAAATTATCTGAAATATTTGAGAAGGAGACCAAGAAGAAAACAAACAAGCCTGTCCCATCCTCTTTTCTCCACAAAGGAAAATCTATGCCTATTCAGAAAAATGTTGATAAATTTTCCAGCCTTTTCCCTAAAGAGTCTGCTCCAAAATCTCCTAGATATAAAGTTACTATTGCCTCTCTATATGAAGAGCCTGAGTTTGATAGTCATGTCCTTCCAGTGTATGAACCCTTGGAAGCCCAATATACCAGGTATTCCCCTCCAGATCTTAATGGCCTTGGAAAAATCACTCCAAGAGAAACATTCTTTGATCAAAGCCACAAAGAATGGAATATAGATAATCTGACATCAGCCCAAATCAGACAAACACTGGATCATATGATCAAAGAGTATAAGCTGATGTGCATTGAGGGAAAAACAGAGGTTGAGGCTTGTAAAAATCTGATTCCATGCTTCACTGGAACTCTAGCCAGATGGTGGGAACTAGAGTCCTCTCCAGCCCTAATAAAGAAGATGGAAGAAGAAGTGCTTAAAGATGAAAATGGAAACATTTAATTCCATCCAGACGGCAGACCCATTAATAATATGATTGGTGCTCTTACAGCATTGATGCAGCAGAATTTCTGTGGAGATGAGCCGACCATTTCAGATCAAAATGAGTTAATCTTAATGAATCTGAAATGCAGAAATATAAACCAGTATGAAGATTTCCATCAGGACTGGATCTAAAGAATCTTCCTGGTTAAGGACCCTAAAAATATGCTATGGAAGCAGGTTTATCTTGCAGCTTTGCCTTCAAAGCTTGTTGATATTTTGAAGTTGTAGGAAGCTTTCCAGTTGCCTCTGGAAACATATTTTTGGGGTCAAATGTATAGCATTATTACTAAATTTTTTATTACTCTCTGTACCAGTTCGAAGATAAATAATTCAATTGACAAGCTTAATAGACTTCCTGGTACTAAATCATTCTGTAATAAGTATGGCATCACCATAGATGATCCTTTGGTGAAGAAAAGGAAATCTAAGAAAAGGGATAAAAATACTTACAGAAGAAGTCAGCCTTATACCTATCACATGAGCACCAAGAAGATCTCATAGCTTAGACCTTCTAAGCCAAAAATAAAGCCATATAAAAGGGACACCAGAAGGAAATATTCAAAATATGTCCCAAAAACCCATTTCTATGGACCTAAAGATATCCATCCGCGTTCCTAGAAAGTTGAGCGGATGAAAGGAATAACTTGTTGGCTATGTGGAAAAACAGGACATACTTCAAATCTGTGTCCTAAGGCCAAAGAATCTAGAAAGAATCTGGGTCGTAAATCACAGCAAAAATATAAAGGCCAAACATCCACAAAATCAGAACCCCTGTGTGATAAATGTGGTTCTGTTTTTCACAAAACAGAAGACTGTAAGAAATTGTATATACAACAAGCTCAAGAGCAGTCCTCTTCTGTTTCTGATTCTAAATATTCTTCTTCTGAATCTGATATTGAAGAAGTTAATGCTTACTATCAATTTAGTGATTCTGAAAATTGTAAGTGTGATTATTCATCTTCAGAATCAGGGTTTTCCTCTGACAGTCAGCTTGATGAAGAATTTTCAGGAAAATTGAAGGTTCTCATGGCTCAAACAGATGAGGATGAAATGAAAGTGTTTTCCCAGATACGAGCCATGGAAGATGGTGATTTAAAGACCAGATTGCTTGAAGCTTTTATGCAGTCTTCTAGTTCTTCCTCCAACACCCGTGTAGGTAAGAAGTCGTTGTTTGTTGATGCTTCTTACGAAAAGAATACTCGCAGTTATCTCTATCAGCAACAGGATAGAAAATTTCGCGCACTCACTTTGGGGGAGGTGAGTAAGGAGATACATTGCATGAAATCAGAAATTTCTGCCCTGAAGTTAAAAATTGCAGATCTAGAAAAAGGTAAACAGGTTACAGCCTCTCTTGTTTCCTCTCCTATCATTTTAGGCAGAAAAGTAAATTATACTCTGCATTCTGCTCCTAAATATGCAAATGAAGAAGTTGAAATAGCAGAAGGAGTTTTTGATCCTCATGTTGGCTTCAGATAAATGCAGCTTCTTGCCATTCAGTACCAACAGCACCACATTAAAATCAAAGTCTGCATTAAAGGCAAGATGTTTAATTTAGTTGCATTACTTGATTCACGATCAGATGTAAATATGTTTTCTAAAAAGGCTATACCATCTCAGTACTAGGTTACTGCTACCCGCAAGCTGACAGGGTTAGGAAAAATAACCCTTGATTATGAAGTCCCTAAGGCTGCAGTTTGTTTTGATTCACATTGTATCAAACTTAAGTTTGCAGTGGGTGATATTCCAGTTGACTGCATTCTTGGCAATGTGTTTTTAGCTGCAGTCGAGTCTCATGGTTCAATGAAATTTCCTAACAAAAAGGTAGGATGCTTCATCATAATGCCTACATTAGACAAAAAGGGTAAGAGGATAAATCTTCCATATATCTCTAATCCTCGTATTTCTACAATGGTGCAGGCCATGCAAGAAGAATTGCAAAAAGTAGAAAATAGTTTGTTGGAACTCAAGGATCATAAAAGTATTCTTAGTATTGAGAAGTAGTTGAGTTCCCCAGCAGTTCAGAAACAAATCTCTAAACTACAAAAATAGTTTGAAGACCAGTGTTGTTCTGAAGAACCAAATGCATTCTGGCATAGAAAGCAGCACTGTGTTGAGCTACCCTATAAAGAAGGTTATCAGGGTAAGCCATGCAAGTCCAGAGCCATACCAATGAACAAAGAATACCGAAGGCTCTGTGAAAAAGAGATTAATCAGCTTCTTGATAGAAAGTTGATACGGGAGTCTAGCAGCCCTTGGAACTGCTATGGCTTCTATGTAAACAAAAGAAGTGAGAAAATAAGAGGGATACCAAGATTGGTAATAAATTATAAACCTCTTAACTCTGTAGTGGCTGATGATACCTACCCTATCCCTCATAAAGGAGACCTGTTAAGTAGGATCGCTGGAGCCAAAGTTTTTTCCAAGTTTGATCTCAAATCAGGATTCTGGCAGGTGGCCATCAAAGAAGAAGATAAGTTCAAGACAACTTTCAGCGTCCCAGTAGGCCACTATGAATGGAACGTGATGCCGTTCGGCCTCAAGCATGCACCTTCAAAATTCCAGAAGGTAATGGATTCTATTTTTAAGTCGTATGTTGAATGGTTGTTAGTATATATAGATGAAATCCTAATTTTCTCAAAGAATTTGAAAGACCACTTCAGGCATTTGAAAATTTTTATGAGGTTGGTCAAAAAGAATGGCTTGGTCTTGAGTAAAAAGAAAATGGAGTTATGCAAGACCAAGATTAAGTTTTTAGGGAACACTATTGAAAATGGACAGATTGCTCTACAATATCACGCCCTAGAATTTGCAGATAAATTTCCAGATGAAATTCTAGATAAGACACAACTGCAAAGGTTCTTAGGCTGTCTTAATTATGTGAGAAAATTTTATCCTGCATCTGCCATAGACAGATCTCTGCTCAATCAGAGATTAAGAAAAAACCCAAAGCCTTGGACGAAAGAACACTCAGAAGCAGTCAGGCAGATCAAGGCTAAGGTTAGAAAAATCCCTATTCTATATGTTGCAGAAGATGAATATTTCAATATTGTTGAATCTGATGCAAGTAACATTGGTTGGGGAGGTGTCCTAAAACAATGACCAGATGAAAAGAGCCTGAAAGAAGAAGAAAAGGTTGTGTAGTATGCCTCAGGAATCTGGAACAAATCTGAAAGAAACTACTCCACCATTGAACAAGAGGTAAAAGCTGCATGGCTCTGTATCAGTAAGTTTTATATTCATTTGGTCAATAAGTTCTTTCTGCTAAGAACATATGCACAAGCCTTGGCGAAAGTCTTGTCCAAGACCATCAAAAACCCTGAAGACGCCAAGTTTGCAAGATGGCAGGCTTTATTTGCCAAATTTGATTTCAAAGTTGAGCATATTAAAGGAATTGATAATGCTCTGCTTGATTTTCTTAGCAGAGAAAATCTCCAGCATCAAGAATAGATTGAAGAAGAAGAAGATGACCATGTAATGGTTATCATTACAGAATGGGATCAAGCCCGACAACTAGAAACCTTAATAAGCATATCAGATGAAAAACCATGGGTTGAATATCGGGATGAATGGAGGCTGACTTGGCAGCTCCGTAATACTAAGGTGCTTGATGCAAAACTCCAAAGTAATTCAGACCTTTTGCACCTAGTACCAGAAAGAATAATACACCCACGTGGCACCAGATGGTATTCAAGCAGTATGATTGCATCCCAAGAAGCAGAAAGATCCCTCTCTGAAGATTTTTGTGACATCTTTGTCATATGTACTGGTGGCGGAGATAGAACAAGAGTTTATTATTCATCCTATGCCATAAATAGAACCAGAAGTCCTGGATGGAATTGGTCTGATAGATTCAGGATGTGGCCCGGCGACAATCCTAATTTTGTTTTTCCAGACACTATTTATGACTTTAGAGGATATAAAAAATTATGGTGGGATTTAATGAACAAAGATGGCAGAGGGGAAACTCATTATACCAAGGTAAAGTTTGGAAATACTTGGATTTGCCAAGTAAACCAACAACCTCAATGGTTGAGAGAATGAATTTAGAAAAATATTGAAAAAGAAAATGTCTTTGTTAAACCACTGCCATTTATTTTCATGTTGTGCACAATCATATATAGTTCTCTGAATTTAAATTTCATTTACCCACTATACATTTGTTATTCTACTATTTGATTTACGAACAACCATTCATATCATAGGAGGCTGCAACGTATGTGTTCAAAGCGAGTGTCTCCTAAAACCCGCGCCTTTCTCATCCACGCTTCCACGCTTGCCTCTCGATAATTTTGAAAAATTAATCCATACTTTAAATATATGCATTACTTCTTGACGTATGAAATTAACTTACTTTCCATAAAAATATATAATATATGGGATGACACATTATTCTATATTTACTAGAGATTAGATTGGATTTTACCTAGTGAATATCTATGAAGACTAGTTCTTGGTTGCGGTATTTTTTCCATGATTTTTCAGGTTCCAACGTCCCATCTTTATGCAGTGCAACATCATATTGACCATGTGTACGCCAGATCATGAATATACAAATCATTATTCATAATAAAACATGTTAATATATCTGAATTATATCTTTCATTTTTCGTCATAAAATTATGTATACCTCCAAGATAGACACCATGGACATAACCATTATGCTTCTCATTCACATGCTCTCTAGTGAAATACACAGGTAAAATCAACGCCTATAAAGTTTTTGTAAATATATTGATAAATTAGCTTCAATATATTTTTACCATAAATGTGAAGATTTTAGATAGAAACATAGTGATTAACATGTATAAATTTACACTTTCTCAACAACAAAAACTTGCATTTCTAGGTTTTATATATATATAATAAATGAGCTTGGGAATACTAACTAGAAATGCAAAAACATTTCTTACATTTCCAAATATAATTCAATGCAGTTTTCAATTGATTGAAAGATCATTAACAATAACCCCACTTCTCAGCTCTCAAATTCTGCTTCTTTCCATACCCATCAGAGTGTTTAAGGTCATGCAATTTTTAAATCTATGAGCCTACAAGCGCAAAGTCTGCATAATTGTAACACTACAATATCATCGATATACATTTTTGTGGCAGTAGAATTTGTGGAGTTTTGAAATTGTGTACAGGTCATGGTGTCTCTAGAATTTTCTAAGAGTTCTTTTTTTCTTTTTTGTTCTCCCCTTTTCTAGGGTTTCAGAATCTAGGTGAAATTATTTGACGTTAGTTTACATTTTAGGTGGAATTATTTGACATTCATTTACATTTAACATTTTTTTTTATTATTATATGTTTTAATTTGAATATTAATTAAAACATATGAATTGTATATTACTATTATTTTTTTAAGTAAAGACTGAGTTTATATTAGATAAAAAAATTAAAAAATAAAGCATATATCATAGTTTTTTTGTTGGACACCTAATCCTCTATGGGTTGGTGTGGAAGCCGAACAGTCAAAGAGGAGTCCAAGTGACCTTGGAATGTGGAATCCAAGAGTCACACCAATGTAATATAAATACACACCTATGGTTAATAAAATGATATCTCATGCTTAACTTATCTCCTTGTGTGTTCACCCTGCATTGTTTAACATAGTATCAGAGCCATAATGAGTGGCCTTCTTCTTCCTCATTGTGAAACATAGGGATGCGCTCTTCACTGCCTTGTATAGCATTGGTCCTTCTCGACAAACCGTCAGATTATTTTCTCCCCAACGCCCAATCTGCTGCATAATTCCGCTCCATATGCTATACCACAGGTCCCTATATTTAGGCATCCTTTGTAACTCCTTTCTCAGGTGATCATTGCTTAACCTATTGGTCTTATTGATTCTCTGCATTTGCCGAAACGTCTCTGTTGTGGTCACAGAGATCTGTTTAATGCCCAAAGTATTGTCCCCGGTGGTGACTTGCGACTTTCTTACATCCACCGCACACGTTTCTTGCCATTAAAACATTATCTACAATTGTAACGCCAAATCTGCTCCAGCCTATGCAAAAATCGACCTTTCCTGGAGAGCGATTTGGCAGTGTTGGGATTGATTCGAAGGGCGACATTACATTACAATTTGTGAGTTATTAAATCTACATCTCTATCTAGCTAATTTCTTCCGCAACACCTTATATGCCTCAATTTCATCATATCTCTTTGCATTTTCTCTTGCATGCATTTCTGCTATGCTTTAATAATTTAAAGTCGATTGTGAGATGAATTCAATCTCTTCATAGGTAATCTCCCATAAAAAAATTGCAAGATTCCCTACCCACACCTCTCCAGAAGGTATTCTTGCATCTTGTCTCACAAGCGATCTAGCTGCAACCACACCATTTTTTTCACAAAAACCCAATCAAAAAGAGTTGCACCCATGCCTACAAAAGCCTCATCCAGAGTTTCCCTCTCTTGATGACGAGATACCTCCCTTCCTTCAACTGACTCAAAGTTTGCAGATTTTGTGGTTGTAAGAGGTCATAGCTACAGCCAAAGAGGTTGAGTCTTTGAAGAATGTCGAGCACGAGTTTCCCTCTCTTTGCTAGATGAGATTCCCACCTTTTGGACGAATTTCTGAAGAGAAAGGGGATGAGTGACCTAATATATTGCTGTTGGTTGGTCTGTTGGTATTATGTGTCAATTTTTGCCATACCAGAATGATTTTGTCTCAATTTGGATGCCATTATATAGGTTAAGTGTGTGGATGTATATTTCCTTCACTGGGTCGAGTTTCTGAGTCTATTTGTTGACTGTGGGAAATGCGACTTACTGCTGGTGTGATATCAATCAAGGGGATTGTTGATAAAGGGAGGTGGGCTTATGATTCACTAGCTAAAGTCTGGCACCTCTGGTAGCAACATACATCACTACAAATATATTCATACAATTATCCCAATTTTTATCTCTCTGTGCATAGTTGTGATCAGGTTTATAAGTGTAATTTTGACAATGAATAAAATAGCTAGAATTGGTGAAGTATTAGAGTTCTTAAAAACTTTGATACATTCCTCTGATCATGATACAGTAAGAATCAACAAAGCTTCTCTTTTTGACATTAGAACCTGTTTGAAAAATGCACAAGAGAAGATATATTTTTTGCAACTTGAATCTCAACTAGATTAAGAGGAATTACAGAAATGTAGTCATCATTCTGAAATTGTCTTTGATCAGATCATTAAGCCCATTTCAAGAGAAATTTTACATAAAGATGAAGAAGTTCAATCTGCACTTCCTAAGCCTATCATCAGACCTTGGGAAGAGCTTGCCCATAACAAGCATAGAACTGGTCTTGGATATGACAAGGAGTTGTCCTTTCATATTTCGGACTATCCAAGCCCATTCAATTTCAGAGTGCCGAATTTCTTCACGACAGTTCACATTCAAATGTTATAGATTTTGTTCCTCTTCCATAGCAGCAACAACAGATTGTCAAATTCCAACACTGTGATTGATCATTGTTTCGATCATCACCCATGCAAGCATTGTGTTCAACTTAACCATTCTTCACACAGATGCTTCAGAAACAAGCCCCTGCAAGAACAAAGATTCATCTTGAATGGATCACTTCTTGGCAATGGGAATCAATATCCAAGAAGATATTTAAATCATAAGTCAGAACTTGTTCTAGAATATTGAACAGTCTTGCAGTTGAGTTTTTACCATCATCTCACCTTGTACTTGACAGGGGGGAAAATGGTGGTCATCTACAATCTTCAAAGCCACATCAAGCAAGCCTGAGCCACAATCTCTCATTCCATATTTAGAGTTGTAGCCAGAGACACAGCAGTTCAAATGAGCCTGAGCCACAACCTTTCATTCCATATTCAGAGTTGTAGCCAGAGTCACGGATGCCCATGAGCATGCCTTTGGTTGGTGGTCAGCCTTAAACCATATATGTGAGGTTTATATTCTTCCTCTTCAAAGAATTCGGAACACTTCCTGTAGCAGAAGACTTCAGCTTCTTGCTAGTTCTTGAAGAATTCCGAGAAATACATTAAGCATTCAAATGTTGGTGGTCATCCTTAAACCATCGCAGGTTGAAGACCTCGCTTCTTCTAGGTTGAAGGTCTCCCTCTTCAAAATACGAGGAGCACTTCCTCTAGCATAAGACCTCATCTTCTTGCCAGATTTGGAAGAGTTTCAGGAACTGCACTAAGTGTTCCAGTGTTGGTGGTCATCCTTAAACCACCTCTTTATGCCAAAATTTCAGAGAGCTCATTCAGTTTAAGTGTTGCCATGCATACTTTGCCTTTTTTGTATTATATATCTCTTCTTAGACTCACACATACCCCTTCGAATTAAGGGGGGGGGGGATGTTGGACATCTAATCCTCTATGGGTAGGTGTGGAAGCCGAACAATCAAAGAGGAGTCCAAGTGACCTTGGAATGTGGAATCCAAGAGTCACGCCAATATAATATAAATACACATATATGGTTAATAAAATGATATCTTAAGCTTATCTTATCTCCTTGTATGTGTTCACCCTGCATTGTTAAATCGTTTTTAGTGGTGGGTCTGAATAAAAGACAGACCATCTACAAAAATTAACATCTTTTGGTGATCTATGCTATATGAAGTTTGAGAACCTATCGAGCCGAATACTAGACATAGAAACAAAATTAAGGGCAACACACTCCACATGGGAGTTTCCCAAGGGGAATTTTTGAAACTAACATCTAGGGTGGGAAGTAGCCAGACCCTGTCTTAAATCATGAACAATGCAAATGATCACCATCAGGGAAAATTTTACAAAAAGAATATTTTTTTAGATCATTTGAATTAACTGATAGAGACTAGTTTTCTCCAACGGAGATGGGTTTGGCTGGTGATCTTCTCGCCTAAACATCGTCCTGCTTCAAGTTGTTAGAGATGGGGAGAGAGATGTCATTCCCTTCGTGCTTCTTTCCAGCGTTGTGTTCAAACCTTTCATAATGAGGTAAATATTTGGTGATGAATCTATTGTGGTGCACCGACTACACATAGAAAATGAACTTTGCATCCAACAGCTCTAGTTTCTCCTCCAAAGCTTTCCTAGCTTGATTGTTTTCTTGCATTTCCAAACCTAGGATAGTTTTCATACTCCAGGTGAGCTAAATTGTGCAGAGATAGATATTTTCACAAGATCTTGTTAGGTTTGGGTCTAGAATCCAATCGAATTCCTCGTATACAACCTCAGTACTGGTGTTTCTCCTAATTTCCACCACTCGCTCTTCAAGATGGTTGATGTATGGTTATACCTCAAGAAAAACAGTGTTATGGAAGTTGAGGGCTACTTGATGGGCCGTTGTCTCAG
Organism: Pinus albicaulis; assembly: GCA_034641835.2. NCBI lineage: Eukaryota > Viridiplantae > Streptophyta > Pinopsida > Pinales > Pinaceae > Pinus > Pinus albicaulis. Next base: position 631,339,565 of record CM076572.1, read on the forward strand.
CCCTAGTTACAGGGCACATGCTTTCCTGCCTCTAACGGTCTACGCTACGTCCTCTAGGGTTTTGGCTTGAGGAGGGAAGAAAGGGGGTCCTAACCATTTGGGGTTTGCCAGGGGAATGAGAACAACGAGATTTAGAGGGTGGGAGGGAAGGAGATTTAAGCGATATGGGAAAGGGGAGATCAAAAAAAGACCAAGATAAGTGAAAGAAAGCAGAGGTTAGAGATAAGGGAAAGCAAACCAGGCTCGAATGGGGAAAAAAGTCGAGCTTCATGGAATTTAGAAGGCTAAGAATAATAATGTAAACTTCAATGTTGTAATTCATCGTGTGTATGATAATATGTACTTTAGAATTATGATGATTCAATCTACTGATGGGTGGATGAGGTTGGTGGCACCTCCAATAATCCATAATTTCAGGGTTTGAGAGCTCATTAAGAGCTTCAGGCTGTGAGGTGCATGAGAGGGATTTCAGAGCACCTTCTTCATAATTCTCGTACTATTTCATCATGAAGTGGATTGCTAGTTGGAGGGAGGGATTGGTCGATCTTGAGAGCCATTAATATCTATGTGCTTTCGACTGAGATCTTCGCAGTCTTGATGCAACTTGCCATTAGGTATAATTTTCCATGCATGGGAGCTCAATGTTTCATTGCCATCTGTCCCCCTCATTTTCAATTCTATCAGCCAAGGAACTTGCTTTGCAATTGAAATCTTGGAATTGGACCCCACCAAGGGCCGTGATGTTTTCATGAATGTGGTGGAGAGCCCTTGAAAGCCACCAATTGGTTGTCACTTTGAAGACTAGAGTGACATTCTGTAATTTTTGGCCAGTGAGGGTTCCCACTACAAAATCCCCTTCGACAATCAACATAACGAAGTGGTGAGTCTTGGAAAGCTCGATTCCATGCTCCAAAGCTTGAAACTCAGTCACATTTTTCGTGTCAATTCCTAATTTTCCATAGTATATACAGAGAATTTCATCATTATGGTTCCTAAATACCCCTCCAACGCTCACAGATCCTGGATTTCTGCAGGAAACCCTGTCATAATTTATTTTTTAGACATTGATGCTGGGAGGATATCGTAGGTCAGGTGTATTGGGGCTAATAGAGGGTTTTTTTATGATAGTGGAAGGAAAGTATTCTATATCGAGGATTTTAAGGATGCAAATGTCCAAAGGTCGGGTGGGGACCCTCTTGCGAAGGGACTTTGTAAACTAAAACTGAATCTTGGATAATATTTATAACCATGGTGGGTAGAACATCCCCTTTGACCTACAAGTTTTTAAAGATTTTCACATTTCATTATTTTCATAGAACCCAACAAAGAGCCTCTGGAAACAATCCCAAGCTCTGTTGACGATGGGATGAGTGGATATTTGTGGTCTCCAAGTGTTAAGGGTGTTTTGAATTGATTCCTTATTCATGTCCAACGTTTTGAAAACCTCTGCCCCACAGTCCCAGATTGTAGAAGCAATGGCACAATTATTAAAAATGTGGTTTATTGTTTCCTTATAGCTCTCACATAAGCTGCACTTGGAGGGGCCTAAGAAACCACGCTTTATGAGATTATCCCAGGTGAGGATTTTTCCATGGAGGAAAATCCATAGGAAGAGAGTGATATTTGGCCATTGATTTTTTGACCAGAGAGATGTCCAATGAGGATGTCGTTCTAATTGACTATGGCTAGCCAGATAACTATAGGCTTCCTCAAGGATAAAAACACCTCTTGAGTTCTCACCCATCTTGATTTTTCATTGTCCTAGTCCAGAGGGATTTGGTGATCTTGGAGGTGCTTCCAAAAATCCTCCCAGTCAAAGTTTCCTCAGAGAGGTTTCCATTCATGCTCTTTGATCCATGATCTCCATTTAATTCCTTGAGGGATTTTTTTTCAATAGTTACATACTAAAATTTTCCCCTTACCCTGCATTAGGTCCTATAGGGGAGCAAACACCTCTTCATTCAATTTTAGGAGTTGTTGACAAACATCCTCCCAGGAAAATGAAAATTTTCCATTACGAACCTCCTAGAAATTATGTTGTTGGATGATCCATTTATTTTTATAGGCCTAATTCCAAATATTTGAGCCCTTGACAAGGCATTCTAGGTGGATGAGATCCTTCTGCTACTGATTCGAGGCATATTTCTCTTTCTAGAGTTTTTCCCAAGGGGTTTTGGGATAATCTAGCCATTTCCAACAAGTCTTGGCTCCGAGAGTGTTTATTGTGACTTCTGGGTCCCTGAGGCCCAAAGCTCTAGCAGATTTAGGTCTACAGAGTTTATCCCAACTGACTAGGATCTATTTTATTTTTTTCCTCAGAACCTTTTGAGAGTAAGTTCCTTTAAATGTTGTGAATGTTGTTTAGAACCATTTTTGGAGCGGCCAAGGCTAAGAACATTTTGAAGTGCAACAAGAAATTGCATCACCTACACTAGTGTGGGACCAATAGGTCCAAGCAGCACCTACCTTAGTGTGGGACCAACAGGTCTTAGCAGCACCTACACTAGTGTGGGCTAAATTTGGTACAATGTCTATTTTAATTTTCCCTTAATTAAAATGGACAATAAAATGTAATCTTATCTCATAATCACTTGTAATAGTTAACTGAATGTGATAAACTAAGTTAGCTCATGAATTTCAAGTTGAGGGTAGTTGGAGAGGCATGCAGAGTAATTCTAGGTGTAACAGAGTTCGAAGTGTAGTTGGTGTGTTAATTTAATGCATGAGTAATCAGTTAACTCAATTAGGCGAGTTAAAGTCGGTTGAGCTAGTTGTAACTGCTTGTTGCACTAGTGACAGATCAAGTGAATTAAATATTATTTAATTCACAATCAGTGATCTAACATGACACTAATGATTTACTATTATTAGCTGCATGCATGTCAGTTACAATGGAGACCCAGTTGAGACAAAGGTGAAAGGGATGTTAACTATCAGTTGTAAGAATATTGGGTTGCACCCATGCAACCAAACACACATTGGATTTCCCATGATCCTTGCACAGTTTTGGAAGGCCAAAATTCCTAAAGAATAGGGATTTCATTCATCGGGAATTACACAAGAAAGGCAGGTTGTTTAGAGGCTAAGAATTGGCTAAGTATTGTTCAATTTTTTCCAAGATAGTGTGAGACAATTAGCTGAGTGTTGGAGGCTCTTGTGAGAATATTACATTATAATTGTTTCATGTATCCATGCTGAATATACAATAGAATATAGTGGGATTTTGAGTAGCAAGCTTTCCCTGGGAAATTATTTGTGTTGTGGTTTGATTTTATTCTTTCTTTGCTTCATGTGATTTTATTCTTTCTTTGCTTCATCTAAATTCTCCATGGAAAAGAGACACCATATGCAATGTAAAAAGCTTTGATAGATTTATTTAAGAGCAGCAGTGATCATAGAAAATTGGCACTGAAGGATAAACTTGGGAAGATCAAAATGGAGAAAGGTGACTCCATGCCAAAATATTTAACAAAGTTTGTCCAATGTCGGAATGAGCTTGAGAGCATTGGCATTACTGTCACTGATGATGATTTGGTGAGCCTATCTCTTCTAGGACTTCCCAAGAGTTGGCATAGTTATCAGGACTTTTTCAATGGAAGGGAAAAGCTACCAGATTAGGAACGACTTTGGTCAAATTTGGTGCAAGAAGACTTCACATGGAATACCAGAGATGGATCTTCATCTATGAATGAAGATAAAGAATATTTTTCTTTGGCTACCAAGGTGAAGAAGGGGAAAGGAAATAAATTCCATTCCAAATCCGAGTCCGGTAAATATGGAAATAAGCGCGGCATGCCCAAAGTGAAGTGTTTTCACTATCATGAGCATGGACGTTATGCCACTAACTGTCCACAAAATAAGAAGAACAAGAAGGCTTCAGGATCTGGATTTGGTGATGCTCTAGCCTCACAATTTGAGCTTGACTTCTTGCTCATTGCATGAATGTTGTCAATTGAAATGGGATCAGTGTGGTATTTGGATAGTGGTGCATCCTTTCACGTGATAGGAGACAAAGAAATTTGCAATAGATTGGAGGAGAAGGACCTCCAAATGCATATTGAAATGGGTGATGACGAGCGATACAGTGCTACCGAGATTGGTACCATTACCTTCCAAATACAGTCAAGTAAACCCTTTCAATTAAAATATGTAATGCATGTACCAGGCTTAAAGAAAAATTTAGTCTCAGTTGCAATGTTGGAGGATAGAGGCTATCATGTTGTTTTCAGTGAAGGAAAAGCTTTCTTGCAACACAAAACAACAGAACAAGCCAAGAAGATTGGGATTCAAGTTAAGAATCTCTATAAACTTGATGTAGATGGATGCGCAACATTGATGGGTAAGGCAGACAAAGTGGTGAGCCGAGATGAGGGTGAGTTATGGCACAGGAGATTGGGCCATCTACACCATGGAGCCTTGAAGGTCATGCAGCAGATTTCTATGGGTCTTGAGTTCAAAGGGTTGGTGGAGAAAGACACGAGGAAGCATGTGAAGGCTCTTAGGAGCAACAATGGTGGTGATTACATACCCAATGAATTCAATAACTTCTGCAGCAAAGAAGGAATTCAAATAGAATTGATTGCACCTCATAACCCACATCAAAATGGGGTCACAGAAATAAATAACAGAACAATTGTGGGTGCAGCAAGAGCGATTTTGCATGATCAGGGCCTACCATTGCATCTATGGGCAGAGGCATGCAACACAACGGTATTTGTCCAAAATTGTCCTCATCAAATACTTGGCATGAGTACACCAAAATAGGCTTTTATTGGTAAGAAACCTGATGTTTCACATTTTAAGATTTTTGGCTCATCTGTTTATGTGCACATGACCAAAGACACCAGGAAGAAGCTGGAACCAACAACTGAGATTGGGATATTTGTGGGGTGCACTGAAACTCCCCACAACTATCAGGTGTATATTCCAAACAACAGAATGATTGTTGTGCGATTGGATATAAAATTTGATGAGGAGAAAGCCATGCGATTGTCCCTTGAGAGGGAGCTGGATTTTCATGCAGAGGAGGAACTCTTGGTTCCAAAGGATGAGCCTCCAGATGTGGAGAAACCACATGTAGAGTATCATGGAGTGATAGAAAACACTCATGTATATCCATCCACTAGAAATGATAGAAATCACAAGATTGAAGTTGATAGATTGAGACTTGATGCATCAAAGAATGTAGGAGCCCCTACTTCAATGCGCAGGCAGAGACAATCTCCAAACAGGTTTATTAGATACATGGCTCTTATGAGCAAGTGTATTGTGACAGAAACATCTTCCTTTCAGGAATCAGTGCAACAACCAATTTGGGTTGATGCTATGCTATCGAAGTATGAATCCATCGTCAATAACAGTGCATGGGAGATTGTCCCAAGACCGGTTGGTAAATCAGTGTTTGGATCTAGATGGATCTACAAGGTAAAGCAAGTTGTTGATGGGAGTGTGGAGAAGTACAAGGCCATATTTGTGGCTCGGGGATTCTCACAGATTGTGGGGATCGACTATGATGAGAATTTCACACTAGTCGCGAGGTACTCTTCCATTATATCTATCCTTGCACTCTCAGCACAAATGCGGTGGCACATTCATCATGTGGATGTGAAAACTACGTTTCTCAATGGAGTTATTGAGGAAGAAGTGTACATAGAGTATCCATAAGGTTTCGAGATATTTTACAGTGATTCACATGTGTTTTGACTCAAGAGAGCACTATATGCACTGAATAAAGCACCTCGTGCTTGGTAAACTCGAATTGACAACTATTTCACAGGGTTGGGCTTCACCAAAAGTGAAGTAGATGCAAACCCGTACCAGATTGTGGTTGATGGTAAGCTCTTTATTATGATACTTTGTGTTGATGATCTAATTTTGACAGGTGATTAGCAGCTGATAAACTCATGCAAGGAGGATCGTGCAAGGGAGTTCAAAATGAAGGACATGGGACTCCTTCACTATTTCCTTGGTTTGGAAATATGGCAGTGGGATGATGAAATTTTTATTTCTCAATGAAAGTATGCCAAAGAGATACTGGATAAGTTTCACATGGAGAGTTGTAAACCCATGGACACTCCTCTTCTAGGAAATTGGAGGAAAGAGGATGCTACTTCTGGAGAATTAGTGGATACTACTGTCTACATGCAGCTAGTAGGTTCATTGATGTACTTGGTGAACACTAGACTAGACATTTGCTATGCAGTTAACTAGCTGAGTCAAGCTATGGCTAAGTCGACCAAGATATTTTGGAAGGTGGGAAAGCATGTCTTGAGATATCTCAGGGGCACTACAGAGTATGGATTATGGTACAGATGGATAGAGGGAGTGAAGCTTCAAGGCTTCACGGATGCAGATTTGGCAGGCAGTCCATCAGACATAAAGAGCACATCAAGAGGGATCTTCAACATAGGATCGACAACAGTTTCTTGGTACAATAGGAAGCAGTGATCTGTGGTACTAAGTTCAGTAGAGGAAGAGTACATGGCAGTAAGTCAAGATGCATGTGAGGCCATTTGGATGAGAAATATCTTAGTTGGTTTGTTTGGTTCTTAGATGGATCTGACAATGATTCATTGTGATAACCAAAGTTGCATTAAACTCTTGGTTAATCATATGTTTCATGACAGGTCCAAGCACATAGACATCAGGTAGCACCATCTCAGAGATTGTGTTTAGAGGCGCATAATGTTACTTCATTACATTCCCACGGAAGATCAGGATGCATATATTCCGATGAAGATTCTCACCAGGAGCAAATTCGAATAACTTGGAGGCAAGATCGGGGTGGCGGATAATCCATTTCTTGTTGAGAGGGAGTGTTGAATTCCAACAAGAAATTGTAGCACCTACACTAGTGTGGGACCAATAGGTCTAAGCAGCACCTACACTAGTGTGGGACCAACAGGTCTTAGTAGCACCTACACTAGTGTGGGCTAAATTTGGTGCAATGTCTATTTTAATTTTTCCTTAACTAAAATGGACAATAAAATGTAACATTGTCTCATAATCACTTGTAATACTTAATTGAGTGTGATAAACTGACTTACCTCATGAATTTCGAGTTGAGGATAGTTGGTGAGGCATGTAGAGTAATTCTAGTTGTAACAGAGTTCGAAGTGCAATTGGTGCATTAGTTTAATGCATGAGTAATCAATTAACTCTGTTAAGTGAGTTAAAGTTAGTTGAGCTAGTTGTAATTGTTTGTTGCACTAGTGAGAGATCAAGTGAATTATATATTATTTAATTCACAATTAGTGATCTAAAATGCAACTGATGATTTACTATTATTATTTGCATGCATGTTAGTTCCAATGGAGACCCAGCTGAGACAAGGGTGAAAGGGATGTTAACTATCAGCTGTAGGATTATTGGGTTGCACCCATGCAACCAAACACACATTGGATTTCCCATGATCCTTGCACAGGTTTTGAAGGCCAAAATTCCTTGAGAATAGGGATTGCATTCATCAGGAATTGTGCAAGCAAGGTAGGTTGTTTAGAGGCTGAGAATTAGCTAAGTGTTGGTCAGTTTTGTCCATGACAGTGTGAGACGATTAGCTGAGTGTTTGAGGCTCTCGTGAGAAGAGTACATTGTAATTGTTTGATGTATCCATGTTGAATATACAATAGAATATAGTGGGGTTTTGAGCAGCAAGCTTTCCACAGGAAATTATCTGTGTTGTGGTTTGGTTTGATTCTTTCTTTGCTTCATGTGATTGGCGATTCTGTTTAATTTCCGCAATTTATTTGTATAAGAGATTTAGTATCTAGCTTTAGTACATTTTTAGATTGGATTGAATCGATGATATACATATTTTTTGTATAATTTCTACAGAAAAAGCATAGGGGAATTTCCTACAAGTCATATTTGATAAGGAATAAACTTCCCACTAGATTAAGGGATCAGAATGTCAAATTACTCAATGTTTTTTGGAGCATGGAGAGGAGGCCTTCCCAGATGGATTTTCAGAGGAATTTTTATGTGAGGGGGACACCTAAATACTTGGAAGGGAGGTGACATTTTTGGAACCCCATGATACTAGTTTTTTTTCTTTGAATATGGGGAGGGGTATTGAAAAATAATATTTTAGATTTTTTGTAGATTGACTGAGGTTCCAAATTCTTCCGAAAATAGATTTAGAATGTGCTTGATATTTCTAACCTCAGCGACTATGGGGATGCCCATACAAAGGTTATCATCCACAAGCGGCTGATGGGTGGAGACTGATGGGTTGTCATGAAGTTTCAGTCTAGTAAGTCGATTATTTCCCATGGCTTCTAAAATGGTTTTATCCAAACCCTTGGCCATAAGAATGAATAAGAAGGGGGATATGGGATCTCACTGTATGATCCCATGAGAGGGAGAAAAGGGTATAGAAGGGGCTTCATTGAGAAAGATGGAGAATAAGGCTCCAGATATGAGGGCCATAATCCATTCTATCTAGACTTGGTGGAATCCAAATACCTTTAGCACCTCCCTCATGTATTTACAACTGATCTTAACAAATTATTTTGGCATGTCAACCTGCATCAAAATTCCAGGTTGTTTCGAAATCTTGAGAGAGTGCATGGTTTCATGGGATAAAACTATAATGTCCATACTTTTCCTTTATTCAACATAACCAGATTGACTTGGGGATAGAAGGAGAGGAAGCAGATTTTTGAGTATGTTGTTGTTGTTGTTTTTTTTTTTTTTTAAATAAGAATAATTCTATTTATATAACATAATGATACAAAACTACCACAGCTTCAGCCGTGTGAGCCTGAAATTTGGGCTTGATAGTCATGAAATACATAATTCTGGACTGCCCTGCATGGGGAAACCTGTCCCTTAGGAATAAGTCTTGCCGCCCACACAGGGGAAACCGGCACATTGTTCATACAGTTTAACAAAAATAAACATGTGAAAATTGCATTCATCTCTTTCATCAGAAGAGAGTTTAACAGAAAAGCAAAAAAGATCCCAAGAGACTTGAGCTGCAGTACCGAGGTTTGCCGAAGGGTGCGGTGTTCACTTATCATGAGCAGGAGAAGGAGGTTCCTCCACGATGCGGCACTTGTACTCGTCGCTATTGTAGTCATCTCCTTCATTGGACGCACAGGTAGCCTTGTCAGCGTCCTCCTGCATTTGTTCTTTGTTCTGATCAGCACGAGCAATCTCCAGTGGCGCCCCAGAGTCCATTTTTGCATCCTTGTCTGGAATGGGCCGAAGACCAGGGGCAGAGGACGGGTTGGGGCTAACCGTTTCCTCCCTGAGGGTGACGGTGACAAATGCAGTGATAACTGGCCTGTCCAAGGAGCACTCAAAGCTAAATTACGCTCTTTGAGAGGATTGGCATAGGGGGAAACGAGCCGACGCTTGGGATGCAGGGGAGATGACAGGATGGGTGACAGGGTGCAGGGGAGGCTCGACGGGAGGAGGCAGGGAAGCTTGAGCAAAGTGCACATGCCCTGCTTGGTGGGCTTTGCCTCTAAGACTACGAGTTTCTGGGCAGTGTCCCCAAGAGATGTCCTCAGAGGAGGAGTCAGTGCTGGTGGAAGGTCGAGAGCGGGACACATAGCCCCTGTTGCTACCACATTGGCACCTCATTCTATGACGGAGCCACGGCATGGTTGCAGGGGCGGGTTGAAAAAGCCGATTGAGGGAGGGGCAAAGCCGATAGGAGGAATGCAGAGGCGACAGGAAGGACACAACGGACTAAGCACAAGATTGAGAATTCATGCAACAAAAATCACTTTGAGAAAAATGGTAATTTGGCAAAGTCTCGAGGTAGCAAAGAAGCATACAGCAGCGCCTAGTTTGTGTGCGAGCGCTCGGCTCAGCACAAGCGGGAGGGTGAGAGCTGCTCTACGGAGTAGGAGAGCTGCAAGCAGAGTGAGAACAAGTCGAATGACAGTGCGGGAGCGCCATAGAAAACCAAGCAGGTAGAGCGAAATGACAAAGGAGAAAGGTGAAGCTGCTAATGGATCGTAGGTTGGCTAGAGTAAATGCGGAGTAAATTTTTTTGCAGGTGGCCATATGGCCAACCCACACAAGCTCCATCGAGAATCGCCAAGGGACGGACGTCCCATCCAACTTAATTAGCATCCGCATCCGGAATTTGAGTATGTTATCTATAACCTTTGAAATGATTTTTTAAATAAAATTACAAAGAGATATACGTTGATACCTATCTGGAGTGTCTGCTCCTTTATCCTTGGGAATGAGACTTATAAATATGGCATTGAGGGCTCCCAACATTGCCTTGGCTAGTTTTGAATCCTCCACTATGACATGGACTTCTCCTTTTATAATAAGCGAGAAATATTTAAAGAAGTATGTGGTGAAGACATCATGCCTTTGGGTTTTACCAGAGGGCATTGACATGATGACTTCTTCCACTTCCTGATTAGTTATTTCTTTAAGAAACATGGTATTATGATCATCATTGAGGATTGTGGGAATATTCTGAACAATTTCCTGATTTTTTAGGGTTTTGTCCATGGTGGGATCCGTTAAGAGGCTCCCAAAGAAGGAATTGAGATCTGTTGAAATTTCATCATGGGATCTGATCACATTGCTATTATTTTTCTTTAGGGAAAGGACCTTGTTCGCCTTTTTATGCTAGATCATGGATTTGTGGAAGAATTTGGTGTTGTGTTCCCCATATTTTAGCCATTGAGACCTAGATTTTTGTTTCCATAATTTCTTTTCCTGTTTGGATCTTGTTTCCCACTTATATTTCATTTTCTGTTCCATTAATTTCTTCAACTTGTCTAAGGTTCCATTCAGGATGATATTTTTTTTGAAGCTCTTCCATATGTTTTTTGAGGTATTTTTTGTCCATGAGGATATCTCCAAAGACCTCCTTGTTCCATTTCCTTATTCGAGTTTTTATGTGTTTGAGTTTTTTCTAGAAGCTTAACATTTAGGATACTCTTAGGGGTAGGTCCTCATTCCACCATTCCTTCATTTTTAATTCAAATTATGGGTGATCCAGCTAGAAGGCTTCAAATCTAAAGGGTTTTCTCTTGGGAGTACCTAGAAGTTGTATCTCTAGAACAATTGGAAAATTATTTGAACCCACATATGGGATGATTCTTCCTTCTATTTCTGAAGTGTTTAGGAGAATGGATTCTAATATTAGAAATTGGTCCAGGCAGGAGGAAATTTTCCTTTCTCCTCCTCTCTTATTATTCTAGGTGTAGATGCCATTGTGAGTATCCACCTCCACCATTTTCATTTGATCTATTACTTCTCTGAATGCCTCTGCATCTATGTCCAATATTCTTAGGCCCCATTTTTTCTCAGAAATATTGAGGATCATGTTGAAGTCTCCTCTAAGGATTCCGTGGGAGCTTGTAAATGCTTCATGAATTTGCTTAAGGTTTTCTAGCATATGGTTCCTCTCTTTAGCTCTACGAGCGTCGTAGACATTGGAGATACATAATTTTTCTGGAGTTCATATTAATTGAAAGACTACTATCAAGATGTTGAGAAAAGTTATGTATGCTTTGAAATCCATCAACTTTTCATTCCATATTATTAGCTTCCCTCCTCTTATGCCTCTGGCAGCATTTGAAATATTGTCATAGCCCTTTCATCATTTCTTTTGAAGGGAATGGATTGCCTCGAACCCTACTTCTGTTTCTTGAATGGACATTATTTTTGGTTTACTTTCCATGATACTTTGCTTGCGAAGTATTCTTTTAGGAGGTCCATTCAAACCTTGAATATTACATGAGATCAAATTCATTTGGAAATTTTTTGACTTAATATTAGGGCCCTTACCTTTCCTTCATTGACTAGCCTTGCTCCAAGCTCATGTAGGATTTGACTGGTGGGTTTCTTGCCTCTCTTTCTTCATGCTCCTTTGGGATTACATTTATCTACTGGGATGTTGGATTTAATTTTGATCTTGTTTAGGTCCATCTATTTCCTTTTGGTCATTGCTTTCTTAAGATTATCTTGATAAGGATACACTTACTCTATCTTTTGAAGGTACTCCATCAGGATGGCTTCCAGTCCTTTCTTTTCCAAAACTTTAGTGATTTTGTTGAGGTGCATGTCCACGAGGACTTATTCAATCACCTCTTCCTCTGATTGATCATTGTTTCTTTCTTGTTCCATCTCAATGTCTATTGTTCCTTTCCCAATTTCACTTGGGATGTCTATGGGAGCTGCTTATTTTTTATAATCTGTTTGAGAGAGGGGGATTTGCTCGCTTGTGCCTCTTTCCATTTCATTGTCTTCCATATCTTGATCTTTCGAAAATATTTCAAACTTATTCTTTTTAAATTGGCTCGTAGAATTTTGTTTACCTTGGGTCTTTCAATTGTTATTGTTCCTGGAGGCCACCCTCATGAAGCCCTACTCATCCACCTTATTTTTAGTTGGAGGGTTGGTTTCTTGTGAGGTGTTGTATGGACAGTCACAAAAACGATTCTCGTGCACATGGAATTTGCGACATCTGAAAGGCATGTGTTCATAGTCTATGCTCTTGAGCCATATTTCATTTGTGAACACAAGTTTTATGGCCTCCGGGAGAGCCCTAGAGACGTCCATGTAGACACATATGGCGTAGGAAACATAGTGCCCTGCTCGGTTCCTTCCAACATATTGATGTATTCACCTAGCTTGTCTCCAATATCTTTGAGGACAGAGGGAGACCAGTAGTTAGTGGGAAAGGAGTAGAGCTGAATCTAGATTGATACTCTTGTGAAGTCCTCCTTATCCAAGGTGAAATTTTATTTCCAATATCGCATATATAATCCATCTGAGTTGAAGAAGTAGGGTCGTCCTTCAAAGATGCAGTCTTTGTCTTCCAGCAGATCAAATATTATCATAAAGAAGCCCTTAAAGCCAAGTTGGATCTTGATTCCTCCCTTGGGTCACCATTTTTCTTGTATCCACCAAGTTATAGCTTTCTCCATGGGCCAAAAGCCCTTGAATTTGCTAATGATCACATGCCCATGCATGTCCTAATGCTGCAACATTCATGTTATCTATTTCCAGGGTCACTATTTTATTTATCTTTTATTTGCAGGGATTGGCTACCTGTGGCTGAGTTGGGTGCTTTCCACTAGAGCATGCAAAGTGGTTTATTGTCTTATGGTCTGCTCCCTTTCCTACCCCTTCCTCTCCCAAGTGATTAACTGGAGATTTATTGAACTTGTTTAAGTTGGTGAGCTTCGTGAAGGAGGTCTCTTGCTCATTCCCCTTTCTAGCGACTACTGTGTTGAAGGAGGGGGCTCCAGAACCCCCTCCCAACTTTTCCATGTCAAAGATCAGGACGAAAACCTAGGTCGCATTTTGTAGCATTTCTCCTACTCTCCTCAGTCAATCGTGAATCTTTTTGAGACCTACATTATTATTGTTATTATTATTATCATTTGTATATATATTTTTCCTGGCATTTAAAAAATGTTGACATACAATCTTACATTATTCTTACACATCTCCCTCATACTGGGTTGTAGAGTGCCTCTCGGCGCAATTACTAGGACTGCAATTGATCTAATGTTAAATTATACATTCACATGCGATACTTTCTTTGACTCTTTCTTCTAAATAATCAAAACAATAATTTGCATAACAATATTTACATAGGACCCAATGAAATCCATCTGGAATAGGAGGTGGTGTTGGTATAATTATTGAAGATGATGCATTAGAGCAATTGAAAATCTTGATCTCTTTAGGTGTTGCTTCCATTATGAGCAAATATGCTAGGAAATTATCTTTACCTTTTTTGTACTCAATTTCAAAGTGAAAATCATCTAGTCATAGGCTCCATCTCACTATTATGTTGTTTTATTGTTTCATTACATTCTTACCTTGTGCTTCATATATGTTCTAACAATCAATTTTACAAGTTTAAGGAATAATCATAATCTTTTAATTATATTTTTTACAACAAGAATTTATTTATGAGATGAGGGGTGTCCTGAAACATAACAACATCTCTTTTATAATGCTTCTACATCAAAACACTAACCCAAAATTCGTTTGAGGCATCCGTCTCTATCACATATGCCAACTCATATTAAGGGAGAACTAGGCTTGGTATATTTTGGACCTTTTGTTTAATAACTTGAATTGTTGTTGTAATCATAGGTGTCCATTCAAATTCTCTCTAGCTTTTATGAAAAATATTTACATCTTTAGCCTAATTCTCATAAAAATTTCTTATGTAGTTGAGACTACATAAGAACCTTTGTAATTGTCATCAATCATGAATTGTATTTGGAAATTCTGACAAGGACTTCAATACATTGTCCTGCAATTCAACCTTCCTTTGAAACAAAATTAGTCCTAGATATTCAATCCAGGTCTTAGAAAAGTTAATTTTTGGTTTGTTGAGGACTAATCCATGTTTATAAATACTTTGATGAACTTATGTTCCTTTAAATCAAACGAGTAGATTAAAAAATCATATATGTACACAATTTCAAAATGCAAAACACCAAAAAATGTCTGCCATTCTTTTATGAAATTTTGAAGGAGCATTCTTCAATCCAAATGGCACGTCTCTTCATTGGAATTATCCATGCGACACAAAAAATATTGTTTTATACTTGTTAGATGGTTTGATTCCTATCTACCAAAATTTACTCTTTAGATCGAACTTGTTGAATACATTGTTGTTGTTGATCTCTAGAATAATGCTTTTTCTAATGGTAAAGGATACTTGATTGGTAGGAGAGCATCATTGAGTGATCTATAATTGATAACCATATAAGGATTTACTCTTGCTTGTTCTGAACGTTTTTGCACATAAAATGATGGGAAATCCCAAGGATTGCGACTTTACTCAATCAATTTTCTTGCTAAAAGTTCAAAAATTACTGCTTTACAAAGCTCAAGTTCTAGTGGTGACATTTGATTTGCAGACGGCTTCTGAGGAGGGAGTATCGAAATAGTTTTCTTTGTATGGAAGATCTACAAAGTAAGGATAATCTGCAAGATATTGAACTTCAATATTTTATTTATTTCTTTGATATATTTAGGACCTTGAAGCTATGCATTTATGATTACCTTGTTAATATTGCCTATTTTTTAAAAGAAAACTCTACAACATTTGGAACAAGATTTTCTACTCGACTGACATAGTTAGATCTTGAGATTAAAAAAACCGGAATAACCACAGTCTTCATTTTTAGTCTACGTTTCGAGTCTAAACCAAGACTCATCTTCAAGACAAAACCTGCTAAGAAGAGAATAAATTAGGGTAAATAAATAGAGAATAGAAAGAAAGATGAGAGGTAAAAGAGCCGACCAACGCATAATATTGTAAAGGATTTTAATTAATTAATTAACTATTTATTTATTTTGTTTTTAAACAAATTTAATTCTATTTTAGAATTATGACAAAAATAAAAAATTGTTATTATTATTATTTATTTTTTTATTTTTTATTGCATATGCTTTCTTATTTAATAATAATTTTTATTTAATAAATTTTTATTTATTAATAATAATTTAATTAATATTAGTAATATTTATAATTTTTTTGTAATAATGTTAATGTTATTAATACTAGAATTTAAGTTATGATGAAAAAGGATTTTTAATTATTTTATATAGATTTATTAAGTTAGTTAATAAAAGGATATGATAAAAAATATATAACCTAGATTATAATTAGATTTGATTAATAAGATTAATTCTTTCTAAATTTATAATGCATTTCATGACTTCTTAAAAAATTTTAACTTTTTTAAGTTAAATTTTACATATTATTAATATTAATTAAAATATAATTAGCAAAGATTATCATTGCTTACTTTTACGATATTTCCTTGAATATAGATAATTACATGTTTGTAATCTACAACAAGACACAAATGTCTTCTAAAAAAATATTGACCTTACAATACATCAGTACTGGTGTCAAAATTGTATATACTAGCAATTGCACCAAATGTTGCAAAGGAAACGTCCTAAGGCATAAATTTAAATATGAAAGTAATCTTGACATATTCAAAATCATTGAAGATAAAAAAAAGTAGTACATTTGATGCTAAGATTGTTTCTTTCCACACAAATAAGTTTGGTGCATATTTCTTTCTTCTCTCCTAGTCGTTTTTTATCATTTTAAAACCTTAATCTAAATAGGCATAATTGCTATGGATTCACATATCTTACCAGACACATTTAGGGCAAACCCATCAAACCCTACAATTTTATCCCAAAAATTATCTACACGTTTATCCCAAAAAGTATCTAGACTCGACCAAGCCTTGCAAAATATACATATGAAAATTTCAAAATGTCATATTATCCTGATCATTTTATATATTATTATTATTTTAATAAAAATTTGACTTTTTCCTTTATTTATGCACTAATTATATATATTTAAATTATGTAATATCTATTTAAATTAACTTTATATATTGTTTTGTCATAGTTAGTAGAGAGTAAATGAATGAGAATGGATCTATGGCCTAAAATATTCCAATCATTTAATATTTAATATTTGATTTAATGGTGCAGAAAAAGACCAAATAACAATTAAGAAAGTTGTTTTAAAAAAATACCTTACCACATAATTACCTGAAGTTGATACTCCATTTCACATTATTGAGAAATATGGAGCCGTTTCTTTGATAGACATTAGGATTTTGTCTATTACTCCAAATTGCAAGTTTGTAGGTTGTTAATAATATTTTGGTTTCAAATTATGATTTGTAAAGGAATTCATTGCTCTTGTGTTTATATGGGAATCAAGTGAATATTATTTATAACCACTCACTTTTACATCTATCTTTTTGACTATTCTGTCTTCAAATTTTTCATTGGTAAGATAGACATACCTTGTGCTATCTATTATTCTTCTAGAATATACTGCAAATATTGTTGTTCTCGTTCATGATCATCTCCTTCTTTCAGTACATCCTCAAATTCTTCGACCATCAATGAAGCTTTATATTTTGATAGTTGTATCTATTTATTAGCCATTGTCTTCTGGTCTGTTCTTATATTGTTGAGGATTTATTTGGCTTATTTTTTCTTTTCTTCAATAGTGGTCTCGAATTGCAATATTTTTGCCTGAAATTCACTAGTTAGATTAGTTTCTTCTTATTCACATAGATTTTCAATTATTTTAGTAGTACTTTTGAATCCATAGGATTTCCTTTGATCGAAGAATTTTGTATCATCTCTCCTTATAGTGGAGTGGCAAGGAAAGAGTTTTCTTGAAGGTATTCTGGATGAGGAGGTAAAAGAAATATGTTTTTTTTGGTAAGAGTTATTAGAGGTGGTAGGCATATAAGATTGATAGTAAGCACCAATATTCACCACCTTTGGCTGTGTGAGTTTAGAAAGTTGGTGGGGAAAAATAAATCAACTGTGGGATCATAAATGTTTGAGAAAATATCAAACAATTTTTTTGAAATTGGAACTTACCTTTCAATGGGGAATTGTTGGCCTAATGCCTTGTTTTTTTTGCAATTAAAATAGGTTCTTGTTTTTCTTTTGAAATAATTATTTCTAGGATTTTGGAACCTATGTTGTCTTGGATATAATATTTGGGGCTAACTTCCTTGTGTGTTTATTACATCTATAGTATTTTCCACAATGTTTTCAACTTTAAGGTTTCTTCTTATTTCGATAGCTAAAATGGTATGTCTTAGCATATATATCACATATTCTTGGGTTGAATCCAAGTTGCTTCTTTATGTACTTTGTTGTCTTCTTTCTTAGAGACTCCTTTTGCAGTGTATAGATGATGTGTTCATGGAGCCCTACAAGAGACACATTTTCTATCTATATATATATATATATATATATATATATATATATATATATATATATATATATATATATATATATATATATATATATATATATATATATATATATATATATATATATATATATATATATTCAACCAAAAAATAAACAGTTAGATATTTCATTTTAATGAAAAGAAAGAATCCAAAGATTCCCTACTTCTATTCAAGCAATAATTTATACATGCGTATTTAGATTTGCTGTGCTTGAAAGGTTATTGCAGCTAAACAGCAATTGAAGTTTTTTGAATTCACTTTTAATTTCTTGTCATAAATCTGCCACAACAAGAAGATGCATAAATTAAAATGGTAAGAGAGGAAGAAGGATCCAACAGTAAGAAACCAAGGACTGATAAAAGTGATAAGCCAAATCAACCATTTGAATCAACTTGGAAAACGTAGTGCAATGCTAAATATGGATCGCATGGTAAAACCCCTTATGACCCTTCTAATATTGATGAATTACCTATACTTAAACATATCAAATATTGATCAAGTTCCCATGAAAAAATTGATTTGTAAATAAAAATGAAATTTTGATGGAAATCTAGACCCAGAGTGCATGGGAAAGCACCAAAAAATTAATACTTCGTAATATTCACTTGGTTTGAATTAGCCTTACAGATCACTTGGGAATTTCAAAGTAACTTAGAACTATGGTGGACACATATGGATGAAACAAAATAATTAAACATTATGAATAATGACAAGCATGTAGTTCAACTCACTAAGGCTATACTTCATGAATTCTATGGATAAATCAAGATAGATGGTCGAAACTATGCTAACATGTTTATGAGCCAAATACTCTGTGACATAAAAGAACTTCGAGAATTTTTATGTATTATGCAAGACCACCTTTATAAAGCAAGAGATCCTTAATATAAAACTTTTCTGGGAAAATACTTATTAGTTATGCCTAGTAGAATACTAGACTCAGTAAGAGTGAGAATTTAAGCGGAATCTATAGATATATAAAACTTGTCTCTTGCATGGATTTATGAACAAATCACTTATACACTGCAAAAGGAGTATCTAAGAAAAGAGACAACAAATTCTGTAAAGAAGCAAGTTGGATTCAATCCAAACATCTATTATGTTGAGGCATACCATTTTGATTGTCGAAACAAGAAATATGCATGCAGGAGACATTGTGGAAAATATTACCGGCGTAATAAATGCACAAGTCACAACCCTAGGGATTTCATCCAAGATGATATAGGTTTCAAAATCCCAAAAACAGTTATTTCAAAAGAAGAAAATATAATGTTAAAAAGACATAAACACAAATCTATTTTATTTGCAAAAAACTTTAACATTGGGCTTGCAATTTCTAATTGAAAGGTAAATCCTTGTTCCAAAACAAATTGTTTGATATTTCCTTAAATATTTATGATCCCATTTAATGAGAACCAATTGATTTTCCTCTGCCTAATGAAGAATATTTTTCAGTGACTGACATTGATCATTCTAATCCTCCATTTCCACCCTCTGAAAAAAATATTTTTATGTTGCATATTTCGATTTAGACTTCATCTATGATGTCAAAATGTTCGATTTAGAAAATTCCTTTGAATTTTTTTTGAAATTTCTTCCCTTCAAAATTGTATTATTACACTTACCCTTCATTACTTTTCCTTCATCATTTCCTTACTGAAATACTTTTACTTCTTCAATGCTAACTTTCTAAACTCACACAATCAAATGCGATGAATCTTGGTGCCTACTCTCTGCCAACAAGGACCAAATATCTCTAGGTGAAAACCTTAAACTCCTAACCATATTCCTTCTAAAGAAATACTTTTTGTATATAAAAGTAATAAAATAGATAAACTTAATCCTGTAAAGCCTTTCTTGCTTGAAATAGAAGAAATTTCAACTAGTTCACTTTGTTAAGTTTTTCTTAGCTCTCAAGAACTCATTATCTCATAAGGAAAAAAATTATTTGCCAAAATAGTTCACACTTTTTATCCTATCCAGCAAGTACAAGAGAATTGTCAAGTAAGTAATCGAGATAACATAGAGGTGGTCATTTTCCTCTGAGGACTAATTTTAGCAGCACCAATTGATCTAATATTAGAAAACCCAGCAGTAAAGTAGATTGTGCTCCTATAGTTGAAGTCGATGCCAACAAACTAGAAGAATATGATCTTATCTACCAATTTAGAAATGATTTTTCCAACTAGTGTGAACATGTAGACATTGATATAATAAGATGGGGACTTAAGTATATTTGATTTAACAGAATCTAGAATTATTTTATAATAAAAAAAGCAGAAAAAAAAAGGTTCAAAATTTAAATAAAGAAAAAAAAAATCAAGGAAAAGAAAAAACATCATCATTATGCAGAAGCATTGGATATCCTTCCCACATATTTTAGCTTTGATGATTCACCTTCTATTATTCCAACTCATTTATCTTATAGTTTTGGTTAAATGACTACTAATGAACCATATTCTAGTTCTTTTTTCAATGGGGGAGAAATTGGAAGAGAAAAAATTAAAAACAATCTAAATTGAAGCCATCTGTGGATGGTGCTGGAACCCGCCAACATATAGGAGATCTCCCTGATATGAAGTTCCAATTAGACCTCATACTGTTTGGTATAGGATTCTCCTATGGAATTATGGCCCAACTGCCATTAACTTAGATATTTGCCTTGGCTTGAGTAATCAACATGAGAGAGTATCCTGCATAGAGTATCCTGCATGTATTTCTGAATGAGAAAGAGAGTGTGCCTTGTGGTATGTTCAATTGTAAATGTATCAAGGTTATTTCGCTACAAAGAACAAAAGTGAGTCTCTAAAGAAAAGTAATAGTACTAATCTAGTAAAGACGCACACACATAAAAGAATCACGAGTCATCAAGTGAAATAATTCACATAGATTCCAAAACCATTATAATAATCACAACATATTTCAAATAAGTTGAGCACCAAAGCCATCGAAATAGTTCAGTTTCTTTAGTACATATGTAAGCCAACATAAACCACAAACATTTGAAGAATAGAACCAAAAAATCCATGATCTATGCCTACAAATGTGCTGGCCAAATGGCTTCAAGTATTAAGAAAAGGTTCTAAGATACATGGGTACAATGAAAATCACTAGCTCCAATAGTGGAGTCTTAGAACCACTAATTTCTATCCAAAATAACTATTTCTATATCTCTAATGCCTCGTGGGAGAAGCCAAGGTGAAAATTTATTTTCTTGAGTAATGATGCTTATTTTATAACTAGAAGCATGGCCTTTCATATCCTCATGACTCTTGAGTTTCTCACATGACTCTTTAACTTCTTATGACCTTTGGAATTCTATACAACTCTTAGAATTTTACATGACTTTTGAACTTTGTCATTACTTTTGGAATTACTTGTGTCTTTTGGATTTATTCATATGGCTCTTTTGTCCATACATGACTCTAAGTTGGACTTTTTCATTTTTTCTTTACAATAAATACATAGTTACATCATCATTTCTACATCATCAGGAGGTAACAACATGACAAGTCATTAACATTGATGACTTGGACTCATATTGATTGATGACGTGGACTTTCTTGAGAGGTGACAATGTTGCCACTTATATCTTCAATATTGCATGAAACTTTCGTTTTTTTGTTGCTTTTACCCTCGAAAGGGTGTTAGATCATATGGAGTATTTATGAGCTACTTTGATCATTAAGATTCCAATGCCCTTCATCTTATTTCATTATGTGTTCTTCAATATTGAATACTTCCTCAAACTGTTCCATTTGATGGATCACCTCATGCATCCTCGCCAGGTTGTTAGGTCCCTATATTAATAGTGTAGTCCCTTATTGTTGTTAGTGTAGCCCCCATATTACTATTTTTGTACCCCTTTAGTCCCCATATTGTTATTATTGTGCCCCATAAAACCCCACTATTGTTATTTTTGTGCCTTTACATTATTATTGTTAGGTCGGCTAGGATTATATTATGACCCCATGGACTCCTATATATAGAAAGCAGGTTTTTTCATTTGAATCATCCAAGAATTGTTCATTTATGTAATGTAAAGGAGGTTTCACCCTTGAATTGGTTGATTTATAAGGCGTTGATCTCTCTTTTCTTCCATTTTTGGAGCTGGTTTTATAACATTTGGTACCAGAGCTTTGGATTCTAGGGTTTCGCTGCTTCAAACAAGTCATCGTGGCATTTTCGTTATAATTTTTTTTTCTACGAAGTTTCAAAAGCTAAAAAAACCCCATTTGTGAGGAAATACTGATGAATTTCGTGTAGAACTTTTAGATCTTCGTTTGCAATATTTTTAGAGATATGATCTTTGGAAGTTAGGGTTTTTGCAGGCTCATGAATTTCATCTCAAATAGGTGACCTTGGGAAAATCACCATAACTCTCTCTCTGAGCATCAAATTGGAATTTATTAAAAGGTGACCGTAAGTACACTGACTGTAGTTTCTTGTGTATCAATTTCAGAGCCAAAGGAGAAAACAGTGACGTGTGGCACACCATACAAGTTAGCTCTTTTGAACTTGTCCATAATTAGGTCATTGTGGGAGATTGGGCATAACTTTGCCTTGAAGAATCAAAATCAGGTTAGACCTATGGCATTAGAAAGAGGACTTAGAGGAATAATACAGGATATAAATTCATATCTTGAAGATCTAAAATAACATAGATAAATCAGGTTCAATATAGACCTCCCAAAAAGAAAGAAAAAGGTGTGTATTTTTTAAACAAGTTTTCATAACATTTGTTTGAAAAATAAATTTGAAGTGATTCCAATGGCATATTGAAGAATAGATATCAGTATTGAGTTATATAATTCCTCCAAAAAAAATTCCACACCCATTAAGCCCTCAAAAATCTCTACTATGACACATGAAGAGGAAGAATTGCAATATGATATATCAAAATTACAGTACCGTGCAACAAATTTCAATCTTACAAAGAGAAATCAAAGATGACATAGATGATTCAAAATAAAAAATGAAGGCTAATTTGGACAGTTTGAAGGATCAAATGAAATCTGATATGGATGATAAAGTAGTGGAAGATCACATCTAGCATCAACAACAAGTTCTCCAACTCTCAAAAGATAACCTAACGTTGGTGCAGAATCGAATGAAACAATAGGAATATCAACATCGCAGCGAAAGAAGTTATGAAGCACTCATAGAAACAAGAACTCTACAACTACAAAACTGATCAATTTCAAAGTATCTCAGCAAGTGGAAGAACTTACCCATTGAAGATTCCACATGGGAGGATGAGAATTTTATACAGAAGCATCAAGAAATAATCAATCATTAAGGACAACACTTGTTTGAAGGATAGGGGCATGTTAGGTCCCTATATTACTAGTACAGTCCCTTATTTTTGTTAGTGTAGCCCCTGATCCGGATTTATGCAGGAACGCAAAAAAATACATAAATAACCATAAACATAGAGATGCAGTGGAAATAATGTGTCATTTCATTAATATCAAATAACAGAAATATGCTTACAGACATAATGGAAATAAAATAGCTAAGGTGCTGGTAGCGAATCTCTGAGAAGAGATGTGGTGGCTACAGACCTCTGAACTGTGTTACAATGAGGCACGAGGGCCTATTTATTATGGAGAAACAATGGAGAACTCTAAACGTCCAAAAACCTAACCCTAGGAGATGAAACGCCAAAACTATGGGGCTCGTTTGGGTAAATTGGTGTTTCAACTTCTCGGGGATGTTACTATCTCTGTTTGACGCACATGATACATCATTAGAAATATCTATCCGAGGACTAAAAATTTTGCCACAAATATCAATTTTGAAATGGAATCATATTTTTTGGAGGAACGATGCCCAAAAAACGTCGTTTAGGGCCTCAAAACGGCTCCGGAAGTTCAGGACCCGAAAAACTGCTAAAAATAGAAGTTGTGCCGAAACTGAAAAACTAAAAGAGAAAATGGTGGGGCCCCAAGTGGAATAGGCGGGTGACCACCAATATCCACTTGGATCATTCCTCCCCCCTTAGGAAGCAATGGTCCCCATTGCGTTGAGATCCTCCCTAAGATGAAGCAAATTTTGTTGAACTGGGTATTAGATTTGTTGAAGATGTCATGGACCTATGGGCAGACATGCTGGATGCATTTAGTAAATTTGGTTTCTTTATCAGCCTCAGACAGTACATGTGTGGATTCTATATGTGTATTTGTAGGATGTATGTTAACATCAGGCGGCAGTGCATTGGGGGTCAGATCAATGGATTACTTGTCCTAACAGTGTAGAGGAACCTCTGTGAGTGAGGAGAAAATGTCCTCGTATTCCTCCATCAATTTTTCCATCTGTTGCAGCCGTGCAGGGGAGCCCTGTTTCGAGGTTGTGGCCACAATATTCTTCTTTCCCTGTGAGCGAGTTGTAAGGGAAATTAATTTCCTCGTTTAGGAAACAACCTTACTGCGTTGTTTTGCAGTAGTCAAAGAGATGACAAGAGGTAGTACTACCTCTGGTATCCTGTACAAGTTATTTCCAAAAGTAATAATAACAACACAAGGCCTAGACTCATATACAACATGTGGCCTTCATAAGTATGGTTGGCCCAATAATACATCAGCTACATCAAGAGGAGCAACATCACATAATACCTCATCCGTGAATGGCTTGATGTTGTACGGAAGGCGGCATTGTTGGCGGATGCGAATATCTCTCCCTAGGTGAACTTGATGGTATATGGCTGCAGGTGTGCTATGGTTGGTAGGCTGAGCTACTTCATGACCTATGCTGAAATGAGGTTCTTTTGGCTTCTGCTTTCGACAAAGAATTGCAGCGGAGAACCCTTCACCCACATTTGCGAATGGAAGAGGCGCTCCCCCTCCTCTAGATCCTCTGGGTCCTCCCTCTAGATCTTGGTGGTGGTAACAATGGCACTGGGATCTGCATGAATGATCTGCTTCCCTTTGTCATTGCCTTTTTCTGGTTCTGACTCAGGATCAGAAAATGCATCTAATTCGGGTGCCTTTAGTTCGGCCACCAATGACTATTTGGCCTGACACTCGTTTGTGCTGTGAGTGGGGTTGTTATGAAATTCACACCACTTCCCTGTGTCCTTATTTTGATTTGTGGTGTTGTTCTGAGTAGCACCACTTCGGCCTTTTCCCTTGTTCTTCGGTTCGGGGGCACCTTTCAGATTCGCAGATCCAAAGTCTCGCTTCTTCTGCTTAAATTTCTGCTCGATCTTGGCGGCATAGCGATATGCCATGCCAAGCGATGTAATGTCGAGGAACTCCATTTCCTCCTGAATGTGTTTGTGAAGACAACCATGATACTTGAGCACCAAATGTCTCTCTGAATCTTTAATACCCAACTTTGTGCGCAGGGTATGGAATAGATTCATCAATTCATGCACATCTTGATCCCTTTGTTGCCGCAGCGTGGTCCATTGGATGTATTTGTCCTCATAGCTCCCCACAGGGTAATATTGTTCCTTGATGCCATCTCGGAACAAATTCCAAGTGGGTGTGGCCGAGAACAGAGAGGTTTCCCCTTCGTCCTCTTGCTCACGGTAGGTTTCCCACCAATCTTTGACATGGGGGGTGGCTTTGAGGAGTGCAAAAATAATCTTTTATCAGTCAAAGAAATCATGGACCGAGAAATACCCTTCCAGAAAATTCAACCATCTATCTATGACGTATGCATCTATTTGGCCTTCAAATATAGGAATATCAAAGTTTACTTGTACCTTGAAGGGAGTGGCACCTCCAGAGTGGCTGTTGGATGCAAGATGCGCCATAGGTGGGTAGTCGTTAAAGGATCTGAGCAAAGTTATCCATCATCGCGTTCCTTTGTTTCTCGAGGGCCTCCTCGAGCAATATTTTGATAGGATCTCCTACTCCCTCATCTTTCTTTTCTTCCACCATGGGAGGTCATCGGGGTTTGCGAGGCTGATCTTGCAAGGGTTCAACCAACGGTTCAACTCTTGTACCTCCACCACAAGTGGATATGCAAAGAAAAGCAAAGAGAGTGGGAACGGTCCATATCATCTGGTATGGATTTATGAACACAAATAAATAATATAAAAGCAACGGTAAATATGATTCAAGAAAGAAGGGTTGCCTTGCCCTATCAAACAGCTTTAAATATATGCTTACATACATAATGAAATAAATAGCTTGGTGTCAGTAGAATCTCAGGAAGACATGCGGATAAAATGACCGAATCATGTTACAATGAGGCTCGAGGGCCTATTTATTATGGAGAAACAATGGAAAACTCAAAACTTCCAAAAACCTAACCCTAGGAGACGAAGCGCCAAAACTATGGGCCCCGTTTGGGTAAATTGGTGTTTCAACTTCCCGAGGACGTAACTTCGGCATACTATCTCCATTTGATGCACATGATACATCATTAGAAATATCTATATGAGGACTACAAATGTCACTACGAATATTTTTTTTGGAGCAAAATCATATCCGTTGAAGGAACGATGCCCAAAAAACGTCGTTTAGGGCCTCAAAACAGCTCCGGAAGTTCAAGACCCGAAAAACTGCTAAAAATAGTAAGTTGTGCCGAAACTGAAAAAATGAAAGAGAAAATGGTGGGGCCCCAAGTGGAATAGGCAGGTGACCACCAATATCCACCTAGATCAGCCCCCTTATTGTTATTTTTGTACCCCTTTAGTCCCCATATTGTTATTATTGTGCCCCATAAAACCACACTATTGTTATTGTTGTGCCCTTACATTATTATTTTTACGTCAGCTAGGATAATATTGTGACCCCATGGAATCCTATATATAGAAAGGAGGTTTTTTCATTTGAATCTTCCAATAATTGTTCATTTATGTAATGTAAAGGAGGTTACCCCCTCAAAGTGGTTGATTTCTAAGGCGTTGATCTCTCTTTTCTTCTATTTTTGGAGTTGGTTTCATAACACAGGCTATTCTGGAACACCTGCAACTAAGATCTCATATGGAAAACAAAACATCAGCCCGAAAACCTCCTATTTTACATGTTTCATGTAAATTTTATGATCATGGCTGATTAGTGTGCTCAAGAAGAGAGGAGAAGTTTTTCTAGGTGTAGGACGCACTGTCAAGGGACAAGGGCTAAGTGTTGGAGGCTTGAGGATACACTATGCACTCAACTAAGAAGAGAAATATTGATAGAGGGTGCAAAGCATAGGTTGAAGGATGAAGGGGGTTCACTGATGCTTGTTGTTGCACCATGTGCTCAACTGGAAGGTCTAAGTCACAAAGAGGGTGCAGGGTGTAGTGTGAAGTTTGAAGGAAGAGCAATGTTCACTGTTGATGTGCCATGCACTCAGATAAGGGCTTGGTGAGGGTACAAGGCACAATTCGAGGATGGAAATAAGGCTTGATTGTTGATTGATGATGCACCATGTGCTTGGGAAGAAAGAGGGTTTCTTTAGGGAAAAATTAAGAAAGGGAAGGAGAGAATTTTTCTTCGGAGTGCGCTATGTGCTTTTGGGAGGGTGTAGGGCACAATCTGAACAAGGAAGGGGTTTTGAATCTGCATTAAGAGTGTGTTATGTGCCCTCTTAGCCTTAGTGGGGAAAATATAAGGTAAGGAGAAAACACCAAGTATATTAAATACCAATTTGAGGAGTTGGGATGCTAGAATAGATGTGGGTTTCATGGGTTCACTCAAGGTTCTCTTCTTGAATGTATCGTATTTTCTATCTGGACCCGACTCAACCTAAGACATATTTCAAAATAAGGAAGAATAACTAACAGATAGTCAAGTGTTGTGGTTGTTACATTCCCCATTTACCTCATCAAATAGCCCTTTAAAGTCATACACTCTTTCACACAAGGTATTATCTATATACAATAACCAAAACACGAAATACAAAACGAGACATGACATGACACGAGAAACATAAGATGGAGGACAGAAGACAAGAAAAGAAGATCATACAAGGAGCACAACTTAGAGTTGCTACTGAAAAAAGTGCTTCAAATCTCGACCATTAATGGGAAGACGGTGAGTCCTCCCATCTAAGGATTTCATCATGGGAGCATTATGATTGAGTTTCTCTTCGATGGTGTAAGAGCCTATCCAAAAAGATTGGAACTTTGTGCATTTTCCTTTCTCTCCATGGGATTTATACCACTTCAATACTAAATCACCCACATCGAAACTCTTAGTCTAGTAAAATTTATTATCGAACCAGCACTTGACACAGTTTTGATGCATGATAGATTTTTCTTTAGATTTGAGCCTTTCTTCCTCGATTTTAATCAAGGTATCTATCTTTCTTTGAACCAGAAGGCATGTATTTCCTTGTGACTCTTGGGATAGCTACAAGACTGGAAGATACAGGTTAGGAGTCAAGATAACTTCTTTACTGTATACGAGGAAGTATGGTGAATTTTTAACAAGGTTAGGAGT
Source organism: Pinus albicaulis (assembly GCA_034641835.2). NCBI lineage: Eukaryota > Viridiplantae > Streptophyta > Pinopsida > Pinales > Pinaceae > Pinus > Pinus albicaulis. The sequence goes on from CM076572.1 coordinate 631,367,715, forward strand.
TACACGATAAACCCATAATGCATTTACCAAAGCATTGTGCCAGTTCCTTTGTTTTGAGAAAAAAAAAATTCTTAATTATGCGAACACGATTATTATTGGTTTATTTTGCTAAATTGTTTCCCTGTGGGTAATAATTTGATACATGCTTTAATACAAGACCATATTCCAATGCAACTCATAAAGTTTCAATGAGGAAAAATAAGTTTCATTATCAAAGACAAGAGACATTGGAACACCATACCTGGTTATAATGTTCTACTTAAAAAATTTGATGATTTCTTGGTCATTGACTTGCCTTAAAGGAATTGCTTCAATCCACCGAGTAAAATAATATGTTGTTTTTAATATGTATTGGTGTTTCTTCGATGAGCATTAGGAGATTTCTCCAATAACATCTAGTCCCCATAGTTAGAACGATTCAACTAATACTGGTAGCAGTGGGGCAACTGACTTTTGGTCTCAACTGACACATCTCTGACAGGCTTGGAACTTTTTGGCATAAGAATCAGCATCCTTAAATAATGTGGGCCAATAGTAAGCAACCCTCATTACTTTATGTGCAGTTGTATCACCTGTGTAGTGTCCACCTACCGGTATGTTGTGTGACATCTCTTAATACCTTCTCTATGTCTTGAGGCTCTAAGCATCTTAGCAAGATTTAAGGTGAATTTCCCTCTTTTGTTTGTTTGATAAATGTGCAAGCAAGGTTGTTACACAACATTTTGTCACCATCCTGGCAATCCTTCGTCCCGCATATTGGAGGGTCATTCCCGTGACTTGTGAACATTGTCATACTTTGCAAACACCTTCTTCACATCCTTTTGCATAAGGATATCATTTCTCCTTTTGGACATTTCCTCAAAAAAGCACAAAAAACCTATGTTTTGGCCTTGGTGCGGATAGCCAATTCACCCCTCGAGCCGACGAGGAATATTTGCACTATAGCCTGCGCCACCTAGCGCTCTCTCTCAGTTAAGTGCCCACGCCAAGTTGTTTTAGGACTGTTTTTAAAAATTAGAGGCGGAAGTTTCCTTCTAACCACCTCAGGGATGAGTCACTAGAAGTGGTTAAGTTGATCAACCATGGATCTCTCTCTTTAGGTAGTGGTTTTCACCTCCCATGGAACACTCCTTAGAGATAGGCCTCCCTTCCATAATTATAGGGATCCTAACCTCTCCCTCTATATAAGCAGGCCTTCTCCCTTTATGAAATCTAGCTGAACATATAGCCAAGGAGCTGAACTTGGAGAAGAATACTATAGCTGCGTAATTGCTATTAAGAAGGTAGAACTAAGGAGAATTCCGTAGAGAGAGTCTCATCCAAATTCCCGATGAGACTTTGTGAGACGTGCTTCGCTTGAACCCTGCTGGAGGAAATCGCAACGTCGAAGCTTGGTTGTACTCTTCCTTTCATTTATTAATATACTCGACTATGGTGTTGGTTCCATCATTGTGTTATGTTTTTTATGTAATGCAATTGATTTAGTCCTCTTCAGCTGACTGATAGTGACAAATGTGAATTAGTATGTTGTATATTGTCATTATTTCTTGTGTGTGTGTAGGTGTCCGAGCGTGAAAGCGAGCGAATCGTGATCTGTCAAACCAGGAGCGAGGAGTGAGCCACTCTTTTTGACAACAACAGCATAGGACCTTCGGTAAGTCATCTATTGAATCTTCATCCATTCGTTAACTAGGAATCAATATTATAGCTTGTCTTGTTTGTGGCTAGACCCACTCTAGGGCTAGTGGGATCGCCCTGTCCACAGAGGGGATTTACCTCACCAAAAAATTGGCGACTCCACTAGGGATCAGTGCGAGTTTGTCTTTCACCCATTAGGTCTTCTTTTGGTATTTTCTTGCTTGTTTTTCCTTTTCTAATTATTCTTCTAAGTCTAAGACCCTTGTTCAGCCCCAGTGGATCAGATCTGACCTCTTTTTTTCAAAAATTTCCCTTTTTCCTCAGTGAACCAGCTTGGCGCATTTTCTGTTTAGACAGACGCACCGATGGGCGCTAGTTCCTAGTGTTGCACCTGCGCCATCCCCTGTTTGGCATTGATTACATCCAAACAGCCGCGCCGACCCCTGTAGGTTTTATGGTTTTCTTTGTTTTGGAGATTTTTGGTCAGTGCTTGTGCTTTTGGGTTATTTTTACGTATGTATTGAGTGCTTTAGGATTGTTTTTTATTGTGATTAGCTTCCTTCCTTCATTTGTTTGTCTGTTTCCTATTAGCATCGCAGCCTTAGGGTTTTTAAGTTCTTTGGTATGTTGAGCCTCCTGTAGGAGTTTGAAGTATTTTGTTTCACAGTCAACTTCATTCCTTGTTTCGTTGCGTTCAGCTCCCTTGATATGTTTGAGTGATTGCATTAGTTGAATGATTCTTGACTCTTTTGTTCAACTTTTCTTCTTGTTACTCCAGGCATAGATCACTGCTTGTATGGGTCTGTTTTGAAATCTTTCTTCAATTTGAGAGATTGCAACATTGGTTTGAGTTTTGTTATGTTTGTCTTGGGTTGATTGAAATTGTTTCGCGTCAACTCTTGCATCAACGTTCTCGAACTAGTGTTTTGGTTTGTTTTTCATGTTATTTAGTGCACTGTTTGCTCTATTACATTGAAAAATAAATAAATAAATGTTTTCATTCTTGTTTGCATTGTGAAATTGAAAGTCTTTCGCACATCTAGCTTTGGACAATTCTAGGAAAGATTGCTCATTTTCATTAACTTTCATCGGATACTGTAGTGGATGTTTCTGCGTGTTCTCATTATTTTCTATCACTTGAAAACTCATAACTTTCTCGTAGATAGCTTTTCATCGAATGGAATGGTATCTTTTGGCATGTAGCTTGCATTTAGGGATTTTTGAGATCCAACATTTGGTAGGACCTTGGAATTGAAACATAAATACAAGATCAACTTAAAATTTACTCAATTAACCTAAGGAAACATTGAAACCTAACGAAACATCTAGTGGTCTAAGTTAGAGATGTATTTCAGCGTCTTTAAACCTAGCAGCTGTCGCTCGCCATCTGGCTTCAGACATCACTAGTACAGACTTGTGCTCCCCGTAGCATCGAGTATATAAAGGGAGACCCCTCTAGGTTGCAATCCTTTTATCCGTAGGAAGCCGAGTCTGCCACCTTGTAACCGTGATACACCGAACACAATATTTGGGGAGACTACCTGCACGTACGTCAATGATCCGGATTTATGCAGGAACGCAACAAAATAAACATATAACCATAAATACAGAGATGCAGTGGAAATAACACTTCATTTCATTAATATCAAAGAACTGAAATTTTCTTACAGACAAAATGGAAATAAAACTAGCTAGGGCGCTGGTAGCTATCTCTGAGAATAGATGTGGCAGCTACAGGCCTCTGAACTGAGTTATAATGAGGCTCGAGGGCCTATTTATTATTAAGAAATAATGGAGAACCCTAAACATCCAAAAACCTAACCCTAGGAGATGAAGCGCCAAAACTATGGGCCTCGTTTAGGTAAATTGGTGTTTCAACTTCCTAGGGACGTAACTTTGGCATACTATCTCCGTTTGATGCACATGATACATCATTAGAAAGCTCTATCTAAGGACTAAAAATTTCGCCACAAATATCATTCTATTCTGGAATGATATTCGTTGTAGGCGCGATGCCCAAAAAACTTCATTTAGGGCCTCAAAACGGCTCCAAAAGTTCAGGACCTGAAAAACTGCTAAAAATAGTAAGTTATGCCGAAACTAAAAAATTGAAGAGACAATGGTGGGGGCCCAAGTGGAATAGGCGGGTGGCCACCAATATCCACCTGGATCATTCAAGTCCTTGGTCCATTCTTCTTTCATTTGATTACCAAGGTGTATATGGCAGTTCACGGAAACCCGGTACACCCTTTTACCTAGATTACCTGAGTAGTCATTTTGGTCTTTTTTTTACTCTCTAAAAGTGGAAATATCATCGAGCGCTTGTCCTTTCACGCTCGTTTCAACTTGAAAGTGATAGAGTCACCTTTTTCCTGTTTCTCGACTCTTAAAATATGAAACGACAGAGTTTTGTTTCAATGTCTTAAAATATTACTTGCCCACGAAATATTCCTGGTTAAAGTCATATTCCTTAGCATTTTGTTTTAGGGTTGTTTCTAATGGCAACGTTTTAGGAGTTTACCAACCAAGGAATCCCCTACAAAGGGAATCCTATTCCTTTTCCTGCTTTTGGGAATGTTGGTGCTCCCTATATGGCAACATTGTCCCTACCTGGGTTAACTGTTGGGTTGCCGGTTTGGTTATTCTCGACCTCTGTGGTCTCGAGTGTTCTGTCCACCATAAAACCATCTCCTCCACTTGAACAACATCATGTTGATACTAAATTGGACCTCTCCCCTTCTTCGCCTATTTCTTTTTCCTCCTCTTCTACTTCACCCGGTGAAATTCTGGATTTTAATAACCAGGTGGCTAAGAAAAAGAAGAAGAAGATGAAGAAGAAGAAGTTAGATAAGAGAGAGGCCAACTCCACAGCTATTGAGCCTAAGAAACCTTCCATCGATAAACCATCCAAGCTTCCGCGAAAATTAAAATTCCCTTGCATGTTGTGAAAAGGTGACCACCTTCTTCGAGACTGCCCTGGCATTCCCAAGGTACTTGAACCATGGTCTGACGGCCGTCCACCGTTGCCTTTGACTTCTGGAAGTCATATTGGTGGCACATCTTCGATTAGTGTTGATAGGACCTGTAAGAAACAGGGTAAGATTACCAATCCCTGTAGGTTGTGTGAAGGGAATCATCCCATTCACCTTTGTCCGTACATGGATGTAGCCAAGAGAGTGTTGGACAACTCTACTGTTTCTGCACCCTGCCTCCCGGCTGGTTACCCGAAACTTTCTTTGAGTCCTCTGCTAGTTGATTCCATGATCGGTCAAGAGTCATCCTTGGTCGATCCCGCTCCCCCAGAAATTCAAATTCAGGAATCCATTCCTGACCAACCATTGGTCGGGGAAATGGTCGACTTGATCCTTCCTATGGTTCATCAGGTATTTTCCGTCGAGAGTGGATCTCATTCCCCTCGCGTTCCTCTTGTTTCTTCAGATTCCTCAGACTTGGAGAAATATCATCTTGTCCTTGTGATTTAAGAAGTTGCTCCTCCCGCTCCCACGATGGAGGTCAAGAAGGATGCTCCTCTTTCTCCAGTAACACCAGGGGATAACCATCTCAGTTCAATGGTACCCCCTCCAAGTAGTTTGGTCGCTTCCTTCTATTGGAGTCAATTCGCAGGATATTTCCTTCCTTCTTATGTGCCTTTTGAGATCACGGTACAGACCTTTGATGTGGTTGTACCCAGCACCATTATAGATGAAGGCACGTCTATTAGTATTTTGTATTCCACTACTTTGGCAAGCTTTTGGTTCTCCACCGCTTATGCCTGTTATGCAGAATCTATTGGATTTTAACAGAGGAACCATTCAACTGTAAGGATCCTTTCGAAGCTGTATATTAATTTGGGAGGGAAAACCGTCTATATAGACGTGATGGTTGTCCAAGGCCCCTTGGATTTCAATTTACTGTTGGGGCACGACTATACTTATGTCATGGGAGTGCTTGTCTCTTCCCTCTTTCGTGTGAACTATTTTCCACATAAAGGTTGGATCGTGACCATTGATCAACTTTCATTATTTGGTCCTAACGTGACATCTGGTCCACCATCGTCCCTTCCGGGTCTTTATCCGCTGGTTGTATCTTCCCCGCCGCGGGTTAATTATGTAGCTACCTGTCCCATGCCCGCATTCAGTGATAGTGCCGTTGTGCATCATGTGTTGGGGGCATTGGGTCCTAATTTCCGAGATGTTGTTCTCCCATCTTGTGCAGAACTCTTGGAAGCCATGACTTCTTATTCAACATGACAAGATTGTCGGAGCAGAGTTCATTTTTTTGTGTCAAGATCCTTAAAAAATGAAACAAGGTCTTCAGAGCAGATTTCCTTTTCTTGTGTCAAGCTCCTTAAAAAATGAAACAAGCTCGTCGGAGCATAGTTCGTTTTCTTGTGTCAAGCTCCTTAAAAAATGAAACAAGCTCATCGAAGCCTAGCTCGTTTTCTTATGTCAAGCTCCTTAAAAAATGAAACAAGCTCATCGGAGCAGAGTTCGTTTTTCTTGTTTCAAGCTCCTTAAAAAATGAAACAAGGTTGCCAGAGCACAATTCGTTTTCTTGTGTCAAGCTCCTTAAAAAATGAAACAATCTCTTATGAGGATAGTTATTTTAATGTGTCAAACTCATTAAAACAATGGAACACGTTCTCGTTCAATTCAAGTCTTTGATAAGATCTCGTAAAATCCCAGTCGAGTCTTTCTCTTGATCTCGTAATTTGAACCTTCACTCCATCTACATTTCATATGGAGTGAATCTTGGGGGGCATGTACCTTGAATTGAATCACCATGCTGGGGGCATGCAAAGCATTTCAAGCATAGTTTGTTTCCATTTCAAGCTTGTGTAAAAATGAAACTGGTTTCAAGCATAGTTTCCAGATTTCAAGCTTGTGTAAAAATGAAACCATTCCTATTTTACCTCTCGTGATTGCCATTTTATCATCCTGTTTTTCCAGATGAGCCTTGGTTTTTTCATTCCATCTTCACTTTTTGCTTGGCCGATCATACGCCTTCACTTGGTTGTTTCGCCCATTCCTAAGGAACCGCTACGATGAGTGGTCTTGTTAGCCATCCTCTTGACCTTTACTTGTTCTAAGCAGTTCCACCATTACCAGAACCAGTAGCTACCCTTAATACCACTCGTTCCTCCAAGAGGAGTCACCTTTTAGCTCTTTTATGACTCTCTAAAAATGAAAAGATTGTCGAGACTCTTGTCATTTTGAACTCGTTAAATGGCTGCGAAATGATATCTACCCAATATACGTTTACCCCTTTTTCGGGCTGGGATAGATTATCTACGAAAAAGGAATACCTTAGCCTATTGCGACTAAGAGGTTCTCTCAGATGTTGTTTTCTACCTTTTCGGATCTGAGATAATATTTACAAAAAAGGTCCATGATGGAGTTTTATTTTCCGCTTTCTTTTCAAACTCTCTAAACATGAAAAGATGTCAAGTTCTCCCTTTGTCAGACTCGTTAAAAACTGATGACATCGGACTCCGTCATTATGACGTTACTAGAGTTCCTCCTTCCTAGGGCTCGTAAAATGTACTAGGTTGGATTTTTCCGAAGGAAAAAATTACATCGCAAGCATATGCTATCCCCTTCAAGCTTGTTTACAAAAATAATTGGGGTCATTGCCAGAAATGGTGGGGGAAAATGGAACCAGAATTTAGTCAGTAGTATGTCACTCTTGAATATGGCACTTGTCTGCATTCGTGTCGGGTTGGGCACATCTCACTTCATCATTTGTTTGCCTCCATGGGTTTGGGTAATCTCTTTTGACCACTCATTTTCTCTTTGCCACGTCACCATGACCTCAGATCCCTTGATGTCAAATACTACCAAATCCAGTGTCATGTCGCCAATATGTTCAAGAGAAGTTTTGCCTCTACAATTTTCAACCTCCCTCTGATTCTCTGTTGGTCTTAATTTGGAAATCATCATATTCCTTTGTCTCGTGTCAATGATGTGGGAAACATCATGGCCCTCCTTCGACCAGGTTACTTCCTGTTGACTTCAGCTCATTTTCTAGGAAACTGATCTATAGACTCCCTTCAGGTACCTTGGAGCCTACATGCCTTAATGGCAAGTTCTTTGCATCCGTCGCAAGGTTCACATCATTGGCCTCCAATCAGTTGATTTTGTGGGTGTTCGACGCCAGATCACTGTTCACATTCTGTGGATTATACCTTTTATACCTTGAGATTCGTTGTCATTATTGGCGGTTTCTCTCGCGTCTGTTAAAAGCTCTCATTATTGGCTGGTAATTAGACAATGTTCCTGCATGTTCGACTTCAACTCGTCTATCGCATGCTCGAACTTGTACTTTGTTCGAGTCGAGATGGAGCGCAAGACCCTGGGTTTTGTCTGATGAAATCCAGGTTGCAGGTTCTTTGTGGATTACTATGACTTATTACATGAATCTTCTGATTGGATGGTTGCGACCATACCTGAGTCTATTTTTTGATCCTTATTGATGGATGGCTGCGTCCATGCCTCAGATCTCACTTTTTATGTACTCTATTATGGATGGTTGCGCCTATGCCACATATCATGTATCATATATATCAGTTGTATTTGTACTTTTCGGTTTCCTGACAGTAGTGTTTGGGTCAAACGCGTTCTCATAAAGCATTTCACCCCTCCCTCTCTCTCAGAACTCATGCTTTATGGGGCATCTTTTACACAGAATTTTTTCACTGTCCCTGCAATCCCTCGTCCCGCATATTGGAGGGTCATTCCCGTGACTTGTGAACAGTGCCATACTTTGCAAATACCTTCTTTTCATCCTTCTGCATAAGGATATCGTTTCTCCTATTGGAAATTTCCTAAAAAAATCACACAAACCCTATGTTTTGGCCTTGGCGCGGATAGCCAGTTCACCCCTCGCGTCAATGTGGAAGATTTGCACTAGAGCTCGCACCACCTGGCGCTCTGTCTTAGTGCAGTGCCCACGCCAAGCTGTTTTAGGAATGTTTTTTAAAAATTAGAGGCAAAAGTTTCCTTCTAACCACCTTAGGGATGAGTCACTAGAAGTGGTTAAGTTGTTCAACCACAGATCTCTTTCTTTAGGTAGTGGTTTTCACCTCCCATGGAACACTCCTTAGAGATAGGCCTCCCTTCCATAATTATAGGGATCCTAACCTCTCCCTCTCCCTCTATATAAAGAGGCCTTCTCCCTTTATGAAAGCTAGCTGAACATATAGCCAAGGAGCTGAACTTGGAGAAGAAAACTATAGCTGAGTAATTGCTATTGAGAAGGTAGAACCAAGGAGAACTCCATAGAGATAATCCCGTCTAAATTCCCAACAAGCCTTTGTGAGACGTGCTCCACTTGAACCCTACTGGAGGAGATCGTAACATCGAACCTTGGTTGTACTCTTCCTTTCATTTATTAATATACTCGACTATAGTGTTGGTTCCATCGTTGTGTTATGTTGTTTATGTAATGCAAACGATTTAGTCCTCTTCGACTGACTGATAGTTATGAATGTGAATTAGTATGTTGTATATCGTCATTGTTTCTTGTGTATGTGCAGGTGTCCAAGCGTGAAAGCGAGCAGATCGTGATCTGTCGAACCAGGAGCGAGGAGCGAGCCACTCTTTATGACAACAACAACATAGGACCTTCGATAAGTCATCTATCAAATCTTCATCCATTCGTTAACTAGGAATCAATATTATAGCTTGTGATCTTGTTTGTGGCTAGACCCACTCTAGGGCTATTGGGATCGCCTATGTCCACATAGGGGATTTACCTCACCAAAAAAGGTTCCATTCTCTAAGTATTGCCATATATCTGAATACCATGGTGTTTTTGAGCTTGTTGGAGAGGCTTATTCAATGTTATAAATCTCTATTTTCTACTCTCATCCTGAAATATCTTGCTTTGGAGCATCCCTTGCTTCTACTACGAGTTGACAGAGGCCACATCGACCCTTAATAGTATGAAATGGCTTAAACCCCGGATCATATTCTCACAAATAGGTCATCCAATGTGCCCTCTTCTCACCTAACTCTTGTTGTACAAAGAGCGTCATGACGACTAGATGAGACACATATATAATCATTTGAGCTTTGAGGAGATGGAGCCTCAAATGCTTAACTTCCTTATATAACACATAATTTTGTTGATCAATGGCATGGTAGTTCAAATCAAACCCTTGTAATCCAACACTCATGAAAGAAATAAGTTGTTCATTTCCTTCAACATCGGGATTTTGCATTAATACAACCACAATAGATAAATATGAGGAAAAGGTATAAAACAGGAAATCCTTGACATAATCAGGACTAAACAAAATAACCACATCAAAAATAGCTTGTTTGATACGAGAAAAATAAATCTTTTCCCTTTTTCCCATTTGTAGATTGCATCTTTCTCAATAATATCTTGTAATGGTTTAACTATACGAGCATAATTAGAGATTAACTTATGTAGGAAATTAATCTTCCCCAGGAAAGATTGCATAGCCTTACTATTTACAGGGAACAAGATTTGAGCTATAATTTTGACCCTTTTTGGATCAACTTTTATTCCTCTTGGCAATGATGTGTCCTAAGAGAGTACCTTTTGACACACCAAATATGCTCTTTTTGGAATTGAGAGAAATCCCATATGAAACTGCAAAAATATTTGTTTTAGGTGACACATATGATCTGATCTTATTTTATAGAATACAGTTACATCATCAAGATATACTAATACACATTGACCAATTAAGCCATGAAAATCAATGTCCATTACTCTTTGAAATGTAGCACCAACATTAATAAGCCCGAGTGGCATGCGCTTAAATGACAAAATCCCCCAATTAGTTATGAAAGCAGTTTTAAGATGGCTTGGTTCTGCCACTAGCACCTGATTGTAACCAGAGAACCCATCTAGTAGTGAGAAAATTTTGGACCCAGATGTTGTTTGGAGAATCTGCTCCATGGATGACACTGTGTAATTATCTTTGTATGATGCTCGGTTAAGATTGCAAAAGTGGACACATAGCATTATCTCACCGTATTTTTTTCCTTACAAGGACCAAATTTGAGACCCAAGTAGAATGTTTGACCTTGAAAGTGATCTGAGCATCAAACAACTTCCTTAACTCCTTTTGAATTGAGGGCTTAAGCATTGGATGAAATTTCCTCATATTTTGCTAAAATGGTTTCACCCCTTCTTTAATAGGAATGACATGTTGGATAATACGAGTATCATATGTCTCTAAATCTTTTTAAGTCCATGAAAACACATCACGATATTATTTGAAAAGGTGGATGAAAACTTTTCGTTCCTATGGAGAACAACATGTACAAAGGTTTACATATTTAAAATCGTCTTCAGTTCCCAAATTGACCTGTTCATTTGATAAATTTGAGTTATGAGTCTTAGTATTAATTGGTCCTCTGAATCGATTTTACAGATAAAAAAAAAAAATTTAGAGACACCACACCTATAGGCATAATATCCCCTTTTGTTGCATTCGCTGCTTCTTGCAAATTCTTATCGTGATAATCTTCATCAATGGTTGCATCTTTAAACACATCTGTATTGGCCATAAAATGCAGTATTTGTTGGTCGTCATTAAAAACATGAAATTTAGTTACATTATCAAGTACAAATGGTTTATATATAATTTTTATAAAAAAAACATTTCTCAAAGGTGACATCCTAGCAGCTGCATTAGCTAATGTATTTGCTGTGGCATTTCTAATTCTAGGAACACAAATGATATTAAAATATCTAAAATGAGAGATGGGTCATCATACCTCCTACTAGTAGTTTTTTAACTTGGTGAGATAAAGTGGATAGTATCTCGTCCCTTTCAAGTAACAATCTCTGAGTCACCAATTACCTTGAGTATATTTACCTTAAGATCGATGACTTTATTTAATCCTAGGGCGAGTACCTCGAATTCATCAGTGTTATTCGTGCACTCAAACTATAAAAAGACATGATATAATGTACTTCTTTTTGTGCGGGTCTATGAAAACACAATCAACTCTAGAACCATCCTAATTTTTTAAATCAGTGATACAAAAAGTCCAAATATCATTAGTTACTAAGTTAGTTCATGTACTATTAATACTACTATGTACATCTATATTACAAGATTCATTGGTATCAACTGGAGTGCAAAGAAGGGGCTCCAACTGTGTGTCTGGTGGGATTGGTGATGTCTCTGCTTGATAACACCCATGATCTATTTCTAAGAAAAATTTTCCGAAAATCATGTCTGCAAATATAACAGACTCATTATGACCCTCAAGTGGTGTCATAATATGTTTCATGTATGGTTCACTTTCTACTTGGATCTGGTTATTGTTACGCTTGTATGGAAGCCATAAATGCTTCCAATCTGTTGAAAAATATCCTTGGAGTTTACTAGACCAATCTCTGCTCAACAATAATCATAGGCTTCAGGGATGTCCACAATAACAATGTTAATACATTGGTGCACTATATGGTATAATGAAAAGCGGCTAATAATATTGTTGGGTTCACCAATTGATTGGATAATGATCTTTATAGCTTAATGATTCATGCATCAATTTTATCCCATTTGGAATTAATTTTATTAGCTACGGATAATGGCATTACATTCGCAGATGCACCCGAATCAACTAAACAATTGAGTAAATTATAATAAAAAATTTCAAAATTCAATAAAAATCGGGGGAAAAGAGTGTTAGTATTTGAATTTACAACATCAAATACAGATTTGAAAATTCGAAGAGACTTACCAAACACCTTTTGAAATGTAGAAGATTTGTCACATAATGAAGGCTATGAAAATGCTTGGACAAGCAGCTCACACTGGCATACTATCCTTGTGAGCTCAAAGATGGAAGTGTTAGCATGAGCTCTTTTCATATCCTCAATGATACTATAATTGATTCTTTCATTTCAAACAAGCAGTGATGTAGTGTCTGGAGGCATAGATTTATTGGACACTTCAAAAGTGATCAACTTGATTTTACTGTTGGTGGAAGTATTCTTAGTAGTACTATTCCTAGACTTATTTTGTGCATTTTGAGCAAGATTGGTTGGTGGTAGGATCCTTCTTAACAGCTGTTTCTAGAAATATTATTTACTCAATTATTGTTTACAAACAGGTCCTTTTCTCCTCAAATTATAATGACCAGTCAATTTTTGAGGAGGAGCTTCACCTTCCAGTGGTTCTTCAATACTTTTCTTGTCAGCATTGAAAATGATATAAAAATTGTTAATTGAATGTCCAATACCTAAACTTTCTTTAATCATGGCAAGTTCATTTGTTTCTTCTGTCTACTCAGTCTTCTCATATGATAATAGGGTATCAACAATATGGGCTACCATAGCATTCATGTTGTGATTCCATTGTGGGCATGTCTTTTCTAAATGCCTCTCTTGATGGAAAGTGCAATAGTTTTCCATGCCCAAACTTTCAACATTAACACAAAAATTAAGCTTTGAACAGATTTAAAAGTTTGACTATTGTTATTTATGTAAGAATGGTTTAAAGGACTTGCTGCTTGTAGAGACTTTGATTCATTTTCTATTTAATTCAAATAATTCATTAGTGAGTGGCTTTAAATATTTTTTTCAAGCTTTTAATATCAAAATAATACTATTTGTTAACTTTATTTGAAGAGGCTTGGTTTTTCTTACCAACATCCTTGGTGTCTTTAGAGTCATCATCATCTACGATTGCTCCAATGGAGTGCAATTCCTTATCAATTGTAATGGCTTCTGCAAAATTCAAAGCCAAAGTCTCCTTTATGGTTTGGAAAATCACCCGCGGGGGTGCACAAGTTTTCCTCATCGGGGTTGCACACCCCCGATAATTTTCTATACCGAAAATTACCATGGGTCTATAATTTTTCAGTATATAAGCTACACAAAAATGCACTGTGTAGGAAGAAAAAATGTGCAGACACCATGAGGTTTTAAAAATACAATAATTCCACCACTAAAAATATCCAAACTTTCTCCCACAAGGTTCTAATGTTCCTTATTTATCATTTGCAGGTCATTTGAACCAATCATGCTTGAGAAGCGAGAACGTGAACATGAAACAAACAATGCAGAAGTAATTGAAAGCCCAACAACATTGCAAGCTTTAAAAAATTGTGGACTCTATAAGTTCTAGTATATACAAGGGATGAAAGCTCAAGTAGAGTTAATGACTTGGTTGGTGAGGGCCTGGGATATACAATAACAATTCTTTGTTATTGGTGATCATCGGCTCATAATTGACTTGGATGATATCTATTTTCTCACTGGATTGTCTCATAGGGGATGTGATATTTCCTTATTTGGTGTGTGTCCAAGTGGGAAATCTACCGCATCTTACTTGGCACAATATTGTGCTCCAACTTCTCAACTCAAAGATGGAAGGATAGACATAAAAACTATCCAACTCCTTGATTAAAAAAACATTGATTTTAAAGTTACGATATTGTGAGATAGTGCGGCTCCCCACGTGGCTACCAAGGCTCAGATGCAGACTACAGTCGAGTGTTCCCAATGAACAATGTTTAACTAGTTTAAAGGAGTGGTTTTCAATATGAAGGGACAAATATCTTGAGCTAAGGAGGGCAAGATGAAGAACTTCGGTTATGGCACCATCCTGGTATCATTTTCTCTTGAGAGGATTCCACTCCTTATCCCACAGCTACATATGGTGGATCCTGCAGGACCTAGAGATCCTCGTATGTTACAATGGGTTTCATTGGTGGCATGCCATGGTGGAAATGGTGGTCCAGTAGTACAATATACACCTCAATTTTTCATGTGGCTGAAAAGCCAAATATTTATGATAGAGGACTTCCCATATGCAGGGATGGACTATAGGGGTGATCTAGATATGTCACTCCTAGCTAGAGTACAATGGGATGACACAGGTAAAAAGTCTCATTTTGAATTTTTGTGTTTTCTAGATTTTTTTTTATAGCATCTAATACTGATAGTCAAAATTTTGATGCAGATGTAGGTCCAGTCCGACCAGCAGAACTATGTCGGTTTGACCAACGGAGAGACCAACCCATAGTGGCAATGCCACCACAGAATGATGTAGTTAAAGCCTTAGCTGAGTTGTAATAAATATTGGAGAGGTTTACTATAGATATCCCAGAGACTGGGACTAATGATTTTCCTCTTTGGTACCAGAGGCACATGATCGGAGTTCTTGGTCTGTTCAGGCGGTACCTGCACCAAGTGGCGCGCACTATAGTCTACTATCATTATCATCATCATGGATAGAAGATAGTCGTTCTAGGCTATATTTGTTTTTTGTATTAGTATATTTCTATCATAAGGCTTTTGAAGCCTATGACCATGGATGATGTATATTTTTTGACACACTTGACATATTATTATTTAACGTAATGAAGATCACTACTTTTCATTATATAAGTATCTTGTTCAATATGGATGGAATATTGTTTTGATTTACTTTTAATGTCGCAAATGTCTATTTAACAATTTTTTAGCCAATGCATCAGTTAAAGTTTTTGAATTTCTTGAAATTTGTTGATATTCAATGTAATCAAATTGTATTTCCAAGAGACGAACCCTTAAAAATATTCTTAACATGGATGGACTTCTAACTACATAGACACCATTAAAATGTAATAAAATGAGTTTTGAATCTAACATAACAATCAAATGTTGAATTCCAAATGCGATGGCATAAGATAATAGCTCAACGATTGCACTATATTCTTCTATGTTGTTCGTTGTTTGACCAACGCAAATTCAATCATATGGAAACTAGCTCATCAATGGGTGAATAGATAAACCAAGTTGCGGAAGATAAATTCTGAGTACTATGACAAGCGCCATCAACAAAGCCAATGTAATCTTGAGGGAACATCGAAATATGCAATATCAAGAGTAATCAACATAAGAATTAAAAGTAGTGGAAATTCGTAAAGAAAGATAACTAATTTATGGTACACACTTGTAAAAAATGTAAATAATATACAAGGAAGATCTCCATAGGGTAAATCATGCATAATATCTCTTTATATAAAGTCCATTTCTGGGCTAACCTAAAGAGACACCATCATAATCAACTAATTTGTAAGCACCTTTTGCAAGTACACATTTAACAATGTAAGGGCCATACCACATAGGTTCGAACTTACCAGTGCCTAGCTTATCATGTGCTTGATCATAAACTAAGACTAGATCTCCTTTTGAATATACACAAGAACTAATGCTTTGATTGTATTGTGCCTTAACACATTTTTTATGAGCCTCTATGGCTAATGCAGTGGTGCGACGAGTTTCATCTAACTGTGCTAAGTATAAAAGACACTCTTCCTCTTCAGAAGTAGCTGGTAATAATTCAATGGCCAATTTTAATGATGAAATTTCACATTCAATTGGTAAAAAAACTTCCAAACCATAAACAAGTTGGAAAGGACTAAAAGTAGTAGATGTCTTCGCAGAGGTACAATATGCCCACAAGGCTGAAAAAAATCATGGTATGCGAGTTATTTTTATGAATTATGACAATATGCTTGACCATATTGGTTAAAAATGTGTTTACAGCTTCGACTTGGCTTCGACTTGGAAGATTCAATCATCATAATGTTTCGAAAGTGGCTACCATGGTCCGTAATGATGGCTTGGGGTACACCGAACCTAGCAATTAGATGGTTGAATATGAAAATAGTTGCAGTTTCGTTGTCACTCCTATAGGCGTCACCTTGGCCCATTTGGTAAAATAATCTACAACGAGAATAATATACCCATGCCTCCCTGGCTTAGTGAGGGTTACATGTAACAAAATCATTGCCCCATTTTGCAAATAGACTGAAAGCTATGATTGGGTGAAGAGGAGCGGGAGGGGTGCACAACTTTTGATCAAATATTTGATAATTGTGACATTTTCTAACTGCAAGGATACAATATCTAAAGAGTGATGGCTAGAAATAGCCAGAGTGTAGTATATTTTGGGAAGTGGAAACCCCAAACATATGACCACCACATGCTCTAGAGTGGCAGTGATTTGATGCCTTCTCGGCTTATTCATGTGTTAAACAACGTCGAAATATAGAATCAACACACGATGGTAAAGAGTATCACCAACAATATTATATTGTTGGTACTTGTATCGAATTCTAAGATGATCAGATCTTGATATTTCAGGCCGAAAAGTTTGGTTTTGAAGAAATATGATGATACATCCATATCAAGGATCTAAAGTACTGAACAGAAACAGAGATTCATCGAGAAGATGATCCTCTGCCACAATCTTGGATTCAGTATAGGGAAAGTCACCCAAAATTTCAGGAAATACCAGTGATTTCTTTGATTTATATTTTTTAAATTCCAAATTAAACTCCTATAGAATAACTATCCACTTCGAGTATTTTCCCCCTAACAATTGTTTAGTCAAAATATAAATAATAGGCTTGCTATCAAATATCACGGTAGTTTTTCGTAACAATATATAGTGACGAAAACGTTGGACAACTTGCACAGCCGCCAAGGCCAATTTCTCTAAATGTGTGTATTTAATCTCAGTAGGTGCAAGGTTTCAACTCAAATAATAAATCACATGTTCATTGGTAGGTTCATCTTCTTGAACTAATACCATTCCTATGGTGGAATTGGATGTAGCTAAATACAAAAATTAGTCTCAGTGATAATCAAGTGGATGCAACAATGGTGCATGAGTCAACGCATGTTTAAGTGCATTGAAAGAATTATCAAAAAGCTCATCCCAAAAGAATGGAACATCCTATTTTAGCAATAGAGTAAAACCTTTACTCAGATCCGCATAGTTAGAGATAAATCGATGTAAAAAGTTTGATTTCCCTTGCAAACATTGGAGGTTGTGAAGAGTAGAAGGAGGAGGTAAATTGATGATTGCCTCAACCTTGAGAGGATCAACACGAATTCATTCCTTAAAAATGATGAATCCCAACAATCATCTTTTTTGTTTTTGTAAAGTTCCATCTATTCTATTATTGTACAAAAAATATATTATAGGCTAGGTGAAAAGAGAATTTAGGGGGGCCGAAGATGGTCAACCCCTAACGTAGTCAAAATTAGAGTTTGATTGGCGCTGGTGGGCTACCCAATAGAGGGAAACCAACCCATCAATCGCAGCATGTTCAAAATCATAACTAGAAACCATAAACACAAATATAAAGTCTTGTTTTACAAAAGAAAAAAAAATAGACTTGAGATACTACAAAACTGATAGGCAAACACCAGAAATCATAAAAACTAGGGAGGTAATTCCTCCAGAATCCAATAGGCATAGGGGCTGGAGGGAGTACACTCAAATTCCTTGGGTCCAGCCACGTAACCAACCACCTTCTCAACATGCAGAATGTCAATAGTTTCTTTCCGATCCATCTTATTGTCAGAGGGAGCACCACCATTCGCAAGCATCGCTGCCACCCTTTCATTTGGCGTGCCATTTCCAACATTTCCATCACCTTCCATAACCGTCCTACTCGTAGAGGAGGTGGAGGCATCTGCATCTATCCCATATTTTTGGAACCTGTTAACCTGCGCTCTTGGCCCTAATCTGTTTCTCCTATGCTTGGGTCTCACATCCGCCATAAGACTCGAAGGTTTGAGGCAGCGAAAGGCAGGGGGTGGAAGATCTATACAGCTTTCTTCCCTCCCACCTAGAAACAGAGCTCACAGTCATAGAAGATAAGGTCCATGGCCTCACGAGATTTTTCCAATGCATGGTTACCTTGGATGATTTGATGATTTAGCCTATCCACCAAGAGTTGACGGTGAACCAATGAGGCAGAAAAAAAATTTCTTCATGAGCCAATAGCACCTCACCAAGGTACTTCAGGATTTCACAGCACCGGCCATGGATTCCAACTCTAACACATCAACTTGGTAGCGAATGTGCATGATGTCGGGCGTGTAGCCGAAAGCTTCCCTCTTCTTAAGGACCTCATCATCATCATCAGAGACTTTCACGCCCAAGCGTCCCCAACGCAAAAATCTCATTTTTCGCCTCTCATGAGGGCTGGGTGGATGTAGGAAAGAGATAAGAGCATCCTGATCTTATAGACCTCACTGCAGGAGACCCTTCTATGGAAGCTCACCAGGATGTTCAACATAATGGGATGAAAATCATGATTGAAGGTGACTTTAAGGGTAAGCCTCATGAGGATGGAATATTCTTACCCATGCGTCCTTTGGCAGTTGACCTAATCTCTATGATTTTCATGACGCCCCTCCTACATATCAATAAATCTCAACATTCCCATCATCTCACCGATTATTTTCCAACATGAGACAGTGCTCCTCACACGCTTCTGCATTAAGACATGGAGGGGGGGGGGGGGGGGAATGAGGCAGGTGCCTCACTTATGGGAGCCATTTTTCCCCTCGCATGCACTCTGTCGTGCCTTCTAACACCCACGTCTGGGGGAATCCCAACAATCATCTTGATTGTACACAAAAAACAATTTTGTGTGGATTCAAACAGATATTGTAATGCCTACATTGGGGAAAACTAGCTTGTAAATGTGTAGGATGATCTTGCCACCGCATAGAATTGGCTTGTAAGTCATCCAAGTAAGGTTTCACAATATGTTTTATATCATGAAATTCGTAAGACATGGCCCTTTGAAAAGTAGCGCCAACGTTCTTTAAACCAAAAGGTAGTTTGTGATATGGAAATTTCTGTTGGAAATATTGAAGAGGGCAGGGGGGGGGGGGGGTTGAATCAGTATTCCTTTCAATTAGAGCATTAGTTAATCTTCAATTATTATCAGTGTTTGTAAAATGATAGCAGCAAACAAGAGGAACACAAATGCACACAGTTTTTAAGGTGGAAACCCACTCCAGGACAAAAACCACCTATTGCTTTTCTAATAATTCTTTAATATTCAACTCCAATTGAAAATAAAGCTCCAACTTCCTAGAATCTAGAAAATCATTCTTCTCCATTCCCCACTGGATGGATGCTCCAATGCCCAAGATTCTTCAGTAGTCAACTGAACGGATTCCCCAACATCCAATGAGCTACAACTCACCCTAGCACCACCCTACCACCCTGTAGAAGAATAAAAGAAGAATGGACTCCTGTACCAGGGAAAATGGTCCACTGTACAATGATATAGAATGATGTAGAAGAAGAAGATACTAGACCATAGCAAACATTGTACAACCACCTAATGATGATCTAGACCTCCCAACACGCACTCTTCAACTCTTGGCAGATAGACACTAGTACATTTTTTACAATAATGTATTTACAATGACTTAGTACAATGATACCTTTAGAGTGAATGTATGCAGTGCTACCCACTTGAAGACTTAATGTGATGAACTTATTACTGTTGTTCTGCACCTTGGTTGTTTCTCTTGTCATGCTACCCTTTGCTGCACCTTGCTTTGCTTTGTTGCCCTAGAAAGTTTGGTCCTTTGCAGCCCTTAACAACACACAATCCCAACATAACAACTGAGGAGCTCGATATTTAATCTAGTGTATCTCTATTATTTCAGATCCCCAATATCTGATTTTCAGTACTGTATTAGTCCTCTGAGTCTTCTTTCCAATGCCACAATTCTGACCCAATTTAGATTCTTCAAGAGAGCGTTATACCCAATCTCTCACAATGCCCTAATTATGAATTTGTTCAGTCGAGCACACTTGTATGGCATGCAAAATTTATCAACTGTTTCTTAATTTGGCTCTGAAATTGACGAGAAAAAAAATTACAAATTGTTCACTATCCACTTGCTTTTATGGAATTCCAATAAATTGCTCGAGGAGAGAGTTATGACGAATTTACCAAGGTCACTTCTTTGAGGTTAATTTCAGGAGCCTGCAAAAACCCTGACTTCCACAGATCATATCTCCAAAATATTATGCACCTTGATCTGAAATTTTTACAACATCTTCCTCAGGATTTCAGCTTCTCCTCATAAATATTTTAGCTTTTGAACCTTCGTAGAAAAAAAGTTAGAGTGAAAATTCCACGATGACCTGTTTCAGATAGCCGAATCCCTTCCGTAAGGAGGAAATGAAGATCACAATTTATATGAATGCTTAAGTTGAGAGGGGCTTCAACAAGTGAATGTGGGAGGGATTTTAGGAGCATAAAAAATATTAATTATGACTTTTCAATGACCCATGCCCCAACCCCATGGGGTTTTAGCCCACTAACTGGGGGTACAAACTTCAAACATGAATATCTCTCAAACCGTGAAGAATTACATGGCGTGCCGTATATCAACGGAAACATCTCAACAAGTAGAAACCATAAATAACATTATTGACCCAGAGTATAAATTCCCATGCAATATTGGGTTAGCCCCTGGTGTTTCTTGGGTTGACATCAATGACAACCGCTGATCAACAAGTTCCACATGGACAAATAAACATAGTTTTGGGTTGATCGTCAGGAATATGTTTATTTGATTATATCCAGAAAATCTATCCATAAATGAAAATATTTCATTGCAGGCACAATCGTCAATAATATGGTCAATGTAAGGGGTAGGATAATTGTCTTTGGGACAAGCCTTATTGAAATCCCTATAATTGACACATACTCTGATAGTTCCCTATTTTTTGTTCACTGGAACAATATTGGATACTCAATCAGTTAAGGGAATAGGATAAATAAAACTTGCTTGAAATAATTTTTCAACCTCAGCTTTAATAGCAGCTTCTTTTCATGGATGAATTGGGTTTAATATTTATCTAATAGGTTTAGCATCCGGGTATGTATTCATTTCGTGAACTACAATACTAGGATCAATTCCTGGCATTTCTTCGTAATACCAGGAAAAAATGACATGGAATTCCTAGAATAGGGCTTTGTACATGTTGACTTCATCAATTGAGCATGAAGCACCTATATGAATGTTCTCAGTTATTCCTGGTTTGACCGAAATGTCAATTGGAATCATTGCCAAAATGTTTCCTAAATTCGTCTCGGAATCCGAATGAAGGATTGACATGGGATTTTGAGGTTCTCGACATATTCAACTGAAAATATGTTTGAAAATGCATTCTCAAGTTTATCAAGGTCTGGTAGAAAATATGAATGATTGTGAAGATGAAGATCTTCCCAAGGTAAGTCATCCAACGACATTATTTCTTGAACACTTTCATCAGTTGCAAATGCTCGGTGGAAAGGACTAGAAAAAGGTATTGTTTTTAAACTCGATAAATGATAAGACTCATCACTAATCACATTAAATTGATCAATTTCGGTTGATGGGGGGGGGTCATAAAGTGATTGAATTGCTACATATGCCAATTCTTATGGACTCAAATTCATTTCACTACCTTAGAGGTGTAACTCAGATTCTAAAGGCACAATCCAAGGGTCATCAAATGGCATTGTGCTTGATGTAATCATGTTGACATTGGCAATAGTATGAGGAATATTTGGAGGCATGGAAAAAGTTCACATGAGAGTTGAATCCTAAAGCAATACTAATCCAACATCTTCATAGGGAGTAAACATCTTTCCAACATAAGGGAAACTATCCATAGAGGTAGGATCAGAAGTATAGAAAGACAACTAATCAACTTTGACAATATTCCCTTTATGGGGAAACATTATTAATCAAAATACTGATGAAACTACAACAGTCATAGCGTAAGACCAACTTCATCCTAACAGAAGGTTGTAGTCAAGTGTGGAATCAACGACCTCCACCTCAACTGTAACAATTTTTCCTTCTATCTCTATGGGTAAATCCTAAAGAATTCCAAAAGGGAGAAAACCTCTTCCATCAAAGGCTTTCAAAATTGTGGGTGATTGATTGATTTTTGGAGAACCAAGAGTTTTCTAACAATCCAAATACATTATGCACGTATATGCTCCCTCATTAATTATTGTGTGAAAAACTTTCTAGGATTTGACTAATACAGGTATTTGAAAAGCCATTTGGTGTGGGAGTCTAGGTACAAAATTTTCGAGATCAAAGATCATGAGATTAGATTCTTGAGGGTCAATAGCTCCAATAACTGATAAGAGTAACTTCCTATGGTATGGACAAGTCTGTAGCACTTCGAGTGCCAACATTGTTGAAGGTGACATAACCAGATCTTCAACAATGTTGTAATTATGAGCAGCTCTCGCATGTGGATTGAAAGTTGATTTTCGAAGAACACCTTTAGCATGTGGTTTAATTACCAGGTCAGAACTAGGTTTCTCGATTTGTAATGGTTCAGAATTAGGAGGAGTTGATGTGGGAGGTTGAATGGATGACACAATTTCCTTTCCATTTACAGGACCCTTAGATCCATAATCTTGGGATCTTGTTACAACCATAACTTGAGAGGACATCATCAAGATATCCACTGATGAAATGGAAGAGGATGCATTTTGAGAAATCATTTTACTGTCCTTTGAAGGAAATGGATCCTTAAGAACAATGAGTGTGGGTGAACCTTTGACGAACTTAGTTACCTCGGCCCAATGGGGGCATTATTTTGTGAAATTATCTTCATCACAAATTAGACAAGGATAACGAGGTTTCTTTTTCTCGTCATATGGTTTAGTTTTATATGTTTTCTCTTTTGAAGAGGTGTTCTATTTGTTTTTATCCTTCCATTTATTTTTACCTCCGGTTGACTTGGTCTTAGCGGTAGATGAATCTACGATGTTAATTTCAGAAGTATTTTCCAAAGAAGAGTCTTCTATAGGTGAATCAGGTAAAGTTGTAATTGGAGTGGTAGATTTAGATTGTTTCTTTTTACTCTTAGATGTGTTAACTATATATATTACACCATCTGCAGTATGAGAGTCGGAAGGAGTCGTAGTTACCTGACCAGTGCGAGGTAAATCTGTAATCTTTTCATACAAAGTGCCAGAATGCGTGTAAATGAGTTCTAGATATTAGGCGTGAGCAATAACCTGCTCTTCTATGACAACACCTCCTTTGGCTACAGCTTCAATAATATTTGGAAGTAAAGACTTAATAAACCATTCATCCAGAATTTGATCCTGAATAATAACTTTGACCGAACAGCGTCTACGTCTCCATTCATGAATGTGATATGAAATATAAGTAGACGTACTGTGTTTGAGTGAGGTCAAAAGTTTTGTACCATTATCATAATGGACTAGTAACTGAAAATGAGTTAGGAAAGCAATGGCTAAGGCATTGAAATTGTTGAAAGAGGCTTGTGGTAACCCAATGTACCACTTTGAGGCTAAACCAATCAAGGTTCTTTGAAAAAGCCTTAATCGAATGGAATCATTGAGTAGAGAGTTGGATGTGCATCATAGATGATAAGTCATAACATGGTTTCAAGGGTCCTCTCCTGATTTTCCTTCAAAATTCGAAATGTCACTGGGCAACTTAATAGGCATGGTCGACCAAAAAGTAAAATAAGAAATAGGGTCATTTGTTAGCCGAGACAAGTCTAGTAAATCTAAAGTTGCTATAAAAGGTAATCGTTGGTTAGGATCTTGCTGAGCAAATTGATAACCCTAAGGGACAAGTCTGGTACTTGGAGAAGGGTATCCAGGGTATCTTGGAATAGCCTAAGCAGTTGGAATGTGCATACCTGTAGGGTATCTAGGGTTAGCCATACCAAATTGAGGTTGAGTTGGTATCTGAAATGTGTGACCAAGGTATGGTTGACTCTAGAAAGGCAGATTTTGTTCCGTTTGTCCGAATTGATATTGTCCCTGAAATGGTTTGCCCTGTGACAAACTAACCTTGAAAAGGTTGACCTATTTGCGTGGCTGCTACACTAGGTTGTCCCAAATATACTTGAGGTATAGACTGAATCATAGGTCCAGTTTGATAAATGGTAGTCTGAGGGATGGACTGCGTGGCAGTCAGCATTGACATTTGAGGGGTAGTATCAATAGGGACTTGAGAAACTCTTGGGATGGGTGTGTGGGGAGTACCAGTTTGTTGAAAAAATGTTTGCACAATAGGTTGGACAAGATTAGGAGGAGTACTCAGGCCATCCTACTGACCACTTGGCACAGATGCCCCAGCGTAACTTGAGGTATTCCTTGAACAATTTGTTGGACTTGAATATAGCCAAATGCTCCAATTGGTCGAGAAGGTTGATTGTAAGGCATCTGTAGGGTAGATTGCAAAGGATGTTAAGTAAACGAAGGATTCCATATAGTTT
Source organism: Pinus albicaulis (assembly GCA_034641835.2). Taxonomy (NCBI): domain Eukaryota; kingdom Viridiplantae; phylum Streptophyta; class Pinopsida; order Pinales; family Pinaceae; genus Pinus; species Pinus albicaulis. The sequence continues at coordinate 631,392,433 of CM076572.1, forward strand.
TCATCCCTAGGTAAGGAGTTCCCACTGAGGGTTGTGACACATAAGGTTGAACATAACTATTTTGAGGCACTGGCCCATAAATTTGATAATTACCGGGTAAAGGTTTCCCTACAATCGTAGGATAATTTCCAAAATAAAATTTTCCTCCTGGAAGAGGTTGTTTCCCCATAGGTGAAATATAGCTACTTGATGAGTTAAATTGAGGGGTATTCTCGGAAAGCATATAAATGTAGTCCATAGTCAAAGTTTGGGCAGTAGACTCTGATAAACCATTTGACATAGTAGAATCTTGAGAGGAAGGAGATTCTCCTGAAAAAGTCCCACTAAGTGATTGGTACCCAGCAGGAAAAGAAGGACCATTGTACGATAATTTTTATGGAGAAGATGAGAACATGAATGAATTGGTAGACACGTTTCCAGAAGCCATATCAGATATACTATATCTGGGTAAAGAGTAAAATTGGATTCGAGGACTTGGATGATCGTAATGAGATGAATGTATAAAGTCAGGGATTGCAAGAAACCAAGGATCTGGTTGAAAAGGAGAAAAGGTAAATCTAATGGAAAGTTCGGTCCATTGGGCCGTAAGTTTAAAGAAACATGACAAGTAAAATTTATTGTTCTTCTTCAACATCAATAATCTCTTCAATGGTAATAAGGGCAGGAGGAAGATTCTCAGTAATGAGAAGTTTTACTCGGGGTGAAAAAGGATGACCAGGAGTGTTATGAAACCAGCTCCAAAAATAGAAGAAAAGAGAGATCAACGCCTTAGAAATAAGCCACTTCAAGGGGGAAACCTCCTTTACATTACATAAATGAACAAATATTAGATGATACAAATGACTAAAACCTCCTTCTATATAAAGGAGTCCATGGGGTCACAATATAATCCTTGCCGACCTAACAATAATAATGTTAGGGCACAATAATAACAATGTTGGGGTTATAGGGGTACAAAAATAACAATAAGGGGGCTAGAATAACAACAATAAGGGACTGCACTAGTAATATAGGGACCTAACATGCCCCTCTCCTTAAAAAAAGTGTTGTCCTCAACGCTTGAATAGCTCTGGGTGCTTCTGTATAAAATTATCATCCTCCTATGTAGCATCTTTAGTGGGTAAGTTCTTCCACTTGATGAAATTGATCGATTTCGTAGTTGTCGAGTTCTTGTTTCCGTGAAAGATTCGGGTTCCAATATGATTTTTCGTTCCTCATCAAGTTTTGGCAATATTGTTTGAACTATAATTTTTTCACCTATAACCTTCTTTAAGCATGAAACATGGAAAACTGGACGCACTTGCGAAGAAGCAGGAAGCTCCAATTTGTATGTCATAGTACTAATGTTTTGCAACGCCTTGTAAGGACTATAGTACTTTGGCGATAATTTAGTATCCTTCTTAGCTTGCTTCAAGGAAATTTTTTTGTATGGTTGTAGCTGTAAAAATTTCCAATATCCTTCATCAAAACTAAATGTTATACAAAATGTTATGAAACTAGCTCAAAAAATAGAAGAAAAGAGAGATCAACGCCTTATAAATAAGCCACTTCGAGGGAGAAACCTCCTTTAAATTACATAAATGAAAAATTCTTGGATGATACAAATTACCAAAACCTCCTTCTATATATAGGAGCCCATGGGGTCACAATATAATCCTAGTCGACCTAACAATAATAATGTAAAGGCACAATAATAACAATATTGGGGTTACAGGGGTACAACAATAACAGTAAGGGGTCTAGACTAACAACAATAATGGACTACACTAGTAATATACGGACCTAACAAGGAGTAGGGGCTATAACATTCGAAGGCGACTCAGGTTTTGTAAAATTAGACTCAGGCTCAAAGATTTTTGGTTAAGTGAATTGTGTATCTGAGAGTTCACTAGTAACAGATTCTACTATGATTGCTTCAGAAATTTCTGATGGACCTTGTTCTAAATATGTTTCAAATGGATGAAGTCTAGTTACTTCAAAATCAAGATGTATCACAATGGATGATTTTGGTTTTTCAGAAGACCGAACTCCTGTCGATTGTGTCCTTCCATTTTTAACTTTCTCCAATTGACTCGGTGTGTATTCAGAGGGTTTCCCCTGCATTATACTTGAATTTCTCGATAATTCAACCACGATTAATTTTTAACACACAAAATCACAAATTTTCAATAAATCACACCTAAGGCCTCTAAAAATAAACAAAAAATTGAACACACGTTATAAAATATAGAAGTCAAACCACACACAAACAAAATGTTTCCAAAATAAAATCACTAGTTGGTGATGAATTCCAACCTCGCAGAGATCAATGTGGAAAACTAGTGGTTGGAACCAGTTGCCCTGACAAACTTGTTAATGAAACAGTCTGGTGCAAGTAACTACACCATGCCATCTCAAGTGAAGATTACCCTCCAAAACGTCCAAGTGAGTCTAGTCAACATCTGTTCCAGGTACAGTGGGACCTTCCCTCCACCGTCACCTTAGGAAAAATCCTAAGATTATAGCCACTAAGGTTACCAGCTGATACAATAAAACCTGGGGGAAGAGTCTATGGCCCGATATACACACAAGGGTAGATTAACTAAGCCCAATCCCCTTGAAAGATCCTCGACATGTAAATCCTCGGTTTACTGACAAGTGATCCCAGGCTCCTCGACATAGTTAATCTGAGGTTTGTCATTTGTGATGTGTGCACATCTTCTATCTCTACTAATGAAGTAGGTACAAATACTCCACTGGGTCTGATATGACCTTGTGCTTGACTGTTTTAAGAAGAGCTTCTGAGAGCAAAATTTTAACAATTGGAATTTTTCCCTACTACAAGATACTATTTTTTTTTTAGTTTCTTTGGGAAGTTAACTACTTCCCTCTTCTAAAACACTAATCCTGATCTAAATTGGTGGAATGAGCCCTAGAAAATACAAAAATATCTAGATAAATTTTAATTAGCGTTGTGTTATTTTGGTTGTTGTTTATGAAGAGGGGTATGAAATTGAAACTTGATGATGTTGCAACCGACTCAAAATACTCTAATGCATTCAACAATGAATATGAAATTTTTCATTTTGATGAAATCCTAGTTGAGGAAAAGTAAGAGGTTCTTTGAATTTGAAAGTGAAAATTCCCTAAAGAATCCCAAAACATTATTTTTCATGAATAAACCAATTCACTTTGAAGTTTATTCAATAAAACTTTAATGAAAATTTTTGTTTGCTTTAGCCAAAACATACGATTCTGTTTTCAAAAAATTGTTCCCAATTCCTCAAAATCGATGAAAAACTACAAAACACCTAAAATTTATGATTTTTTTTTTAAGCTCTTAGTGAATGATTTAACTAATGATGCCTACAAGTGTATCTTCATAATTACTTCAAACTGAAAGAAAGAAAAAAAAACATCACTTTTTCACTCAACAAGCAGAAGTAATTTCACAAAAACTATTTTTTTGAGACAAACCCTACTTCACTAATCTAGAAGCTTCCTTTCACAAAATGAGAAAAAAAATCACTCAAACGAGCAATATTAACAACACACCTGGTGTATCTGGAAGAAAAATAGAGAAAAAAAAATCTAGAGAGGCAATCTATATTTCCCAATGAAGCAATTAAACCAACCAGGGAAAACCCTACCCAAAAAATGTAAAAGGGATGAATTCTCTAAAACTAACACTAAGGCAGTCAAACCAAGCTCACAATCAGGTTCTAAAGGTCGACATAAGAAGAAATGACCACTTTATAAATTATAAATCAGACTCTGACAAGAAGGAAATACATTTTTTTTTTTAAATTCGAGGGGTGCGCAGGTAACCAGTGTAATTCAGTGTGCATGCACACTGTGTTACAATGTAGACTATGCAATACTGTGCTATGTTGCTAAAACAGATCCGCGCAGAGGTGGGAAATTTCTGAAAAAATAAAAACAATGCATCCAACCCAAAGGATCTAAAAGGTCGTCAATTACACAACATTCAAAGACAGCCGAACCAGTAAAAAGGGAAAGTTAAACGAAAGAAAACTAAGAGAACTAAGACGTTCACTAGTGGAGTCACCAATTTGTTACATGGATAAATCCCTCTTGCGGACAAAAGCGATCTCCCTAGAATCCTACCAGAGAACTAGAAAAAGACAAACCTGAGAATATCTCTTTCCATAAGCTAAATGTTTTCAGATTACTAAAACTAGGAGAAGAGGATGATGCTCTTACATTTTCAACGAAATGCATGATGAAGACCCCACACTTTGTTCTAATGAAACTCCTCAATTCTTAGAAAAAAAATGCAACCATAAACATGCAAAGTATCAAAGGCATCTGCAGCATAATAATAATCTAAAAGAAAACTTGACCTAATGATCAAGGAGATTAGGAAATGAAATTGTTTTAATGAGTATATGAACACAAATCATTCACAATTCCAAGAAAACAAAACAGTGAGAAAAATTATCCAAATGTATTATCAGAGAGAAAAGGGAAATCTTACAACCAAGCCTTGAAGTCGTATAGGTTCCTCCCGAATGCCTCCAATATTCCTCCTTGGTTAACAAACTCTCCAATCCAAAAATACTAGCATAATACTACTATATGTGAGCTCCCTTAACCTCAAATTCTCAGCTCAATTTATTGGAGAAACTGAGGAGGTTTCAAATCCACCAAAGATGGGTGAGATCCACAAATGAGAGGATTAGGGTTCCATGATCCAAGGGAATTACCTCCATGATTGGAGGGGTTTGGCTTGAACTGATATGACTCAAAGGCTTCTAGTTGGGATATATGAACCCAACTATGATTCTAGATCTTAATTTTATTTTTTACTTTACTTGGAGTCAATTGCGTAGTTTTTAATGGAAAACAAAGCACATAATTGCACAGGGAATCTTTTCAGTAACAACACATGCACAGGAAATGACTGTAAAAAGCGTGCAAGCCATATTTAAGAGTTTAAAGAGTCATTTTTCTCAAAATTCATGACTTTGAGAAGGAATATAAATGTTTTACCTGCAAGAAAGTACGAGTATGGATTGTGATAGATCCATTTTGACTGTCAAGTGTCATGGTGACAAAATGACGTGTAACACCACCGTTCAAGTCCTCATTATTCCCAGGCCACTCTTAGTCAGAAAATTTAAAATCTGCCTCGTCACCTTCTTCCCCAATAGATGGAAGGTCCCCTTGTTGGACATTGGATAAACCAACACTCCCCATGTGTTTTACAACTTGGAATAATCGCCTCTCGTGGATCCTTATCTCTGGCGATGTGATTGTTGACTAAGACCTATGGGTTCTGGTCTAATGACAATCGTAATTCCCTGAAACTAGAATCAAAGCGTAGGTCATGAGTTCGATACACAGCCGACTCGCATTGGGGGGGAGATTGTTGGACTTTGGAAAAACCAACACTCCCCACGTGTTTCATGACATGGAATAACCGCCTCTCGTGGATCCTTATCTCTGGCGATGCGATCGTTGACTAACACCTGTAGGTTTTGGTCTAATGACAATCGTGATTCCCAACACCCCTTGTTGAACTGTCTCTTATGAGGGTTCTCCTAACTCTTTAAGGGTGGACGAAACCAAATCTTCCACCTATGAAACCAATACACCAGTGTGAGTTATTTCTTTCTTCTTCGAAGTATGAGGAATATTGTGAGCAATAGGAAGTAATCCAAGAGTTTTCAAGTAATGAGTTTGATTGTCTTGAGTTGGTCGTAAGTAACTTCAAGAGTCTATCCCAACCTAAGTGAGAGGATTCTCCAATTTCAAACTTTCAGGAATTGGATTTGGAGTAGAACCCATATCGTTGCTACCATGTAGAGATTATTTGTTGTTAGGGTGTGATGAATTATCAACCATACAAAGGTGGTTGCCCTCCTTCTAGCACTAAAATGTTGATGGTGTTGAAACCTGACAACATACAAGGATTATCCCTGATATGAAGTTCCAATTAGACCTCACATTGTTTGGTATAGGAGTCCCCTATGGAATTATGGTTTGACTGCCATTAACTTAGGGATTTGCCTTGGCTTGAGAAATAAACATGAGACAGTAGCGTGCATGTACTTCTGAATGAGCAAGAGAGTGTGCCTTGTGATATGTTTAAACGTAAATATGTCAAGGTTATTTCGCTGTAGAGAACAAAAGTGAGTCTCTAAAGAAAAGTAATGGTACCAAACTAGTAAAGATGCATGCACATAAAAAAGAAATAATTTTGAGTCGTCAAGAAAAATAGTTCACATAGATTCCACAACCATTATAATAATCACAACACATTTCCAACTAGTCGAGTACCAAAGCCATTGAAATAGTTCAATTTCTTTAGTACATATGTAAGCCAACATAAACCACAAACATTTCAAGAATGGTCCCAAATTAACATCCATGATATATGCATGAAAATGTGTTTTCCAATGGATTCAAGTATTTAGAAAAAATTTCAAGATACATGGGTACAATGAATATCACTAGTTCCAATAGTGTAGCGTTAGAGCCACTACTTGCTCTCCAAAAGAACTATTTCTATTTCTCTAATTCCACGTGGGAGAATCCAAGGTGAAAAGTCATTTTATTGAGAAATAACGCTTCATTTATAACTAGAGGCATGACTTTTCATATCCTCACGACTCCTGAGTTTCTCACATGAATTTTTAACTTCATATGACCTTGGACTTCTCTCTCTCTAATTCCACGTGGGAGAATCCAAGGTGAAAAGTCATTTTATTGAGAAATAACGCTTCGTTTATAACTAGAGGCATGACTTTTCATATCCTCATGACTCTTTGAGTTTCTCACATGAATTTTTAACTTCATATGACCTTGGACTTCTATACAACTCTTAGACTTCTACATGACTTTTGAAATTCTTCATTAATTTTGGAATTACATTTATCTTTTGGACTTCTTCATATGGCTCTTTTGTCCATACATGGTTCTCTGACTTCTACATTTTGTTTTTACAATAATTACATAGTTACATCATCATGAGGTAACAACATGACAAGTCATTAACATTGATAACTTGGACTCATAGTGATTAATGACATGGAATTTCTTGAGAGGTGACAATGTTGCCACTTGCATCTTCAATCTTGAATGAAACTTTTGGGTTGTTGTTGCTTTTACCCTCCAAAGGATGTCAGATCATATGGAGTCTTGGTCAACTCACCGCCTGACAACCGTACATAATTCCTGGTGTGTTCTGGTAAACAACCACATCATCGTACAACTGTACATAGAGTGTTTTTTTTTTTTTTTTAAATTTTAAATGGTCGGTGTGATCAGCAACTGACACGCACCACACTATTTTAGTGTTAAAGCGGTGTGCGTTTTCTCGGTACCACACCGAAACCCGGTGCAATTTCCTTTAACACCATTCGTGGTGCGACCTGTAAATTTACAGGCAGCACCACGAATAGTGCGATCCAAACGACTTGAACACATTGCGTGCAAAAAACATGGAAAATTTTAAGTCAATTTGAGAAATTAATCCGATAAAAGGTTAAGTTGTTGAGAAACAAGTATATTACCTACACATTTGCGTGTTGAGGAGGCATCTTTGCTGAGGAATACTAAAAAACAAATTTTCCCATCATTTTTGAAAATTCAAACTCCACAGAGTGAGAAATGGACGGAAGAAATGCAAGCAATGGGAGCACTGATGGCAGGGCGCCTCAGAGAAGAAAAACTCACATTGGTGCTTGAGAGCTCTAGAGCATTGAACAAGTAAAAATTAAGTTTTTTACGACGGGTAATTTTTTTTAAATTAACCCTTTTTCGGCGCACTAGATAATGAGACGCACCGAGCAGTTGTATCAATGGCACACTACACTTCTTTATGGTGTGCTGGATTACTGTGATGGACCAAGCCAGGTTATACGGAGATCACGATGTCTCGGTGTGCCATTTTATAGTACACGCTGATGCATTGGATTAATGAGATGCATCGGGCCGGTTCGTATGGAGAGCACGGTTTCTCGGTGTGCCATTTGATAATATGCACCAGTGCGCTTCATATAAAACACATAAGTGTGTGTTATGATTAGAAACGCACCGCAAAAAAAAACATCCGCAAAAACCTCCACCCGCCAACCTCCTCTAGTGACCTCAGCTACAAACGAATATTTTGGCTATTTTTATAAGGGCTTCCTCAAAAACATTTGCTAGAGGGTCTTTTCCTTGTAGTGACATGATTGTCTTAAGGTTAAACTCTTCTTCACTAATCTTAATGATTCATGGTAGATTCAAGGACAATAAGATTATCAAAAAATAAATTCTCTATTAAGACTACAATATTATAGTTTAATATTATAGTTTAATTGGTTTCAATGACATTGACTTAAACAGATCCAATCAATAAATATTGTGAAGAATGAATAAGAAATTATTTAGCTAAAAAACCATATACGTTGGCCCACGAAAGTAAAATTTAATGTTCAAAACATCTCAAATCAATGAAAAACTACAGATAGAGTACACATAAAAATATATATTCATTGGCACGTGCTCAAGCTATGATTGAAAAAAAAAAATAGAAATAGGCAAAACCAGAAGTAACCAGAGTAAGAAAAGGGAGAGAATGTAAATCTCGGACCACTACTAAAATAAGAAAAAAGACAGTTCCTTACGTGTGTACAACAAAAATTCTCAGCTTGACTCGGTACTTGATGAAATACGGAATTTTGAATAGTATCTCGAAAATTTAATTTCAATAATTATGTCAAGTTTGCCATCTCCAACAAGTGGATGTGCTCGTGGAGAAGAGGATTATCTATGTTCAATGATTCCAATTAATAGTAATTGTACAAAATAATTGAGTAAACATTGTTAGATGAGATTTTTGTTGGGACTTTTAATTATTTACTTTCAGTTGTCCTTTAAAGTAGGAGTTAGAATTTAATTCAGATATGACCAAGCCTTTAAGGGATGAGATTACTATTGCTAGTCCTTACTATCTTATATTTATAGGCAACATATATTTTTCAGGCTATATGTTATTTAATGCTCATGGATAGTATATGTTCATCATTAAATTTAAATTTGTTTAAATTTAACGGTGGGCATATACTACCCACCAACATTAAATTCCCTATAGCTTGGGAAATAATGGTCGTCATATCTATAGATTAAATAAGATATTTTGGTACAAAGACTTGCACATCAAGTTATTGTCTAATGTAGGTTGTAGATAACCGGATACTAGTATAAAATATTATAAATAAAGTTTGCATCCTCTCATTTATGCATCGTGAGTGAAGAAACGTCTTTGTGCAGGAGAACTCTGAATTAGTGAAATATTTTTGTGTGTGTTCCTTTCTTGCACCGTGTGTGATCTAGAAAATCAAAATCAAAACCAAAAAATTCATTGTAATTGAAGCTTTGTAATTTGTTGGTATTATTTAATATTGACACCTATTAGGTTGTCAATTTAAGGATTATTCTACAGAAGTCCTTGAACGCATAATACTTGTTAAGAGAGTTGAAGGAGACAGGCAAAGAAAGGTAGTGATCAAGGAGTAGAAGAAACCGTTGAGTCTTTCATCTGCTATCAATTATATTCCATAATGTTGGAATTTACATTTTCAAATTGTTTATCTGTTATAATGTTGGAGAGAAACTATAACAGGTAAAAGATAACAACAACAACTATGAAAACATAAATTCTAACAATATGACAAATAAAAACTCTAAAAAATTATTGTATTCTTAAATTGATAGTGTATATACCTTTATACCAATATATATAATTCAATCATACAGATTTGGGCTAGTCATAACTACCATTAGTTATTTCATCCCTTAAAGGGTCAGTCATATGGCTGTTAATTTGGTAGCTCATTGACAAATTCCAACCATGGGATAAGATTGCTCTTTTTGAGAGGACCAATTTTGACTTTTGAAGTGCTCAATTTGGATAAGAGAAAGTGTATTTTTGAACTAAAGTCCACAAGTGCATATTTGATCAGGTTAGCCCTAAAGAAAAATGGATGCCCTTGGAAGGCTACAAATACAAGTGACCTTAACCTCATTTGGACATCATCACTATGATCATTCTTCATCTTTCTTTGGTTCGACTGGCACAGGCTTGAGATAGTTCATGGAAATTTCGCTCGCACAAGTCCAAGATCGCAAGGTTTGAAGCTCGCATGTGTGTTATGATTTTGGTTTCTGATCGCAGACATGACACAGGTAGTTTTCGGTCACAACTGCAGGCATGCAGGGCTATGTGTTTGAAGGGTTTCAGCCGAACGCACAAAAATTTTTCCATGCGATTAAGACATATAGTTTTCTTTTTAGTTCACTGAATTTTTCGTCAATTAACTGTAGTGTTCGGCAGTTGATCTCATACAGTGATAGTTGATCACGGGATTTTAAATCAAGGTTTTTATTATTGAGATCATTGGGTTCATCTCATAATGTTGTTTAGTTGATTTTTTGGATAGTTGTATGCATGAAGATATGGATCATTGTATTCTCTTTTTTTGAATCATTCAATGAAAATCTAATAAGACGAAGAATTTTAAAGGGTTTTCCCTGTATTAAGTTTTTCCCCGGTCTTCGACAAAATTTGGTGTCTCTATGTGTGAATTTTTTCCTTCTATTGTTCATTTATGTTCCATGGCATTGATGATGATATTGTTCTTTCTATATAGTTGCATATGTTGTTGAATAATGATGAAATTTTGAGTAATGTTATGATGTTGTGGGGAATTTAATATGGAAATAATTAAATGCAATTATCAGAGCAAAGAAAAATTAACATGGTATCATAGTTGGGCTAAAGAAAATTTATTGATATCACCATTGTGAAGACACCTTTGATGGAAGCAAGAGAAGATGGAGGAGACCTAAAAGAATACTAGGTTTTGAAGGAAACCCTAAGGGATCTGGATATATAGGTTTGATGGATATTATGAGGTTATGGTTTGGGAGAAACCCTGGATTATAAAAAAAAATTGATTAATGTGAAGATGTTCAAGCACTTGTGACAGATGTTGAGATTCAACAAGATGATGATCCTAGTGAAAAATAAGCACCTACACTAGGATGGAGCATTAGGCTATTTTTAGGTGGAAGTCTATTTTTAGAATGGATGAGAAAATTCTATTTATAGATTATGTCTATTTATAGATGGTGAGAAAATTATATTTATAGATTTTGTTCTATTTTTAGATGTATGTGCGAGTTATATTTATATATCGCATGTCTATTTATAGATGCATGTCAACTATTAGTATCCCTTAATAATAATTGGACAATAAATATTAATCTATTCTCATGGAGCACTTGGAATCAGTTAACTGAAGTGGCAAACTAGTTAGCTGAAGGAATTTCGAGTTCAAAGGTTAGTTGGTGGGACATGCAAATGGACTTAGTTGTAACTGAGTGATTCGAAGTTGTAACAGAGTTGGATGTGTAGTTATGTGAGTTGTAAAGTAGTTTAACTCAATTAAGTGAGTTAAACTCAGTTGTGCTTGTTGTAACTAAAGATACACTAGTGAGAGATCACTGAATTAAATATTAAATTACTTCACATGTAGTGATCTCACATGCAACTAAATATTTACTATTTTTAACTACATGCATGTTAGATCCAATGGAGACCAGTTGAGAGGTAGGTGAAAGGGACAGTTGACTATCAGTTGTATTATATTGGATTGCACTCTTGCAAGCCAAACACACATTGGATATGCTCATGAGGATTGCACAGTCAAGGAGGGCATGATTGCATCGAATTGGTCTTTGTAATCATCTTGGATTGCACAGTGGAGGCGGGTTTTTGTGAGGCAGAAATTTGGCTAAGGCATTTGTCAATTTCTGCAAGACAGTGTGAGACAATTGTATATTGTACTGAGAGCTCTTGGATTAGAGTTTTGTATGACATTGTTTCATGATCCATGATATATATATAATATATGATAGTGGGGTTTTTAGCTTTATGCTTTCCTAGTAAAAACATATGTGTTATGTGTGAATGATCTTTCTTCATGTGTTTGCAATTGACGATCGTGTTTTAAATTTCCGCAAGAATTTTCGTAGAAGTGATTCTATATTTAAAAGTGGCATATAATTGTTAAATCAAAAGAATCCAGGTAATACATAATTGTATTAAAATTTCTGCATGGTATCAAAGCGCAGAAGATTGCAATTTTGAAGTAGGAGTTGAGTTTGTTGGTGGAAACAATTCAAATTTGCTGCAAGAATTTCATGGTGCGACAGTTGAGTAAACATAGAAATGGATTTCAATGGCTTGCGGCTAGAGTATGCACTCGAGGGTAGCTCAAACTACATTGCCTGGAAGGACATGATGGAGGCGGTGCTTGAAGATAACGGCTTGAAGGAATTCATTGACAGTGATGTTCCTAAGCCCACTTCGACGGATGCTGCATTACTTGATGCATGACAAAAGAAAGTAGCGAAGGCGAGAAGGATTATGTTGGAAGGTGTATGAGACCACGTTGTCTCAAGCCTTCATGGGAAAGCCACCCCATATGCTATGTGGAAGGCTTTGACGGATCTTTTCCAAAGTAGCAGTGACCATAGGAAATTGGCGCTGAAGGATAAACTCAGAAAGATCAAGATGGAAAAGGGCGACAATATTCCAAAGTATCTCACAAAGTTTTTCCAATGTTATAAGGATGAACTAGGGAGTGTGGGAATAATTTTTGTCGATGATGATTTGGTGAGATTGGCTCTCTTGTGAATTCCTAAGAGTTGGCACAGTTATGAAGACTCTGTCAACGGACGAGAAAAACTGCCAGATTGGGAACGACTGTGGTCAGATCTAGTGCAGGAGGAGTTCAGGCGGAACACCAGAAATGGCTATTCATCAAAGCATGATGATGAAGAGGATTTTTCTTTTGCTACCAAGGTAAGGAAATGGAAGGGGAAGAAATTCCATTCAAAATCCAAGTCTAAAGGAAAGAAGCTAGATTTTTCCAAGGTGAAGTGTTTTCACTGTCACGAACATGGGCATCACGCCACTAACTGCCCACAGAAGAAGAAGAACAAGAAGGTTGCTGGAGCTACAGCTGGTGAGGCCCTTTCCTCGCAATTTGAACTTTATTTCTCTTTGATCACCTGCATGGTGTCAATTGCATTGGGATCGGTGTGGTATCTTGATAGTGGTGCTTCCTTCCACATGATGGGAGATAAGGAGCTTTTAAGTGACTTGCAGGAGAAATATCTCCAAATGCATATAGAGATGGGTGACAATGGACGATATAGTGTGACTAGAATTTGTACCATTACCTTTGAGAGGGAGTCAGGTAAACCATTTCAATTTAAATACGTTATGCATGTTCCAGGTCTGAAGAAAAACTTGGTCTCAGTCGCGATGTTGGAGGACAGAGGCTATGTGTTGTTTTCAACAATGGAAAAGCTTTCCGGTGACATAAAACAATAGGTCAAGCTAAGAGGATAGGGATTCAAGTTAAGAATCTCTACAAGCTAGAGGTAGATGGTTGCGCTACCATGATGGGCAAGGCAGAAAAAGTGGTGAGCCGGGATGAGGGCGAATTATGGCACGGGCGATTGGGCCATCTTCATCATGGAGCCTTGAAAGTCATGCAGCAAATATCTATTGGACTTCCAATGGGAACACTTGCTTAGTTAGATTAGTGCAAGGGTTGCACCATGAGGAAGTATGTAAAGTCCACCTTTCATGAAAAGAAGAATCGTGCTTCAATGATCCTGGAGAGAGTTCACACAGACGTGTGTGGACCATTCTCAGTTTCTTCAAAATCAAAACACAAGTATTATGTTATTTTTGTTGATGAATTTTATCATAAATGCCAGATCTTCTTCTTGCAGAATAAGGATCAAACATTCTCAAACTTCTATGAGTTTAAGGCATTGCTGGAGAAATATTTTGGGAAGCAAGTGAAGGCTCTGCGGAGCGATAATGGTGGAGAATGAATCTCTAACGAATTCAAAGACTTCTTCAGCAAAGAAGGAATTCGAAGATAACTCATAGCGCCTCATAACCCACAGAAAAATGGGGTTGCGGAGAGGAAGAATAGAACGATTGTGGGTGTGGCATGAGCAATGTTGCATGATCAGGGCCTACCAATGCATTTGTGGGTGGAAGCATGAAACACTAAGGTTTATGTATAAAATCATTATCCTCATAGAGTACTTGGCATGAGTACACATGAAGAAGCTTTCACTAGTAAGAAACCAGATGTTTCTCACTTTAAGATTGTTGGCTCATCTGTTTATGTACATGTGACCAAGAACGCCAGGAAGAAGCTAGAGCTGACTACTGAAGTTGGGATATTTGCGGGGTACACAGAAACACCTCATAATTATCGTGTGTATTTTACTAACAGTAAGATGAATGTCATGCGACAAGATATAAAATTCGATGAGGGGAAAGCCATGCAGTTATCTCTTGAGAGGGAGCTAGACTTGCATGCGGAGGAGGAATTGTTGGTTCCCAAAGATGAGTCTCTAGATGTGGATCAACCACAGGAGGAGGTTCATGGAGTGGAAGAGTCCACTCACGTAGATCCAAACATCATAACTGGAAGAAGGCATACCACAGAAGCTTAGAAGTTGAGACTTGATGTTGCGCGGAATATAGGAGTCCCTACTTCACAGCGCAGAGAAATACAATCTCCTGACCGATTCACTAGATACATGGCTCTCATGAGAAAATGTATTGTGACAGATCCATATTCCTTTCAAGAAGTAGTGCAGGAGCCCACATGAGTAGATGCAATGGTGGATGAATATGACTTGATTGTCAGAAACAGTGCTTGGGAAATTGTTCCAAGGTCGGTTGATAAATCAATGGTAGGTTCGAGATGGATCTACAAGGTAAAGCAAGCTGCTAATGGGAGTGTTGAGAAATACAAGGCCAGATTTGTGGCCTGGAGCTTCTCACAGATCGAGGGGATTGATTATGAAGAAGCCTTTGCACCTGTCGCACAGTATTCTTCTATGAGGACCATCCTTGCTCTCTCAGCACAGATGGGTTGGCACATTCATCAGATGGATGTGAAGACTGTGTTTCTAAATGGGATCATTGAGGAAGAAGTGCACATTGAGAAACCTGAAGGATTTGAGATCTTAAGCAGTGAGTCGCATGTGTACAGACTCAAAAGAGCATTGTATGGGCTGAAGCAAGCACCCCGTGCTTGGTACACTCGGATAGACAACTATTTCACTGGACTTGGCTTCACCAAGAGTGAGGCGGATGCAAACCTATACCAAATTGTGGTGGAGGGTAAGCTTTTAATCATTTTTCCTTATGTTGATGATTTAATATTGACTAGTGATGAGCAGCTAATACACTCATGCAAGGAGGACCTTGCAAAGGAGTTCGAGATGAAGGATATGGGCCTCCTTCTTTATTTCCTTAGATTGGAAATATGGCAGCGAGATGGTGAAATTTTTGTGACTCAAGGCAAGTATGCAAGGGAGATACTGGGTAAGTTTCACATGGAGGGCTGCAAACCCATGAATACTCCTCTTCCAGGAAACTGGAGGAAAGAGGACGCTACATCTGGAGAGGTAGTGGATGCTATTGTCTAACGACAGTTATTGGGTTCACTAATGTATTTAGTGAATAAAAGACTGGACATATGCTATGCAGTGAACCAGCTTAGTCAAGCGATGGTTAAGCCTACCAATCACTTTTGGAAGGTGGGCAAGCATGTCCTGAGATACCCGAGGGGCACATCTAAGTATGGCTTGTGGTACAGACAGATGGATGAGGTGAAGTTTCATGGCTTCACAGATGTAGATTGGGCGGGCAGCCCAATGGACAGAAAGAGCACAGCATGGGGGATATTCAATATCATATCTACAGTTGTTTCTTGGTATAGCAGGAAACAGAGATCTGTGGCACTCATTTCATCGAAAGCGGAATACATGGCAACAATTCAAGCTACATGTGAGGCTATCTAGATGAGAAATATCCTAGTTGGTTTGTTTGGTTCTCATTTAGATCCTACAGTGATTCATTGTGATGATCAGAGTTTCATTAAACTCTCAATTAATCATGTGTTTCATGATATATCTAAGCATATAGATATCCGGTATCATCATATAAGATATTGTGTGTAGCGGAAGATCATGTTGCTTTAGTACATTCCTACGGAAGATCAGGATGTAGATATTCTGACGAAGGCACTCACTAGGAGCAAATTCGAATACCATAGAGACAAGATCAGGGTGAAGGATAATCCCTTTCTTGTTGAGAGGGAGTGTTGAGATTCAACAAGATGATGATCCTAGTGAAAATTAAGCACCTACACTAGGATGGAGCATTAGGCTATTTTTAGGTGGAAGTCTATTTTTAGAACAGATGAGAAAATTCTATTTATAGATTATGTCTATTTATAGATGGTGAGAAAATTCTATTTATAGATGTTGTTCTATGTTTATATGTATGTGTGAGTTCTATTTATAGATCGCATGTCTATTTATAGATGCATGTCGACTATTATTATCCCTTAATAATAGTTGGACAATAAATATTAATCTATTCTCATGGAGCACTTGGAATCAGTTAACTGAAGTGGAAAACCAGTTGGCTGAAGGAATTTCGAGTTCAAAGGTTGGTTGGTAGGACATGCAAGTGGACTTAGTTGTAACTGAGTAATTCGAAGTTGTAATAGAGTTCGATGTGTAGTTATGTGAGTTGTAAAGTATTTTAACTCAATTAAGTGAGTTAAACTCAGTTGTGCTAGTTGTAACTGAAGATACACTAGTGAGAGATCGGTGAATTAAATATTAAATTAATTCACATGTAGTGATATAACATGAAACTGAAAATTTACTACTGTTAACTACTTGCATGTCAGATCCAGTGGGGACCCAGTTGAGAGGTAGGTGAAAGGGATAGTTTACTATCAGTTGTACTATATTGGATTGCACTCTTGCAAGCCAAACACACAATTGATATGCTCATGAGGATTGCGTAGTCAAGGAGGGCATGATTGCATCGAATTGGTCTTTGTAATCATCTTGGATTGCACAGTGGAGGCAGGTTGTTGTGAGATAGAAATTTGGCTAAGGATTTTGTCAATTTCTGCAAGACAGTGTGAGACGATTGTTTATTGTACTGAGAGCTCTTGGATTAGAGTTTTGTATGAGATTGTTTCATGATCCATGATATATATATAATATATGATACTGGGGTTTTAGCTTTATGCTTTCCCGATAAAAACATATGTGTTATGTGTGAATGATCTTTCTTCATTTTTTTGCAATTGACGATCATGTTTTAAATTTCCGCAAGAATTTTTGTAGAAGTGATTCTGTATTTAACAATAGCATATAATTGTTAGATCAGGAGAATCTAGGTAATATATAATTGTATTAAAATTTCTACAACATATTTGATGAAGACCTAGATGGGGTAGTCTCTGTTAGGCCTGGCTACTGATGAATTTGGTTGAAATATTGAAGGCAAATTTGGCATATGGATAATTGATGGTAATGACCCTTGAAGGTTGGTGCAAGATGGAGTTGATCTCTTCTCATTAAAAGATAAGTACCTTTTTCAGCTTATGTTACTTCTTTAGTCTTTACTTAGATTTATTGATTTGATCATTGATTATACATCATGCATGTATATTTGAGTATTTGGATTCTTCTAACCTCCTGATGAGATGTGATAAGTGGATCCTTCTTGAGGATCATATGAGGTACAGGAAAAGAAGGCTAGTGCAGGAAGAGAATAACTAGTGTTGGAAAATGAAAGAGGCCCCTGATGCAAAGTTGAAAAAGTGCTCCAACTTCCACAGGAAAATAAGAAGGTGCACAAGTATCTGAATACTACAAGGTATATATAGTGTATTGTTTCAATGTTATGTTTCAATAGCAAGATTGGTTGAAAAGGTAAGCCCTAGGGTATCATGATAATGCCACCTTCACAAATGGACCATGCATGTATATGAAAGTAAGTTTGATTCATGGTAATTATGATGAAATGGTGCACTTAGTATTGAATAAGTATCTTACTTTTTAGACATGATGAATTTCTTGATTCTATGAAGCCACTTAGATATATTTATTTTTGGCATATTGGTATACTTTATATTTGGCTAACATCTATCATTTTTAGACATGATGGATATCTTGGTCCCATAAATAAGGCTAGCACATTGATTCTTACATATGGTAGCTTGATACTATTGATAATGCTTTTGATAAGCATAATAACCATGATGATATAGGTGCAACAATGAGATTGATATTCAAAAGCTTCTTGTTGATTGTAGTTAGGTTTTGATGAGCTTAGTAATTATGACATATGGTAAAATTGAATGTCTTGACTTGATGGGTTGAGTTATGTGATAAAGTAATGTTATGATCGTGATTGTTGAAGTATACTCCTATTAGCTATATTACACTAACCCTTGATGAATCATTGATGTCATAATGTGATGATGAAGTAGTTGGTGTTAAGATGATATGACCATGATAAATATATGTTTTTAGAATCCGATGTTTTTTGTGTGGCACCCGATGTTTATCATGTCGTTGCTTGTTCTTAGCATTGGCTCTATCCAATATGTCATGAACCTGCTAGCGGATGTGCTGAATGTGCTCAATGAAGTTGTTTGCTTTGTAAGCTTCAGACTGGACATGAGCCAAATCAACCTGATTAGCCAAAAATGGCATGGCTACGTCAATGGGACATAGTGGCTGGAACCCTAGGCCTACTTCAAAGGGGATGTGGTCGGTTGAGCTATGGAGAGCCCGGTCATAACTAGGTTGTACATAGGGAAGGCTCTCATCCCATGTGTGTGGATGCTTTTAATTGTACATGCGCAGAATGTGTACAATCATCATGTTGACGACCTCTGTTTGGCCATCAGTTTAGGGATGGAAAGTTGTGGACTTAGTGAACTTGGTGTCCAGAATTGACCAGAGGATGGACCAAAATTTACTGAGGAAGTGGGATCCCAAAGTGCACCCACACTCGTTCAAAGAAGATTTTAGTAGTGACTTCTACTGTGATATTCTTCTTGCAGGCAGACATAATGGCCATCTTCGAGAATCTTTCGACGACCATGAAAACGTAGTTTTTTCCATGCTTAGTAGAAGGAAGGCCTGACATGTAATCCATGGAGATATATTCCCAAGCTCGACTAGGGTAGGTAGCGGAGTATAGAGGCCTTGCTTCTTGATGGTCGCTTTGGCAATGGAGAAAGCAGTGCAGGATCTGATGTACTTCCCAACATCTTGTCGAAGGTTCGACCAATAGAAATAATTTTGCAGTACTGCCACTATTTTCTCAACCCTGAAATTCCCAGTGACTCAACTGTAGTGTGCTTTCCAAATCATCTTGGCACGCTCGCTTGAAGGAACACAAAGGTGTCTGAGGTGACATAACAGTGCACCCTAGAGGTGAAATTTTGGAACTTGTGTACCCTCCAAGAGTGTCTTTTATGTGTGGCCGAATTTCGGATCGCTCTTCTAAAGAAGCAGTCAATCATAAGTCTTGTGCCCACAAGAGTTGAGAATGGTGGTTAGCGCCACGATCAGTGGTCGTCTGAGGCATTCTGCAGCATTATTGTTGTTGCCCTTCTTATACTTGATGTTCAAATGAAATTGTTGCAAATATGTGGACCACTTCTGATGGTGATCGTTTTGCAACTTCCCTCATGTCTATATGAATTGCAGGGGGTGGTGGTCTGTGTGAATGACCATTCCCTTCCCCAAAATGTAATGTTTCCATTGGAGGCATGCCTGCACAATGGAATACATTTGTTTGTCATAAGTGGGATACCTGTGGACTGTGTCGGACAGTGTCTCACTATGATATGCCACTGGATACCCTTGTTGAGTATGAACTGCCCCAATAGCATAGTCAAAGGCATCTGTCTTGATCTCAAATGGTTGTTGCAAGTCTGGTAATGTGAGCACTAGGGCAAAGTAGAGGCAATGTTTCAATTCTACAAATGCCTTCTGTTGAGATTCCGACCAAAATAATTTTTCTTTCGCTCCTCCCTTGGTGACTTGACTCAAGGGCCAAGTGATATGAGAGAATCTGAACACAAACCTGTGGTAGAAATTAGCAAGACCCAGAAATCTGTGAAGCTCTGTTAGAGTGGTTGGGACCGGCCAATCTCGAATTACTTGGATCTTGGTTGGATCCACATGCACCCCTCGTTCATTAATAATGTATCCCAGATATTGAACCTAGTTCATGCCAAAAGTGCACTTCTTCAAATTGGCACACAACTTGTGTTGCCGCAGTGTTTACAGAACCTGTCGGATGTGGTGCATGTTCTCTTCCCAAGTCTAGCTGAAGATCAGGATGTACTCATCCAAGTAAAATACTAAAAAATAGTTGGTGAATGGACACAAGATGTCTTCCATCAGCCTCATGAAGGTTGTGGGAGCATTCGTCAACCCAAAAGGCGTGACCGGCCACTCGAAAAGGCCCTCCTTGTATTTGAAGGCATCAGATGGTTCGATTAGTACCTGGTGATACCCAGACTTCAAGTCGATCTTTCTGAAATTTTTTGCCCAAGTTGAGTTGATCCAGAAGGTCATCAATCTGTGGGATCAAGTATCTATTCTGGACAGTGATCTTGTCCAGCACCCGATAGTCAATACAGAGTCTCTAAGTCCCATCCTTCTTCTGCACTAACACGATCGGTCTCCCACAGGGCAATGAACTCAGCTGGATGTGACCTTTCTACAGCAGCTCCTGAATCTGTCACTTGATTTCATCGTTCTCCAGAACAAATTCCCCAATAGATTGGTCCATTGGGCAACGACGCACCTAGGTCAGATCGAAGGGTTGCTTGACCTGACAATGCAGAGGCACCCCTGTGGGTGAGGTGAAGATGTCCCCATACTCCTCCATGACCTTGTCCATTTGTTTTTATTGTGCGAAGAATCCCTGTCTGGAGGTCCTCGCCATAGTCTTATTCTTTCCATGGGGGTGGATCATCAGGAAAACAAATTTCCCAGTTTTGGAAATGAGCTTACTGCATTTTTTTGCAGTAACCAAAGATATAGCCATAGGTGGTGGTACCTCTGGTATCTTGTACAACTTATTGCCCAAAGTAACAATAACAGCACGAGGTCAGGACTCATACACTGCATGTCACTTCCACAAGTATGGTTGGCCTAATAATACATCACAAAAATCAAGAGGAGCAACATCACATAATACCTCATCCGTGAATGGCTTGATGTTGTAGGGAAGGCGGCATTGTTGGTTGACACGGAGATCCTGTCCTTGGTGAAGCCACCCAATGATGTACGGATGTAGGTGCGTTTTGGTCGACAAGACTAAACGCTTCACGACCTCTGCTGAAATGAGGCTCTTTTGGCTCCACTTGTCGACAATGAACTATAGCGGGGAACCCTTTACCCACATCTGAGATTGGAAGAGACGCTCGTCTTCCTCTAGATATTCTGGTTCCTCCTTCTGGATTAATAATTTGCTTCCCTTTGTCATTACCCTTTTTAGGTTCTGATTTAGAGTCAGAGCATGCATTTGATTCAAAAGCCCTCATCTCGATCACTAGTGACTGCTTGACCCAACACTCCCTTGTGTTGTGAGTGGAGCTCTTATGGAACTCACACTACTTTCTCGAGTCCTTCTTTGGCTTCGTGGTGTTGTTCTTTGCTTTCAGCTTTGGTAAGTTATCTTGGGCTGCCATGCCTTGGCTTTGTCCTTTGTTCTGCAGTTTGGGGTACCTTTCCCTTGCTTTTAATTTGCAGATCCAAAGTCTCACTTCTTCTGTTTGAATTTTTGCTCAATCTTGGTAGCATACCGATATGTCATACCAAGCAAGGAGATGTCGAGGACCTCCATTTCCTCTTGAAAAATGCGGTACTTCAGCACCAAATGTTTCTTCGAATCTTTGATACCCAACTTTGTGTGCAGGGTATGGAACATATTCGTCAGTTCATGTACTTCTCAATCCCTTTGCTGCCGAGGCGTAGTCCATTGTATGTACTTGTCCTCATAGCTCCCCACGGGATAATATTGTTCCTTGATGGCATCTCAGAAATAATTCCAAGTGGGTACGACCAAAAATATAGAGGGTTCCCCCTCGTCCTTTTTCTCACAGTAGGTTTCCCACCAGTCCTTGACATGGGGGGTAGCTTTGAGGAGTGCAAAAATAATCTTCTCCTGGTCGGAAAAGTCATGAACTTAGAAATATCCTTCTAATAGATTCAACCATCTATCTATGGTGTCTTCATCTATTTGACCCTCAAATATGGGAATGTCAAATTTTACTTGTACCTTAAAGGGAGTTGCGGTCCAGAGTGGTTGTTGGATGCAGATGTGCTACCAGTAGGCAGTCATTGAAGGATCTAGGAAAAGTTATCCATCATCATGTTCCTTCGTTTTTTAAGTGCCTCCTCAAGAAATATTTTGATAGAATCTCCTGCTCCCTCATATTTCTTTTCATCCCCCATGGGCAGTCGTTGGGTTTTGCGAGGCTGATCTTGCAAAGGTTCAACCAGATCGAGCCTAACTCCTTATACCCTGACCTTGTTGGGCACATGAAAAGAAGGATCGAGAAAGAGCAGACCACTCTGATACCACTGATCTGGATTTATGCAGGAATGCAAAAAAATACACATATAACCATAAATATAAAAATTCAGCGGAAATAACACTTCATTTCATTAATATCGAAGAACTAAAATCTATTTACAGACATAATGGAAATAAAATAACTATGGCACTGGTAGCTTATCTCTGAGAAGAGATGTGGTGGCTACAGTCCTATGAAATTTATGTTACAATGAGGCTCGAAGTCCTATATATTATTGAGAAACAATGGAAAACACTAAACATCCAAAAACCTAACCCTAGGATATGAAACGCCAGAATATGGGCCCCGTCGGGGTAAATTGGTACATCAATTTCCCGGGGTCGTAACTTTGGCATACTATCTCCTTTTGGCGCACATGATACATCATTAGAAATATCTATCTGAGGACTACAACTATTGACTGTGAATATCAATTCTGGAACAAAATCATATTCTTCGAAGAAGTGATGCCCAAAAAGCATAGTTTAGGGCCTTAAAACAGCTCTGGAAGTTCAGGACTCGAAAAACTGTTAAAAATAGTAAACTGTGCTATTATTAAGGAAACTGAAAAATTGAAAGAAACAATGGTGGGGCCCCAAGTGGAATAGGTGGGTGGCCATCAATATCCACCTAGATCATTATTAATATCAAATGGTTTAAATATGCTTACAGACAGCATGGACATAAACTACCTGGGTGAACCACTTTCCCAGTGAAGGAGTTGGCCTACTTTTAAGAGGGTGTATCTTGTGGTGGGGTCCATAGAGGTGCTTCTTCTACAAATATAACCAAAATGTGTCGCCCACCTGAAACTTGTGTGGCACTCGATGTTGATCCTGGCATTTCTTTTACTTTGCATTGGATTTCTCCAAGATGTCGTGGACTTGCTAGTGGGTGCCAGACAGTACACGTGTGGATTTTGTCTTTGTGGTCACATGAGGTGGCAACATCAGGTAGCGGTGTGCCTAGTGTCATATCAATGGAGTGCTTGGCCCGACAGTGTAGAGGAACCTTTGTGGGTGAGGAGAAAATTTCCTTGTATTCTTCCACAACTTTGTTCATTTATTGCTGGCATGCAGGGAAGCCCTTTGGTGAGCCCTAGTATTGCACCAAGAGTGCTACAACTCTCAAGGGTTGCCCTACTTTACTTTATCAACCCAGGGTTCGTACAAACTTGGAGGTGACAGTGCTATATACACAGCAGATGCATTCTACTCATGTCATCCTCTTCCACTCTATGAAAGGGTGCTACTTCTAGGGGTTCTCGGTGAAGTCTATCACACTTCAATGAAACTAAAATAAATTGCAGAAAGGAAACTAATTTAACTTGATAGAAAGAAAAGGCAGAAAAGAAATTAATTTAAACCACACTTAACTTGGCCAATCGGCTAAACACACCCTACTTATCTTATGCTCTATCTACCATGCTTCTATCCATAAAGCTAAGCTATCCATGACTTAATTCTAATTGAAAAAGTATTGATTTTCAGCTTGGAGAAGAAACGGCTAGGGATGCTAATGGAAGGCTTAACACATGGGAAAAGGCTTGGAGGTGGAAATATGGTTTTAGACTTCATTAAACCTTACGATATCACAAATATGCTTTGGAGTGGGAGGCTTGAAATATGCGATGGCAGACTTGCAATGGGAGGACAGAAGTGCGATATGCGATATGTGATATCACAATCGCAATAGTGCAAAGCTGGAGGGGTAGCGGAAGTGTTGTTCAAGAGCGGGAGAAAATTGCGAACTGCGATGGGATAAAAACTATGAAGTGCAAATGGAAATGGGATAAAAACTGCAAAATGTGAAATGAGATGGGTGACGTGGCGGTAGGACCAGTGGCGGAGTGCAATGACAATATGGAAATCAGCGTTGGGAGTGATAAGTATTAATGGGAACCACATGGAACATGCAATTTGTGATTTGTGATGTGGCAGAGTACGGAGAATTACCGCAATCGACGTTTGGAGTGGTAAATGTTAATGAAAACCAATAGAAAATGAGATTTGCAATATGCGATGGTGATAAAAATTGCGGAATGAAATTTGCGATAGGGATGACGTGGTAGAGTACAGAAAGAATATCGAAATCGGCAGACAAGAGCAGGAAGTTTTATGGGCATCAAATGAGAAATGTGATTTGCTATTTGTGATGGGGACAAAAATTGCAGAATGCAATTTGCAATAGGGATGGCGTGGCAGAGTATGGAAAGAATATCGCAATCGACGGACAGGAGCGGTAAGTATTACAAGAGCCAAATGAGAAATGTGATTTGCGATGAGAAAAGTACGGTAGCGAGAGATTCGAGGAAGAAAGGGCGAAGGTCAAACTTTTAGCGTTTTGAAGAGTTTTGTGAATAAAAAGGGTGTGACAGCTAATAAGAAGAGAAAGGAGGGGAATGGAGGCATAACAACAATGTTCAGGCCGTGAATACAGATATGGAAAATGAAGAGGGAAGGCACCAATGAACTTATCCGTGGCTACCTGTGCCTGCAATTAAACTGTCGATTTATGCAAGAAAGATGGACAGTGCATGCTAAAGACAAAAAAACAATTCTAGCCTAGTCCCGAAAATAGAGATTCATAACCCAAGAAGAATTTTTGGTCAGTGGGAAGGTCTACCCTCCTCGAGCTCTATCGATAGAGAGGAGAGGGGCAGGTTGCCTCACAGTTTTATGGAGTTCATCAACTATTCTACAGCGCAGATAAGCATATTAAATCTACAACAGCAAACTATAACAGCAATGAAAATATCAGAAATAAAACTAGCTAAATGACAGAAAGAAAAGATTAAAAACAATAGAGAAGCCGAGGCTCATGGTTTTGGCCCTAACCCATGAGCCCAACTCTCTGGAACCAAATCAGTAAAATGGAGTATGTCTGCTCATTTCAAGAAGAGAATAGCCTCGTTACATTTCTGAAAGTTTTATCACTGAGTACAATAATAAAAAGCTTAATAGCTTGCAGCAAAAGTTCTAAATGGAATTGAATTCGTCGGAATCGACCCTAATTATCTCTTGATCAACTTTATTTATCCTCAAGGGTAGCTACCAATATCTCCCTATAAAATATCGATCTAATCCACTTTGAATCCAAGTAAACCAGAGATTGAGTGCACTTCATCTTCAGTTTGCTTGGCTTCCTTTGATAGTTGAGGGTGGACAACCCCCTTGAATCTCTCCAAGATTTCTCAATAATTTCCTGATATTGTGCTCATTTATTCTCCAATCTTGATCTTCCAGTGGCAGGGATCAAGTCCCTAAATTATCTCCTTCTCAAAATCTACATAATCTGCCCAACATTCTCAAAATATTCTACAAAAATAACCAATATTAGGCAAAAATATGCACTTACATGTAAACCTTCCTAAGAAAATATTAAAGCATAAGAAAACATTATTAAGTGTAGAAGGAGATATTTAATATATATTTTCATGTGCATAAGGAAGGTAGATGGGCCTTAATTTATGTCTAATTTAGTGGCCCATCACCCTGTTTGGAGGTTATGGCCATAATCTTCTTCTTTCCATGTGGGCGAATTGTAATGAAAACAAATTTCTTGGTTTGGGAAATAATCTTACTATGTTGCTTTGTAGTAATCAAAGAGAGGCGGAAGGTGGTACTACCTCCGATATCATGTACAAATTATTTCCCAAAGTAATAATAATAGAATGAGGCATAGACTCATACACAGCATGTCGCTTCCACATGTATGGTTGTCCCAATAATACATGAGAAACATCAAGAGGAGAAACATCACACAGTACTTCATCCGTGAAGGGCTTGATGTTGTACGGAAGGCGGCACTACTGGCTAATGTGAAGATCTCTTCCTTGGTGAAGCCACTCGATGGTATATGGTTGCAGGTGTTTTGTGGTTGATAGGTTGAGCCACTTCATGACCTATGCTGAAATGAGGTTCTTTTGGCTTTCGCTATCGACAAGGAATTGTAGTGGAGAACCCTTCACCCACACCTATGAATGGAAGTGACACTCCCCTTCCTCTGGATCCTCATGAACCTCCTTCTGGAGCTTGGTGGTGGCAACAGTGACACTGGGATCCACATCAATGATATGCTTCCCTTTTTCATTCCCATTTTATGGTTCTGACTCAAAATCAAAACATGCATATGATTTGGATGCCTTCACTTTGGCCACCAGCGACTGTTTGGTCTGACACTCGCTTGTGCTGTGAATGGAGCTATTATGAAATTACACCACTTCCCTACGTCTTTCTTTGGCTTTTTTGTGTTTTTCTTTTTCGCCCCACTTTGGCTTTGCCGCTTGTTATGTGGTTTGGGGGCACCTTTCCCTGGCTTCATATTTGCGGATCCAAAGTCTTGCTTCTTCTGCTTAAATTTATGCTCGATATTGGCAGAATATCGATATGTCACACCAAGCGAGGTAATGCCGAGGAACTCCATTTCCTCCTGATTGTATCTATGCAAACAACTATTGTACTTGAGCACCAAATGTCTCTCTGAATATTTAATACCCAATTTTGTGCGCGGGGTATGGAACAAATTCGTCAGCTCATACACATCTTGATCCCTTTGTTGTTGCAGCGAGGTCCATTGGATTTACTTGTCCTCATAGCTCCCAACAGTGTAATATTGTTCCTTGATGTTGTCTCGGAACAAATTCCAAGTGGGTGTGGCCGAGAATAGAGAGGGCTCTCTCTCATCCTTTTTCTCATAGTAGGTTTCCCACCAATCTTTAACATGGGGGGCAACTTTGAGGAGTGAAAAAGTAATATTTTCTCAGTCAGAGAAATCATGGATTGAAAAATACCCTTCCACCAAATTCAACCATCTATCTACAACGCCTACATCTATCTAGCCTTCAAATATAGGAATATCGAAGTTGACTTGTACCTTGAAAGGAGTGGTGCCTCTAGAGTGGTTGTTGGATGAAGATGCACCGTTGGTGGGAAATCGTTGAAGGATCTGAGCAAAGTTATCCATCATCACATTCCTTTGTTTCTCTAGGGCCTCATCAAGCAATACTTTGATAGGATGTCCTGCTCTCTCGTCTTTCTTTTCTTCAACAATGGGAGGCTGTTAGGGTTTGCGAGGTTGATATTTCAAAGGTTCAACCAGATCAAGCCCTGAATCCTTATACCCTGACCGTGTTTGGGAAATGCAAAGAAATATTGAAAAATAGAAGACTGCTCTGATACCACTAATCTGAATCTTGGTTGAAATGAACCTCTTGCTGCAACTTTGTTGATAACTTCTGTTATAGGGGATGAAATCAAATTATGTCAAAGACCCATTTGAGGTATTTAATAGATCTTTCCATTGATATAATAAACTTGAAATTTGATGACATTTTTGGTGAGAAAATGATTCCAGAAACTCATAGGATGTGTGGCAGCGCAATGTTCGAGACAGGTGTAACTTTAATTGCTCATATCTCTAAAACCAGGAAACGAAATCAAATTTCGTAAAAAATACATTTGAGATAATAAAAAATAATTTCAAATGAGATATTTTTCACTCTATAATATGATCTGTGGAGACTATGGCACTTTCATGAAGTTTACTGAAGATTACTGCAAAAAATTGAAACTGAAATATGTTTCAAACCCTCATGGAGTCATAACCTAAATTTGGATTTACGCAGGAATGAAATAAAATACAGAAATAAGCATAAACATAGAGATGTAGCAGAAATAAAACTTCATTTCATTAATATCAAATGAATGAAATATGATTACGGACAACATGGAAATAAACTAGCTAAGGTGATGGATACATGCCTTTGAACTATGTTACAATGAGGCTCAATGGGCTTTTTATTATTGAACAATAAGAGAAAAACCTAAAAAACCAAAACCCTAACCTGAGGAGATGTAACACCAACAGTTTATGGGCCCCATTGGGGTTAGTTGGGCAACCAACTTCCTGGGGTCGTAACTTGGTCATATTATCTCCGTTTGGAGTAGATGATACCCCATTGGAAATAACTCTCTGAGGACTATGTCGTTTAGGACCTTAAAACGGCTCTAGAAGTTCAAGACCCGAAAAATGCTAAAAATAGTAAATAAGAAAACTGATGACACTGACTAGTGGAATAGGTGGGTGGCCACCAATATGCACCTAGATCAACTAAGATGTAATCATATATTACAAAAAATTTTGGTATGCGACAAGCTTAGTCTTGTGGTTGTTGCCTGCGTGAGAGGGAGGATAAATAAGATATCATTTTTGTGATATGTATTTTTTGTTTGAATATTTAGTTTGATGTACTACATGAACAAGATATTGTTGTTATTGCAACATGATGATTAATTTGATATCATATATGAGCACAATGATATGTTTTTGATATAAAAAGAACAGGACTGATAGAGAACATTGAGTCAATTCTTCCCCCTGTATGAGCTCCCAAGATGAGGAATTGAGATGAAGGGCTCCTAGGGTTGGGGGATCTCTAGAAAATATGGCCCTAAGGAATGATGAAAATTTCACCTTCACAAATGGCTCATGCATGTATATGAAAATAATTTTGATTCATGGTACTTATGATGAAATGGTGCACTTGGTATTGAATAAGTATCTTACTTTTTAGATATGATGAATTTCTTGATTCTATTAAGCCACTTAGAAATATTGATTTTTGATATATTGGTATATTTTGATGTTTTGATAATATCTATCATTTTTAGACATGATGAATAACGTGATCCCATTAAGAAGGCTAGCACATTGATTCTTATATATGGTAGCTTGATATTGTTGATAATGTGTGTGATAAGCATGATAACCATGATGATAGAGGTGTAACAATGAGATTGATATTCAGGATCTTCTTGTTAACCATGGTTAGTTTTTGATGAGCTTATTAATTATGAAATATGGTAAAATTGAATTCCATAAATTGATGGGTTGAGTTATGTGATAAATAATTAATTTATGATCGTGATTCTTGAAGTATACTCCTATTAGCTATCTGACACTAACCCTTGATGAAATATTGATGTCATGATGTGATGATGAAGTAGTTGAAGCTAACATGATATGACCATTATAAATATATTTTTTTTAAATCTAATATAGTTTGATGATATAATAGTTATGTTAATGCATGACAGTAATATAGATAGGCTGGTGTCGTGAATGATGATAACTAAAGTGGCTTTCCATTCATAAGGATAAACTATCCATAAGATGCCTACGTCTATAATCATTTGCATTATATGTATAGAAGATTATTTATTGTTGAAGTAATATTTTTGGACATGAATAGACTAATATATGATTTTGTTATTCTACAAAAAGTTCTGGTCTAAAAAGAGAGGGTTTCTCTTAGTCTAAGTTGCAACTGCACAGAAGAAATCATATGGGTGCAATTATGCATATAGCTTTATGCATAAAATTTGGAATGAAAAAGTAGTATGACAGTCGTACAAATATGGAGTAGACGTCATAAAGTTCTATGGGTAGGGAGGTTTGAATGTTTTACTTACTATAGAGAATGTGAATGTGTACTTGTGTTTTCAGGAGACCAAAATATGCATATTAGTATGTTATTTTGATTTGATCATTGAATCTAGTATATTAGAGTATTTGATAATAATTGCAAGGGTTTGACAAGATTTGGCTTATTGACTTATCTTAGTTTCCTTGGATAATTTATGATGCCTTAGAAATTTGACATGATACTTGATGGTTCATAGATATGTTTTGGGTTATGGATTGATTGAATTCACAGTGATAATAAATTAAGATTTTGATACTTGATGATTTTCCTTGATGACATTGCTATGTTTGCATAGTGACATTCATTGATTAATGTTTCCATTGATTGTGTATTGAATTCACTAGATTTGACATATTGATTGAAGTATAAAACGTTGTGATTCATTATGCATTAATCTCATAATGAATGGATGAAACTTATATGACTTATTCTTGGTATATGCATGAAACTTATATGACTTGTCTCTAATGTATGCATTAATATTTAGTGATATAAATGATTCATGTTATGATCATAAGGATGGCTTGACAAAGTTTGATTGGATAGTGCTTGGTAAATAAACAATTTGTTGTAACTTGGTATTTGGATGTGAGCTCTACCTGATACTTGGTCTGAAGAGTCTGTCACAGGGATATAAGAAGATTTTTTTATGATTTTGATATTAGTTTTTACTTGGTATCTAAATTTTGATGAAGTTGACTTGGTCAATTTGTTTGCACAATATTTATTTGTGTAAGGCTAAGCATATTGGTTTGGTCAAATTTTATATTTGCATAAATAATTATATGAAGTAAGCTTCTCGATCCCGGTATGTCTACATTGACAATTACCTAGTAAAGCCAAGAAGATGTGTCGATCCAAACTGCTAATTCAAAAGTGGTCTAAGGTATGACTTTGATTTTTTTTATATACTGATGAGCCTTTAACGATTAAAGTAAGAGGGAGTTGGATTCTAAAGTTCAAAATGACAAATAATGGCATGATGAATAACTTTCTTAATTTTGGAAAAGAAAATATATATCGTGAAGCTATTGAAGAGTTTTTAGAAAGTGAAAATGAAAATCCTTGGACACTCTAATTGAGTTTTAAGAAGTTATGAAGGGAAATTGTTGAACCTTTCTTGGAAACTAACAGTTTATTGAAGCAATGCCGTTTCATATGAACACTCATTCATATTTATATATATATTGCATAGGACCTGAATAAATTCATGATTGAACTACTTCATACACATTTAGTTTCCACCAAACACATTTTGAGATAATAGCATGGGATGATCAAATTTTTGGTTTGAGATATTCCTCCTATGATATGTGACTGCATGGATGTACTGATGTAGATTGGGATCATTACTGATGAGATGAGCACATTTGGGTGTTGCTTTAATATGATATATACCATGATATTTTTCGATGAAAAGTTTGTAGCTTTAAGCATGGCCGAGGTTGGGTATGATGTTGCTAGCATGGCTAGTTGTGAGGCAGTATGAAGAAGCTCTTTAGAGATTTTCTTGGGAAGGTTTTAGATATGAGAGTGATAAATTACGATAATATTGAGTGGGATCTGATTAGTATAGAATCTCATATATAGCTGGGATTGAGATGTCTACATATATTGAGACAATGTTGTTGTATGAGACAAGATTAGGCTTGTTGTTGTGGAATTTGTGAGAGGGAGGATGAATAAGGTATCATTTTTTAGATATATATTTTTTGTTTTAATATTTGATTTTATGTCCTGCATGAACAATATATTTCTCCTATCGCGACATGGTGATTAATTTGATACCCGATATGAGCATGATGATATGTTTATGATATACAAAAGGCAGGAATGATTGAGAACACTGAACCATCTCTTCCCCCTTGTCTGAGCTCCTAGGGTAAGGAATTGAGATGAAGGCCTCCTGGGGTTGAGGGATATTTGGAAAATAGGTTCGTAGATGTCGCTCCCCTATTTGTCATCCATAGGTTCGGAGATGTTACCCCCCCTATATTTTTCTATGAAAAGTATACCCTAGTTGGCATCATACCCACAAGTTGGGCTTGTTGGGATTACCACTCCCCATTTGGCTACGAGGTTGAGATAGTACTTTGGGGTGTACAACCCAAGATGATTATGATGCAAGTTTTCTACCACATGAATATTGAGTGTCATTTTTGGGAAGGTTAGTGAGAAATAGGATGGGTTTATATGTGTTCCCCTATATCACATATTGCTCGATATGGGGTTGAAGATGTTTTTTCTCCTCCATGAGATTTCGAGTTGAGATGTGCTCCCCGATGTGATTTTTGGTTGAGAATGAGCTCCCTGATGTGGTTCCAGGTTGAGTATGGCTCCTTAATTATAATCTCTTTGATGTTTCTTGGGTGGTAGTTGTTGTGAAGACAATCCCCTTTGCGCACAAAGGCGATCTCTGTAGCCCTAGAGTGGTTCTAGCAACATACGAGACTATCTAATTGACACTTTCTTAGTAAATATTAAAAGCAGGATGAGAAAGGGAAAAGGACCTACCTCTTCCTGTTGTTATGCTCAATCCTTTGATGAAGGCCTTGATCCACAATCCCTTAGGCTCTATCCTCGCTACTTATGGTGTTCAAATACCTGCAGGAGATCAATATACAACAGCAAACGTGATCCAATACAAAGCATACATTGAACATCAATGACCTAATGGATCAAGGAGCATTAGGCTACATGTATGGATATCCAAAAAAATATAGAAAGTGAAATCCAGATTTATTTTTGATAATATAAAAGAGGAAGCTTACAATCGTGGCCTTTATGTTGCAGGCCTCCTTTTGGTATAGTCTAAGTCCAAACTGAGGCTCTTTAAGCAATCCTTCTCCCGAATGGAAATTTAGGCATTAACACAGCATAGGGATACAAAATATTAATGATCAAACCAACCCAACAATGACCAACCAGTAGTGGAGGGATGGGGATAAATTCATAGGAAGGGATATGGAGTTATGATTCCATGAAAGAAGGAGGAAGGCCCACTTCTCAAGGGATAATTCCCCATTGATAAGATCAAGAGCTCCAAATGAGAGAGCTCGCCCATATCTCCACCAAAAAATATCCAGCTCATTTTCCTGGAACCTTCTAAAGCTCGAAGCTTCTCCTCCATTTGAGGAAACATTGTCATAAAGGGTTCAACGTTGTTTTTCCAATCAGAAGAGCGATGACAGCGCTAGGCTAGAATGTGCAACCTGCCATTAGCATGGGAAGATAACTGGAGAAAATTGTTGACCCAGAAATTTAGGGTTTGAGATAAGATTCTTCATAAATTCTTCAAGGAAACTTTATTTTAATCTTTAAAGGATATCACAATGTATTTTTCCAAGGTGGATATACTGCACAATATTCACCACATGGCACTTCAGAATCGGGGACGGAACATGGTGATAAATTTTTGTGTAACAGATGCCCCCTAAAGCATGAAGGTAGAGCAAGGAGTGATGGGTGAAATGCTTTATGAACCAAGGCAAGGATAAAGAAAACTACCAGGAAACTTGCAAAATAAATCACAATACAATATATGACATCTTTGATATGAATATTCCAAAATAAAATATCTTTGAATAGGCATAAAATAACACGTGAACCCACGACATGGTTGCATCCATCCATCTGAAAGAGATCATGGAAATGGATCCATGGTATGGTCGCAACCATCTATATAGAAAGGATCATGTGAAAAATCATGAATACTCAATAACTCCACGCAGTTTGGATAATGAAAAATGTAAACTAGGGTCTTCATCGCAATATCGATCTACCCAATGTACGAATATAACCATGTGAATAGACGTTTTGATGTCAAACATGGTAGAAACCACCTGATTACAAATCAATGATGAAAATCGTTAACAAGCATGACAGAGACCACCAATAATGGAAATGGCCCTCAAGGTACAATAGAAAAATATACAAGTGTGATTAAATGTGTTGAATTCGAAGACTTGTTGAATCATTTGATCGCAAGACAATGAGGTGAAACTGTCATCGAATACAAAGAAATTTCCATTGAGGTATGCAAGCTCCAAGGTATTAAAAAGGAGTTTCTAAATTGTCTTCCCGGATAATGATTTGAATTCAAAACGAAGTGATTCGTTGAAGGAGGGCCATGATGATTCCCACTTCTTCGAAACGAAACAAATGATTTCTCAAGATAAAAGGAGTGATTCAGGACTGTTGTAGAGAGGATCATATAAGCAGAGGATGTTTGACTTTGACAAAAAGGACTTCTCTTGAACATATTAGCGACATGACTCTGTAGTGTGGCAGAATTTGACTCAAAACGAAAGCATAGGTCATAATGACAAAAATCATGATCAAATAAGATGCAAATGGGTTTCCCAAACCCAGGAAGGAAAGTGATGAATGAAGGATATCCCCAACCTGACATTAAATGCAGATGAGTGTCATGTTTAAGAGCAACATGCTTCCTAATACAAAGGACGT
This sequence comes from Pinus albicaulis, assembly GCA_034641835.2. Classification (NCBI taxonomy): domain Eukaryota; kingdom Viridiplantae; phylum Streptophyta; class Pinopsida; order Pinales; family Pinaceae; genus Pinus; species Pinus albicaulis. The sequence continues at coordinate 631,426,900 of CM076572.1, forward strand.
TCCACTTTCAATTTTCCCACATTATTGCTAATGAGTACCTCTTTATTTTTGATGGCCAACATGGAGAGGATAACATTTGTTGAGAGTATAAGTTCACTCTTCGAATGAATCCATCCTAGTAATTTTAACAAGCACCAAGAAGGAGGAACTCGGTCTTTTCATGGCGACAAGCCTTTCGCTGTTTAATTTTTACGAGTCTGAAGGAAGAGTAACTCGACGTATTTTTCATGTTTAGGGAGTTTTAAAAAGAAAAATAAAATTAAAACTCCATCATGTCCCTTTTTCTAAATTTTCCCTCAAACTCGAAAAGGTATAAAACAATATCCGAGAGAACCACTTGGCCATGTTCGATCATCGTATTCCTTTTTCGTAAATAGTTAATCTCAGCCCAAAAATTGGGTAAACATATACTGAGACCATGTCAATTCATTTACTTTCATGAGTTTGAAATGACAAGTGCTCGGTAATCTTTTCATTTTTCGAGAGTCAGAAAAGAGCTGAAAGATGACTCCAAGGGGTTCATTTTTCATTTATTTTCTAATGAGTCTGAAAAAGAGATAAAATAAAACTCATCACATCAGTCAGAAATGATTACTGTCACCATAGAAGATCCTGTTGCTCCACAAAAATGACAATCATCACCGATATCGAGAAAAAATAATAAAATATTGGTAAGAATATCTTCAAAAATATATAAATAGATAAAAAGTAAATCATTTTTACCATTATATTTGGAGTAAATCGGAGAAGCACTTTTTACACCATCTTATCATGATATTCAAACTAGTGGTGCAGCCGATCCAAGACACCATTCGGAAATATGTCAGCTACAGGTAAGATCCCTTTCTTTTCTCTTCAATTTGATTCCATTCTTAGGTCATTTAGTTTAAAAATTTTGGTGTTGGGGAAATATTTAAAAATTTTATTTCGCAGGTGATCGGCGCAAGTTCGACCTATCGGACCCACGCTGATCACCCCTAGCCCGATGGGCCAACGCGTCATCATCGCCTTTTCAATTCTGATAGGCGCACTCACCACAAGGAAGATTTTACAACATGAAATCACTCCACTTTTAATGATTCATTTCCAAATTTACTCCAATGAAAGCTCCTAAATTTCATTTAAACATGTTTTGCAGGTGTCTTCAGTGAAGATGGCGATTGAATGAAAATAGAGGGGTCACAAGGTAAAAAACCACGACGCCCTCAGAGACCTAAATTACATAAATGCACTAAGGATTTTCAGATTGTTTAAGTTTTTCCAAACTTCGAGACTTAGAGTTTAGCTGGAGCTATTAGAATATCTTATCAAAATATGGGATGTCGATCACCAAATTTTCATTATTGGGGATCAAGAGCTTGAACTAGAAATTTCAGACATCTACTTCATAACAAGATTGTCCAGGAGAGGGAAGTGGATACAACTCTCCCAAGCTCATGCCGGAGGAGATAACACAAGTATGCTCACCAAGGGACATTGTCCAAGTGCCAAAAATACTTCCAGTGGAAAGGTGGATATCAAAACCATCACTGATCTACTTTTGAGGTCAATTTTTCATTGTATTTCCCATGTAGTCGGGGCCTAGGCATTGCATGAGGCAAAAAATTCTCAGTTCCAATACGTTTTAGATTGCCTTTCTCCCATAATGTTCAATTGGTATGAGGGGTTGTTGGTTAACATGAAGAGCCAAATAACTAAGTGCAAAACAGGATGCTTGAAACAATTCAGACATGGATCCATCCTGGTTACTTTCTTTTTGGAAAGAGTGCCCTTGTTTTAGTACCAGTGACTTGAGGTATATGATCCAGCCCTAAGAGATCTGAGACTACTCAGATGGTGCGATATTATTCCCTGCTAGGGAGGGGGTCAATAGATGCACTTCCCGACATCATTTTTCAGTTGGCTACGATGTCAACTGATCGTGGTGGAGGATTATGCATATGTCAGCATTTATTTCAGAGGAGACATAGATCTACCTCTTCTGCCAGGTGCACAGTGGTCTAATGCAAGTAAAAATGTGTTTTGGAGTTTTTTACTTTTTAATGTTTTGTTATGTATTATGAGATCTAAACTTATGATATTTTTATAGATGTTGGACTGGAGAGACCAACAGGTACGTCTCTGATTTCGAGGAGGGTGGCACTCCAAATCGAGGACGCTCCTTATGAGGAGGGAGCAGACCCACTAGAAGAGATGGAGTGTAACCTAGAAGGCCTCGCTAGAGGCATACTAGAATATGCAAACTTTGACAATATCCCGCTTCGTTTTCAGAGGCACGTCGTGGGAGTCTCAGGTCGACTGTGACATTTACTCTGGCGAGTTATTCGAGTAGTAACGTGCTATCATGAGAACCATGTGGGCGAGTAGCATCCTTTAGTTTATTTTTTGCACTGATGTAGGCTCGTAGAGCCATTATGTCATGAAACGCATATTTTTTGAGACTTTGATGTAACAAAAATTTACGGACTCAATATATATATATATATATATATATATATATATATATATATATATATGCATGCTTATTATGTTACTAAGGTTTCTTATATCATGATGATGTGTTTGGTTTTTCATATGACGTAAATGTTGATCTAAAACATAATTTTCTAATGTATTTGTTAATGTATTCAAATTGTGTGGTGCTATGTAATGTAATCAAAATTTCGTTCTAGTAATCGAACACGTAAATACATGCACAAAATCTGAGGGTTTCTTACTGAATAATGACCATTTAACTGTAACACAATGAGTTGTGATTCCAACTTGACAACCAAGTCTCTGATACTGAGAGAAATTGCATCTGATAATAGTTCGATAACCGCACTATAATAAACAATATTATTAGTAGTTTGGCCCAGACAAATACCTTGTAAATTGACCAACTCTATATAAGGGGAAAAAAGTTCCCATGCTGTGAAAGATAAGTTATGTCTGCTATGGCAAGCACCATCAACAAAACTGACATAATGGTTCGATGATGTTTGCAAACTAAGTGGAACAAAAGGTAAATAGAGAAAACATGTCTGCAAAGCAAACAATCACACCAAAAATTCTAAAAGCAAACTAATGAATCACACACTAATTTACAAAGTACCATACTTGAGATTAAGCATAATACTTCTATGAAGAAAGAATAAAGTTCTTACCATTCGAATTACAATGACTCTAGCAATACCCAAAAATTTCTATGATGTGCAGATCTTACTCCTCATTAAAAAAAATATTTTTCATCATCATCCAGGTTTTTATACTTACCTATTACGTAAAACTCTATCCTGTAAATGTTCAAAAAAAAATGAACTTACAAATCACAAAACATTAGATCCAATGATCTCAGAAAATATTTATTTTAGATTGAATTATGGCCATATTGTTGTTAAAATTTTGACTTGGGAAAATTTTCATATTCACAAACTAAGGTTTCTTTTGCATGACTTCACAAAATAAGGTTGAAGCCTATTTCTCAAATGGAAATCTAGCCTAGATGAACTAGATGGCCTATTTCTCAATCTGGATTGACTGACCTTCCATCCACCTAGAAATCTGGCCTAGATGAAAGTATATGCTCTAAAATAAGTTACAAGACTTCTCCAAAATCCAATCCCAATTACATTTGCAAATAATAGACTTTATGAAAAAATAGATCTACAGGCTATTACTAGCTTTCATGAATCAAATTCTATTAATAAAATAAAAATAAAAACAATCTCTATTTTGTCACGTGGAATTTGGAACCGTTGGAGTCAAATGCCCCTAAAGTTTGGTTTGATCCTTAGGTGTCTAACCTCCTCAAAACCTTTAACTTCCATGTAGTTGTCCCCTAAAAATCTGTCAATTTCCCTTTAAACAAGGCAAGCACTGGAACCTATTCTAGCCAGCTATTATACAACATATTTTGTAAATTTTGTTGAGAAAGGACTTTTAGTGCATATTTTCTTAATGCTTGGTAATTATCTTTTTTTAGTTTCTTATGTTCACCTAGAAAAAGTTAATTTCAATGTTTTATACTGAGAGTAAATTGAAAGGTACATCTTCCTCTACCACAAGCTTTACCTGCTTCAGTTGTCTCAGAAAGGTTATTATTATAAATGTTTTTTCTTGAGTATTCCAATTTTTCTTCAGAAGGTGTCCAATAAGTTTATGTATGGAAGAGTTCATCCTTTGCAACCATACACTGATCAATATTTGAATTTCTAATCAAACATGAACCTTTCAAATATTTTTCAACAATCGAATTCTAGTATTTTTTTCCTGTAGTCGTGAAATACCAGAAATACCCCCCAACCACTATAGAAATTTGATTAATATATACTATCTCAAGACTAGTGTACAAACATCAGTATCTACCTTTACTTCTAAATTAAATCTGAAAATTCCATTTTACGATCTTCACCTCATACAAACCTATGAGAGTAATGTAGTATAATTTTTCACATGTCTTGACTGTTCATTCCACCTCCAGATTCAGATGAAATGGAGGGGAGGATGAAAAAAACAATTATTTATTGAGTCATTGACATTGTCAATATAAAACAATGCTATTCAAAGTTCAAATGAATCATACATATACATGTGAAGAGAAAGGTTTGACTACTCACATGGAAATATGGAATCCAATATAATCTGAACACATATATTGATATGATGCATTTATGTAAGCAACTCTTCGATTGATTTTATGGAATTCAATCTAATATAGATTATAACCAAATTTATTGATTTTAATTCCTAATCCAACCTCTTTCATTGGCTATGCATACAACCATAATATCCATCTTTTGGCATCTCACCTAGAGCTGTAAAATTTGAACAACCCTTTCTCAATTTTATCAACCCTACTTCCCAAATGTTATCATGCAAAATAGGAGCATTGAATGCATCTAAAGAAACTTCATCTTCCTGCCATTCTATATTTTTCACATAAACCCAAATGTCCAGTAACACATCCACATAAATTATTCTATCCTCTGGAAATGACCCCAGGTATAAGAAGCACTTCATCGTCATGTTTATTTAATACCTTTTTGCTCGGAGGAATTTTTGAAATAGAATTTGATTTCGCAGATCTTGAAATTGATTTGGCAGGAACAAGATCTAGTCAAATCTCTATTGAAGTTGAAAGAGTCGTCTTTGAAAGTCACAACCATTTGCTTAGGATAGTCTGAAGAACACCCTTGGGGTCCTTATGCTACAAATCTTGAGGATATATTATAAAATTCATGGATTTAATTAATTTCTCTAGCATCCTACATCTTTGATTACTTTCAAGAGAAAATTCATATGCTTACCATAAAAGTTCAATTATAAATTCCACAAACATAGGTTTTTCCTTACTCCTTTCAACCTTCTTCCCCACAATCATCTTGGTCTTTGGGATAAAATAGTGGATTCCCCTTAAGACCACCTTCAATTCTATGGAGATTTCCCGAAGCTTGGTAGCATAGATATCAAAAAATTGTTCTATGCAAAATCCCCCACTACCCAGTTCACCAGAAAATGAAATATTTTCTTTTTGTGGTTGAGATGCATCTTTATCACCCCCTTTTCATCTCCACAAAGACTAAGGTTAAATATTTATTTTCATGAGTACTTCAGTTTTTTTAGCATTAAGATTATCCATTAAATGGAAATGTTTATCAACATAAAAAACAAATTATACTCTTTATACAACCAAATTTGTACTAGAACTAACCCTTCCCACGGAAGATATATGTATGAAATAAAATATACAACCAACTTTTGGATCTCCCTTAGAAAAGTAGCACTGAAGAGCATGGTCCGCCTTGTGCTTGATGGAGGCATATTTGTTTCCTTGACAATTTTATGAATCTTTAGTTCAAAGCTCATTTCAAGCATTTGATTAGCCTCATCTAAGGCCAAGCATTGTATCACAGATAATAAAAACTTGCCCCTTTCAAGGATGTCCCCAAAACATCCATGGTTGCAAAAAGAATATCAACACCCATTTCCAACTTTAAATTTGATTCACCACAACCTTTTTCAATCTCTGGTTTATTAGAAAAATGAGATCTCTATTTCTTTATGAAAATCCTATATTAAGGATACAACCCTGAATCAATTATTTGAGCTCTTGTAAAATGAAGGATCCAAAGAGAACTAGGTGACATAGCCTATGACATTGTTCCACATGGCATATTTTTATATGTTGAGACGTCCACCATGGATGTTGATGAAATTTGGCCCATGTTGATGTTGTAAATTAGGAGGTTAGATGATGGGTTGAAGTTGGAGGGGACCCTTTAGCAGTTTTTTTAACTTGCAAATTGAACCTGAAAAGGTTAGATGATGGGTTGAACTTGGAGGTGATTATGATCATCTCCCTATTATGATTTAAATCTAGAAGGAAAGATATAAAGCTTCCCAGTCCATCAAATTCAATTCAATATGGATATAGGATGAGTATTTTCTATCTTTTGTTGAAGTATAATGGTAAGCTATGATTAATTATTGTTGGTGTCTGCTAGTCTACAATTTTCAACTAATTTTAAAAGGGTTAAGCATGAGGTAGTGAATTGGGAAAATACTAATAGGAGAAAAGAAGAGAAGGAACTTGTCTTAGTGGAGAATCAATTAGTATGTTTTTATGTTCAGGACTTCAAATTCTTAGTTGATTAGGTTGGTTAGTGATAGCCAAAGCATGGGGCACTGAAATATGAAATGGGAATGAAAGCACTAAATTTTTTCATAATTATGCTAACCATGGGAAGAATATTTACCATATGAAAAATTTAGAATGATGATGGAGGGACAACAAGGAATTTTAAGGAAATTGTAGAGGTTTGGGTGTCTCGTTTTAATGGTTTATACCAAGTGGTGGACAAGGTAAACATAGCATAGATAGTAAATATTAGTTATTATTTCCCATAAGAAAATGAAGTGTTGTTATAAGTGTCTAAGGCTAAACCCAAGACTGTACTAGTGGATTTTTAGAAGTACAAGATCCCATGCCCAAATGACCAGACCATGGATTTTTTTTTTATAGCTTTTATGAATTGCTCAAATAAGAATATATCAAGGTGGTGGGGGGACAAGGAGACAGTGGAAGGTCCTGGGGGGCTAAAATTCCAAATTCCCATATTTAATTGCCAAAAAGGATAAACAGACATCTTTCTATGATTTTAGTTCTATCTCCCTTTGTAATTGTATCTACAAGATTTTAAAAGCTGGAGTGAATAAAAATTTCCAAAGGTCATTTCCAAAAAAAAATTTGGCTTCCTATATTTCATTTGTTTCCTACTCCGTACTAATAAATGGTTCTTCTATAGAATTATTTATGCCAGGAAGGGGTCTCATCAAGGATTAATGTTATCTCCCCTATCATTTCTAATTATGGAAATACTTAGTAAGACACTGATACATGCAAAAAGAACAGGAGTGAAAATTCATTAAAGACATACTTCTTTTATGTGATGACTCGCAATGTTATGCTGAAAATCTTAAGGAGGTGCTTGATCTATATTTCTCGGCTACCAAAATGAAGTGAAATTATTTCTCTTATTATGACATTACCTTGTGATTTTTTCATTATTATTATTTGTTCTTTCAGTTTATATTTTCTTATCATCAATACTAATTCCAAGAAAAAAATAGAAGAGGACACAAGTTGTAGGCATGAAGCCATGGAAAAACCCCACTCTAGGGGAAAACCACGTCAAAATTCTTCCTTCAGTAGATTCAAAAAATGATAAAACCAAGACCCTTATACCTTAGACTATTGAATCCCTCCATCAAGTCATACAAGATCCATTTCATTATGTTAGCACCGAATTCTTGTCATTGTGTTGCACTGATACCTCATGATTGTAAGAGCATCGATATATCATAACTATAATTACATCGAGACCTCATCACTGTAGTTTCACTGTGACCTTCTCTCTGTGGTAGCATCAAGACTTTCTTAATGTGGTAACACTGAATTGTAATGGCAATGAAACGGTGAGACATTATTACTATGACAGCACCAAACCCTTCTCACTGTGGTAGCATTTAACTATAATGGAACTGAAACTGTGATACCTTCTTACTGTGATGGCACCAAGCCCTTCTCACTGTGGTAGCACAAAATTGTGGTTACTGTGGTAGCACTAAATCCTGTGGTCATTGTAATGCAAGTTTATGTCTGCAATGAAACCAAACCTCTCCTTCTGAAATAGCACTGAAACTTATTTCTGAAATTATCCGAATTGTGCACACTATGATATTCGAACCTATTTCAGAGAGTGATACGAAATTTTTTTTTTCACTGTGATTGATGCAAAGTTCATATATATATATATGTGTGTGTGTGTGTGTGTGTGGTTACTGTGGCAACACTAAATCTTGTGGTCATTGTAATGAAATTTTATGTCTGCAATGACACCAAACCTCTCCTTCTGCAATAGCACTGAAACTTATTTCTGAAATTATCCGAACTGTGCACACTATGATATTCGAACCCATTTCAGAGAGTGATACGAACTTTTTTTTTCACTGTGATTGATGTGAAGTTCATATATATATATATATATATATATATATATATAGACATATATTTGTTTGTCCATGAAATAGGTTGACATGAGTCCATGAATAGTTGTCTCCATTTAACGTTAGGGCGACATGAGTTCACTAATGGAAGCTGAATTGATGATGATTATTTTGAGGTCGACTTGAAGGTTAAGAGGCTGACTTGATGGAGGAGTCTTTGACTAAAAAATAATTGACTTTGTCAACAACCTAAAGCGTACAATGGAGGTTTCACCTATAACAATTGACCCAAGCATGAAACCCATGCTTTAACAAGTCAATTAAATAATAATACAAATTATTTTCACTTTTATTTTGACATATATATTACATTTTGACTCATTTACAATTTATGAAGACCGAACCTAGTTACATTCTTCAACAATCCCCAAGAAACTCTCTTAACTAGTGTTCCATGGTGAACTAGAGAAAACTGATAATTCAAGGGATTTATGTCTCTCAAGTTGTCATGGTTCAAATGAGGCTAGTACTTCCCTTTATATATTAGGGAAACCAAGCACTTTAGCTCAAATTGGGATAAAAGCCCCTAAAAATAATAAATCTATGATACAAGATGGATTGGTCATCAAGTTGATCCAAAAAATACCCCCAATATGAAAATACAATGATAAAACATGAAACATTTCCTAAAAAAGGAAACACCTATGAGTGTAGAGGCCTCAAAAGAGCGGCATCATTTTCAAAATACATGTCTTTCCATCAAAAGGTGCAATGAAAATTCCAAGGGACATGTCTCCTCGTCAAAAGGTCATGTCTCATCACCAAAAGGTGCCCTCTCACGCCCAAAGAAATCCTCCTCAAGCCCCACGCCATGCCATAAGGCACCATGCCATCATGTACAAGAAAATTTCTATCTCCCATGGGCAATGTCCAAGGTGCCAACAGTGGAGGAGGATCTCTGGAGGTGTGCCAAGTCATCATCAAGCTCAATGCTCTCCATCAAGTTTGAAACGTCCTTCATGAAGTGGGAGGACCTCCAAAGGGTGTGGAATCATCATCCACAAAGTGTAGGAGAAGCATCATTAAAGTCTTTCAAAGGAACATGACCAAGTCTAAATCATCAAGCACAAGATCTAGGAATCAAGTAAGGTCAATTAGCATAGATACAAGATCAATTGAAGCATAAAGATTGGACCATGTTCAACATTAAAGCCATGTAAGTATATCACACAAAGTATCTTATTCAAAATTCACACTAGCTTAAGACTTTATTCAAGTTGTTACATTTAAGTATGGGAGAATCATAAAATAACCCTATTAGGTGTTTCCAGCCCTAGGGTAGGAACAATACTTATACCAATCCTTCGATTAATAGGTGTGAGTGATAAGTGATGTGATATGGGGTGTACTTCATGAGAGATGTCATAGTCTTATATATGAGTTATGAAATAACATCATCCATGATCACCTTCGTGGTGGGAACACTTGCATTACTTGAGCTACCTTTACCTCGACACTATTTTTTCCACCCTTTATTTAAAAAATCTATTTGCTTTAATTGGCTTGCTTAGCAAGCTTCCATTGATTTCATTTAAATACCCTTTTTAGATGGGAATTCCATTGCTCTTAGAGGTTGGGATGTTTTCTTTAAGTTCCTTTTACTTTGATGGGTGTGATATGCATGAGATTAGGGTGGTGGCCTCACATGAGGGGGTAGAGCTCAAGTTATTCTTGGCTTTTGATTTCATCCCTTGAAACTTTTTTGCAATTTTAACAATTTTCATATGCTTTTAATTTCTTTCATTTTGATGCTACATCAACCTTTGATAATTTCCAATCCCCTCTTCCCATAAGATGAAGCAAGCAAGGAACCAGTATAAGCAATTCAAAAGAACCAAACAAAGAAAACCTTAAAAAATAAGTTATAGATGGAAAGTATGAAAGGATGTAGGCATACTAACTTTATAAATTCCTCTTATTCATGCCCCTCCCAAGTAGTGAAAGTAAATCCCCAAGGTACTTGAAATTTACTAGAAGGAAGAAATGACCACCAAGGTTAAAAAAGGCAACAAGTATAACTTCCAAGCATCATGATCCATTATTTGATTTCAACCCATGATCCTTACTTAGATGTCTAGAATATTAAATGTAATCACTTCGTATGAAACAATAGCTAATGTACTTCATGGTTGTTGACCTACCTTTATCAGAAGGGCATGCTAGTCAAGTTAATAAGATGAACCATGAGTGGGTGAGAGGCATTTGAGAAGCTACTATCTAAGGATAATGTGAGGTTTCTAGCTAGAGATATGCATCATGGAGGAAATCTCTCCTGTGGTTACCCCTGTATATCCATGTGTAAGTTGTAACAGTACCAAAATAGTCCATTACGGACAGGCCAAGTCACCTTCAAAACCCACACAGACCTCATTTCCTTAAAAGTGCATCCATCTTAGCTATCGTATCCTTTAATGAAATAGATCTTAAAATCAACATGCTTCCTCTACCCTCATTCTGCCATAATCTTGGGAAGAACACCTTACTCTTGTCATATTTATCGTCATCACAAATACACTCTCCATTGTGTTACTATGTTGGTTCAAGCACTCAAACAATCACAAGGGGATGTGATAATGCAAATATGAACACACTAACAATATTTTTCACAAGTTTAAAAGGATAACATACAGTCTTCTGATAACATCAAACCATAAGTATATATCTTTTTTAGGAAAACTGCCCACAAACTCTTGATGGAATTCCTTTTCAAGGAAGATACAAGGATTACAAATCTAATTCAAAAGTATGATTTTTCCATTGGCCCTGTGAGAAAATTTAGGGGCTAACATTACCCTGCTGAAAAACCATCGATGTTTACTTAGTGGATCGATGTACATGAACAACTAAAATAAGAAACCAAAGTCCACTATGAGATTTGAATATCTGATTTCTCTATTTTCTGCATGTGCATATTTAGGGGTTAACAACTGAACATTACCTTGATGAAAAACCTTCAGTGTTTGCTCAGTGGAGGGATTCACAGAGAGCCTCATTGATTATGTATTTTTCTCTTTCTGATATGTATTGCATTATGTGCCATTTTGATATATTCTCCCTTACATGGTATATATATGAGAAACCTTTGCATTGTCTCTAATCATTAATGGAATCTTAAAAATATTTGTTAATGTTAAAACCAAGTTGAAACCCAAGTTAATAGGTGGCCAAGTTGAAGTTCAAGTCTGAGTTTAAAAACTATGTTACAAATTGATAACCAGGTGATCAACACCAACAACGTTCACCAGGTTACATAGATTTCACATCTTGTAGATAACATCTTGAACCTATAGGTTACATGTTTAATGGAAGGGGCCTCTAGGATCCTTGCATAATAAGAGGTTTATAAATGGGAAATTTTTGAAATGCCAAATCAAAACAGTTAAATTTCAGTGGAGTTCTTGCAAGAATCATGTAGCTTGCAAGTCAGTGATCTTGCAAATATTCAACATGTTTCTTTGTTTTAGTATCCCCTTAAACTAGCCAATGTATACTATATAACATTTTATGTAGCTACTTTCTATTTAGAAAAATGTTTATTAAGCCTGGTACTCTATTCCAAAAATGTATTACAAGTTACAAATACTATGTGCTTTCACTAATTTTCCTATAGTTATAATCTTTGGAAAATGTGTGAACACAATGTGCAACTTAAAGGGAAAGCATCACAACGTAACTTGAATAGTCAGATAGGTCTAAATAACGGTCCTCAAACTAAAGAAATTCGAATATTTTTTAGTAATGACCCTTCAAGAGGATTCTCTAATGAGGAGTTTGCTTCTCTTCTCTCTCACTTTGGTTCTGCATATAACACCAACGGGACTTGAAGTTTCTCTTTTTTGTTGAGCATAGATTCATTTGGTTTCAGAAATTTTCATTTTGATGTACCTTGTACCTCTTTGTTAGCATTGATTTAGGACCTGCTTTTTCACTCCCACTGTGCACCCGCATTGGATGTACTTTTTAATGACTAGTCTCATTGATTTACTTGTAGTCGCCATTCATTAGACATTAACAAAATTATCTTATCTTGTTTTATTTGTTGTAAGAACAAAATGTTGAATATAACACATCAAATATAAGAAATTTAGGAATTATTTGAATACACTTCAAGTAGAAACTCTCCAACTAAGCATGCTCACCCTGTGGCATAGTCACATAGCATGTTTGAGAAAGGTGCAGAGACCTTAAATTCTAGCAAAAATATAACATTAGAACTAAATGCATAGATAAGATAAACCCAAGGGGATAGCTCAAAAAATGGTCACCAATGCCACTGGGCATTTGTCTAGTTTTGAGTCATCAACTTCCCAGTTAGAATCACCCAGGGTTAGGTGCAATACTCTACACTGGGGGGTTTACTAGGGATGATATATTACAAATATGGATAAGAATCACTTGTGTTTCAAAAAAATATAAAGATGATACTTTTATTAATGTCAAACAAGTGAAAAAGAAAATATTTCAATGAGACTAAAAGGTATACCCAAAGAAAACATTGTGTGTGAGTATGAAAGTGACTCCTATATCAATGAAAAAACAAAAAGAAGAGAAAATAAAGAAAAACAATTGTCTAAGCTATCTGCTAACCAAAGTATATGATAGTACAAAACACGTGGAAATACTAGAGAAATAAGTGTCTAAGTTATCAGTAATACAATACAAATACCAAAGATTGGAGATCCCTACGCTAAGCAAGAGAGACACAGATGTCAAGGCCTGTTGGTCCTAATAAGACTTGTAAAATACCGCATATGATGGGAAATAGTGTTGAGAATGAAGCGAATAGGACTCATAAAATAACAAATATGATGGGTAGACGTGTTGAGAATGAAAATGAACAAGAATTTTTGAGTTGAGGAATTAATATAGTCAATATATATTAAGTGACACTGATTTTTTTGGGCAACTAAAATCATCTCACCTTCTCATAGTTAAGTATCAAATTTACATTGTACACCATAATAATATTGTAAGCCTACTGTTCTGCAATATTGAGCTCTTGATAAATAGTACTCATGAGTCACACATGGCATTTCTAGAATTCCAAGCTAGTGCAAAGTTGAGCTCCGTTGAATTCAAGGTTCATGTTTTGATCTAAAATTTATATGGGGTAAAAATAATTACAACAATTTGGTTTGGAAACTTGGTGAAAAAATCCGCTCCTCACACCCCAAGGGTTGCAATGCAAACAACGGGCTTTCTTCAGGAGAAAATCACCCCGGACATAAAAATAGAGACTACAATGATAATGAATTTTAGTAGGTAGTTTAATCATATGCCCACCTCACTCATTAACCATTGCCTCATTTCCAACATATAACATAAAATAATAACATTCATAGAGTGGTTTCTATCGTTAGTCAGTACAAATATGACATAAAGCATAGAACAAAAATGTTTCTAGCATAGACCACATCACGGGCATTTGGTCCTAATTAATAAAATGGTCATTACTTCAACCCAAGTAAGAAATCACTGGGGTTATCTAAAAGTACTTGTTTGTATAAAATTAAATAGCTAGAGAGCTCAAACAAACATGTGGGAAATCTGAAAGCACTGAAATGGGTACAATTATTTGCATAAATTTGCATAAATTTGAAAACAAAGAATTGGGTTCAACTTATTAACCGAGCAAGTTAAGGTTCAACTCTTACTCCTGGTATCCATATGGATTTTTGTAGTTGTGAGGAATGCTACCAGCTTATATCCCCATACTAGCAATAGTCTGAATTTTATGGAAAGCCACAGTGAAGGCTTTATCTCTCATTGGCAATGGGCTTGCCTAAAAGTTTAGGGATGGAAAACAGGCACACATTAGAGAGGACCCATGGGTTGGATGTAGATATTCCTTGATACTATCAGAAATATTAATTTCATTACTCATGGAGAAATTACTTTTGATCCTATCCAATGTATTGGATAATGAATCAAAAATTGGAGCTAAGAATGGCTACATGAATATCAAATAGGTTTTTCCAATGATCATGTTGTTCAGTGAGCACTAGGAGTATATTGTCATGCTGAATCCTAGTCATGTAAAAATCAGGGAGTAAGAGTACGTAATAGATGTATTGAAAATCCAAACAGTGAAACATACACACCCAAACTTGGATACAAGGCACTATTTGTAGATGAAATCAAGGAGGATCCTAGATGGTGGTGGAGGAAGATATGGGGTACAATTTCCCATTAAAAAATTGCTAATTTAAATCACTTCCTTAGAAGATCAAGGTCCTATCCTGGGATTAACTTTAGAAGAGGAATAAGTGTGGACCTAGATGGTGCTTGCTATGAAAATAAAATGATGAGAATATCAACCACATGCTCATACACTGGTCCTATACTACACAAAGTATGGAAGGAGCTAAATGCTTTGGTGCACTCAAGAAATGTCTGACATGATGATATAGTTGACGGTTTTCTAAACGTTTGGGATGAAAATAACAATACCAAGGAGTATTTAGTTTTGCCTCTCATTAGTGAATGGAGTATCATGGAAATAGAGCTTATCTAAGGACTGGAGGATGCATCATTTACAATGTGCCACACAAGATAATATTAAATAGTTGTCACCCTGTAAAAAATCCTAGAATCCCTGAAGAAGTTATGCACATTTCTAGGGCCTAGGCACAACATGAGAATCATTCAAAGTGTGACATAGGTGGTGCAATGCACTTATCAGATGTTCATCGGTTAAAAGTTAAAGAAAGGATGGCATCAGTTTCAAACAACCTTGTAGAGTTAAGGCACTCAAACTGATATTTAGATTAGCATGGGAACATGGTGCAAGGAAAGTGAAGTTTTTCAATGATTCCAAAGTCATAAAATGGATGAGAGGTGAATATTCATGAATAATATTTTATACGAAGACAATTTATAATGATATCAACATTTGGAAAAACGATTTCCTTTTCATCTATTTTCAACATAGTGCAATATGCAAGAAGATGAGCTTCAAAATAGGATCTGGGATGGACTCCAAGTATTTTCAATGTGGGAAGAGCACGGGGTCATCATATCTAACTTCTCAAATCCAACCACTCTTTTGTGATAACATAGATACAGAACATTTTTTTTCTTTACTTTTGGACTAAGTTCTAAAACTCCTCATTTTTCTTTTATTGCAAATAAAATGTTGACTAAATGATCACACATATTGTATGGAAGGAATTTACTCACATAATATACTGTGATAATTGTACGATGTTTACATTACTGACCAGCTCAGTGGGAAATATACATGTAAGCTCAGAATAACAATAGCATGTGAGTCAAACTCTTATTCCTTTATGCTTGATGAAAAGCTTAGTAAGCATCTAAAAATTGTAATTTTATTTATATTTATGAAATTATTAATTTTATTCCATGGAAAAATAAATATGGAAGATGAATCCATGAAGAAATTGGGGTGACTCGAGAAGAATTAGTGTTACAAAGTATGAAAACTTAGAAAAATCAAGAAATGGTCTAACTAGCTATATTTGAGGCTTGTTTTAATTCACATTGGGTTTTGTGTGCAAATAGTGAATTGGATCATGGAGTTCCTATCTTTTATGTCCGTTGCATTTATCATTAATGGCTCAACTTCAGTTTTCTTTAAACCAAGAAAAGGTCTACGTCAAGGTCACCTTTTCAAACCTTTATTACTTTTAATTATTTATGAAGGATTAAGTAGGTATTTATTAGAAGAAAAGAGATCTAGCTCTCTATGAGGAATTAAACTTGGGAGATCCTTTTATTTGACCTACTTATATTTTTTAGTCTCTAGATGATTTTTTATTGTTTTGTGATGGATCCAGGAAGGATGCTAACTAACTAAAGGAGATTTAAAACTGTACAGTAAAACTTTCAGTATGGAGATAAATATGAAAAAATGAACATTAGCTTTGAATGGAGTGGAGGAGGATGAGCTGAGAGAGACTCTGCAATTTTTCCCTTTTCAGATCGTGGACTTTCAAGATGGATTCAAGTATCTAGGTTTTTTGTTGAATTTTAATGACTATAAAGACTGGAGCTGGTTGAATGATAATGTATAACTTCAACTCAACACTAAATTGTGGTGAAACATATGGTTCTCCCTTGGAATGAATTTAAGTTTGGTCAGGATTATCTTGGAGGAAATCCCTATTTATTGGCATATATTGACACATATCCCAAGGGGGTTCTAGAGATAACTAGGAAGAAATGTTTCAAATTTGTGTGATTAGGTAAGAAATAAAAAGATGGAATCTCTTTAGGAAGATGGAAGTCATTATCTAAACCAAAGGAAGTTTGTGGATTGGGTTTAGAAAACATACACTCCTTTGGTAAGGCTTAGACAACCAGGAGTCTTTAGAGTTTGATTTCTAAGAAATTCATACACAGGAAAGTGATTCTTCATAAGTATATACAACCAATATCAATGGAAGATTGGATCATTTAGGTTGTCTTTCTGATCGTCACATTGAAAAACCAAGGAATCCATTACTTGGCATAGGCAGTAGGTCCATTTTCCACACCTATTTGGAACTGGAGAATCCATTACTTGGCACACCAGCAAATCTAATTCCCACACCTATATGGAAGAAGGGATAGAAAAGTGAGGTAGAGTTAAAGTTATCATAGAGGGAAGCATAATAGTGTAAGGAATATCTAGTACAACTTCAAAATAATTACATCAGGATTAGTGAGGTGGAGGATTATTTTGTCTGGTTAAAGGATCCTGCCATAGGGGTATATATTTTGAGGCTAGTATGTAAATCTATATTTGTAGATAGCTCATGAGGAGAAACCTAGAAGTCGAATAAGCTCTAGTAGTTGGATTTATTTTTGGATTTATTTCAGGGATGAAGGATGGTTTTTAGAAATATTTCTCATCCATCCCAACCCACAATAATAAAAAATATAGCCACAACCAGATACCAACAATGATTTCCCTCATTAAAATCTTCTCTAGGTATCTCACCCAACATTAAAATAGTGACAAACTTCTTCCACATAGAAAAACACAACACAAGGTCACGATCTTGATTGAATCCATCCCCTCTAGTCCAAAGTATTGGCATAAAGAATTTGAGCTACTGGTTTCTCTTTGGGAATCTCTAAAATTCGTATACCTTGGCTCATTGTAGTGATGAATCATACAAGTGGATAATGTGATTTCAAGTATACCTTAGCTCATTTGCAATGAACGTTGATCTAAACAAGTGGTAAATGAGATTCCATGTTGCTTACTCTACAACTGTCTCTTCAAACACTTCCACTTATGCCACAACCCCTATAGCTTGGCACAAACACACATCTTTCAAGATCATTGGATTCTTGGGTTGGTTATATGGAATGCCATCTATGGAGGCATGTGTTCTTTTAGCATGAGGAATAATGTAAGAATGACAGGGAAATAACCTCTCCAAGAAAAGGTATATGTTATGTATCCCATGCATGAGGATCGTGTGTCTTCCATATAACATTTTAAGTTTTTACTTGGAACATATGATCAACAGGGTAGGTGAAAGAGCTTTTAATATAGCATGGTCAAAAGATATAACCTCTACAAGGGGCACAAGGCAGAAATGATATATTGGGTTATCAGAGGCAACCCATCCCTTGATAAGAAAGCCCATGTGATGTTGTCGTATGGGGTTTCATGATAGATCATGTTATATTGGTAGGAAACTCCCTTCTACCAACTCCATTCATAGGGTCATATTTTCCATACAAAGAGACATCCCCCAGACTAGATCCATCTCTTTTACACAACTTTCTATCTAGAGCCTGAGATGGTAGGATAGCTTCCCTTTCGACTTTAGAGTAATACCCTCTGTTTGACAGTCGGAATTCTATGCATTGAGGCTTCTCTTGTACTTGGCTCCAGAGCTTTGTATTTCTTATTCTTATCATTGTGATAGCCATGCTTACATATTTTTGGGTAGGATTGATTCTTGCTTTTATAGGGGTGGAATTTTAAATCCCACTTTGTACTGCCACTTATGAACTGAGTAGTCACGCTGAATTAATTTTGGTCATTTATTTGACATTAAGTAACCTATCTTACCTTCCCAAGGACTCCCTTTCCTCTTCCAGTCTTAGATTCAGTTCTTGTGTTGCTTCTCAGGCAATATTTTTGGTGGTTATTATATTATTTATTATACTTTGGTTTTATAACAGTTAAGAATAACATCAAAATCTAGCATGCATGCCATTTAGACTCATGAAAATTCACTAATGTTCACATTCTACATTATGGGGTCATTACAATTCAACCCTCAATGCTCAGCTTGAGATTCTAAAGATTGGTGAGAAACATGAAGGTGATTCCCATCTAGAACTGTATGCACATTACCAGAGACATTTGAGCAACTTCATTGAATAGCATGGCCTCTTCAACATGACAAGTTTTATGCCTGCACATGTGGAACAAGTACACCACGATTTTGATGATGTTGTAGCCAACCTAGTGTCGTTGCATGCTTCAATTCATTAATCTGACTAGCACCAAGTGCTAGCAATACTTCTATTTTAGTTGGATCAACACCTCTTGCACATACCATTGAAGCAATGGCCTATTGCTCATTATCATTTTCTATAGGGGTAATACCAAGCAATCATTCCATACCTTCCTGAGTCATTTGTGGTACCTCAGAAGGACAGAGAATCCTCATAGACCTAGCACTATTCAAAAATTCCTCCCAGGGATCGTTGCATATTGTTAGCATCATGCATATTGTAGTTTTTGTATGTTAGATAGACGTTTCTTTCTAGCACTTTGTGCTAAGGTTAGTCGTTGAGTACTAAGGTCATATATGTAACTCACTACTAGTTTCCATTTGATACTCGTAATATTTCACAAGATTATATTTCAGTTCCACAAGGATACATTTAGTTTTAGGACAGTTAATTTTCTATAATGAACATTGCTTCTTCATTTACATACAACTATTTTTTTGTGAATCAAATCTCAGACATTTCCATAAGTTTTGTACTTTGATTCACCATATTTATGGATTCTTAGTTGTGTCCACGGTCTTGTTCCATTTGAGCACTATCGCTAGCAGTTTGTCATTTTAACCTCGTCAATTCTTTGTAGCATTGGTTTTGACTAAAAAAAGTACCTTTCTTCCATAATCTTAGTCTAATTTTGCAGTTTTATTTTCAGGATTTGTTGTCAATCCCTAACATTGTAGAGTGGCATGAATTATGGGATTTTGTTAGTGTCACATCCAAGGTATTTAACTTTGATGACAACGATCTCATTCCAATGTCATTATTTCTTCATAACAAGGATAAATGCCTTTCATGACCATTAAATTATGATCCAAATATTTACAAGTAAGACCAAACTTGATTTCCTTTTTAAGCTTTTGCAAGATACTTTCCAATGCTTTTCTGTCTTTCATTATATATTTAAGTGTTGGAACTATTACAGTTTTTGTGTTATTCATTAAGATAACAATATTAAAATACTTTTGTAATAATATTTTTTTACTTTTTTAAATTTATTTTTTTCTAGTAAAAAATATTATCCATGTTTCCAAGCTACCATACTCCATCCTATAGGTGAGAATAAGATTGTTGGCACCTTTCCAGGCCAAATCGGCAATTAGCTCACAAAGAGCCCTGTTACAACACCCTCTATGTTGTAAAGTCCCAAGAATTGAGGAGATATCATGTTCGTCTCAAGAACCCTACCTGTTGTCACCTCAATATCTCACTTAACCACTATCATCTCAATATCTCTTTTTTTAGCTTTTGTTTGGCTCTTCTCCAACTTAAGGGGGCCTTCTCTAACTAGGTTTGGTGTGTTGTAATGTGTTAACTAAGGATTGTAACAATTTTCTGCAGGGGGTGCCTTAGTGCCACACTTAATAACTACAACAGTGTATGTCAATCAACAAGATCTCATTTACACATAAATTTCATAGGGAATATTTGTCCTAAAGAGAGAATATTCCAGGAGAGTAACATGTAATCCCACAAGTTTTTTTCTAATCATTTTATTGCCATAGGTTTACTCATTCTCTAGATCAACCTTCTTTTTCTTTCCTAAGATGAAGGAGCATGTTCATAATGGCACTATCAGAAGCTAGCAGATTTTGTACAAATATTGAGGAATGTTAGAATTTTGTAGCCCTATTTACACTACAAGCATGCTATCCTAACTTTGTATCATTCATCCCTTCATGTCATCCTGATTTTTGAATCTAGCTTCCTTAAGCCTCACAAGATAGGCATTCACGACATTGACTATGATAAATTACATGGCCCTATTTCCACAATGGGAACACTATCCTAACTTCATGGCATTCATCTTCTTTTTTTTCATATTTCTTTCTAACCTTAAACCTCACCAATATAATTGTGAATGAATGCATTTATAAATAAACTGCAAATATTACTGCCAAAACACAACTAGTAAATTTCATATGTTGAAGGAAGTCTGGGTACTCTTGGTGAAACTCAAAGAGAAATACTTTGAAATCTACGAAATGTAAAATTTAATGACATGTAAATGCATGATATTATCAAAATATTTTGAGAATTGTCTCTACATCATATTGATTTGACTTTTAGGCAATAGTTTCCAGCCTTGAGGCTATTCAACAATAGTACATGTTGCCAAATTCTTCTCTCAATAGACTGAGTATGGAATATATGTTGGATTGACCATTCCAGTGGGCTGAAAATAACATTGTGGATCTATAACTGATTTTTGTAGTCTTCTGAAGTAGTCGAACTTGGAATTGCTTCCAGTGAACAGTTTTTTTGAAGAGTTGAAATATTTTTCAACTAAAATTGGGGTTGATTCTAGGATGAGTTGACCTCTACCTTGCTAAAAAAATAGATTGGCCTATTTTAATTTGTTTATAAAAATAGCCTTATCAATTTCATTCTTAATTTTACTTTCCCTTGGGGAATCAACTTAAGTAACAATTAACATGTGATTATGAATATGTAATATCCCAGATCTGGAATAGCACAGCAACCCTGCTGGAATAACGCACTCCTGGGAGATTGATGTACAAAATGAGTTTACAACCCTTGGATCCCTTAGATCAACAAATTTGGAGTCTATATCCACAAGAGGAGCAAAAAAAAATCAAAATAGGTGTGGTAAACAGATCTCCCACAACCTAGTCTAGCTGGAAAACACCCTACAAGAGGGGCTGCAGCTATGCACAACAAACTCGTTCAGAAATAATGCAGTCTTGGATAGTATGAGCAGGAGGGCATAAAATATGATTAAATTATGAATGTACAGCAGAAAATCAGAATTATAATGAATCTCTTTCAATATACAGTAGCATACATGAGGCAATAGAGCAAGAAATCCTCAGAAAAGAAAGCTGCAACACATATATAAATGCAGAAATGGCTCAACAGCATTATTTTAAGGAGTTGTAGCAGCTGAATATTACAACTCAAATCTAGGACAGATCTGTGGACAAAACATCAGATCTAGAAACTAGATAGTTTTCTTTACAAGATCCCCTTGGGGTTTTGACCAAATCATGCATAAATAAGAGTAGATCTAAGTTTTAAGTTGCAGATCTGTAAAATGATGCAGTAATTTCTAAATATAACATTACATTAAAATATATCAGATCTAAACAGAACATGGATCAGCAAGCTAATCCATGGATCACCAAACTGGAAGGCAAAGCCCAGCACCAGAGATCTCTCATCAAAACTGTGATCAAAACACCATAAAGAATCTCATATCAAAATAACACAATTCCTCAATGGAAACAACGTTGTAGCTCAAATGACATAGATGGCCCACTACCAAGTTACAGATCTGAAGTGCAAACAGGAGAGGCGCTCTTCAAGGAGGTTAAAAGACACACTCCATGAGAAGAGGCTCCCAAAACAAGCTAGATCTCGGCAGATCTAGAATCCCACTTGTTGCAGCTTGCAAAAGCAGACAAACCCTCACTGGATCTGCGCTGCAATTGGAAGTAGAGCTTGGCCTCAAGCCTGATAGTGGATCAAATCAACAAACACTCCTCCAAGAATCATCAAAGGAAGAGGTTAAATCCCTGCATAGGAACTCCAAGTGCTAAGCAGCACAATTCTCTACTAAACAGTAGAGAATAGTATTCGTCTAAGCAGACAAGATACTTAGAAATATAATCAATCAACAACCTCCTCTTGTTGCCTTTCCCTTCCTTTTATAAGATGAAAGCCTTCACAAACACTAAACTACCTTGATGAGTTAGATCCTTTCACACGAGGGGCCTCCTTCTAGAACTGTGTTGTCCCTTTAGGAGATACATTGAACCTAGACAACGTTGTAGATTTGGTCAAGGTTGACCCAGTCTCATAGCTCAAACCCCTTTCACACCTGCAAGTGATTTATTTGCATGGCCCTAATTTATCTGTGTTCACATGGGCATTGATTTATTCAGTATTTTTAGGATTTTTACATGTCCTCCTTTATTCATTTATTCATGCAACAGAAAGTAAAACAAAAATGAATATTCCTCTTAGCTTAGGCTAAGTAGGAATATTACAATCCTCCCCTCCAAAATGTTGCTTGTCCTGAAGCAACTGATAGGGTAAGAGTTGTAGTCCTTCTCCTCCTTTATTGATGGCAGCATCAAGGATCAAGTCCTCGTCATAAGCCAAGTGCTCAACAAGCCAATACATCATGAATTTTTCCTCCAAGGCCAACATAATATGTGCATAGTCCATCCCTTCAGGAGTGTAAAACTCAACAGAAATAAACATGGTTTAAGAAATGCTACATCTAAAACATGTATCATGAAGTACAGGTAGAAGTTCCAAACCCTATGGTACATACACACTACCCATCCTCTTTCCATACAACCCCATAAACAATACAACTATATCATCGAGGTATGGAAGCAAAACTACATATATGGAAACTAAAATCTGAACTTGAGGAGGTGGGTCAAAATCCCACATGTGATGTCAGTGCAGTGCACCTCTTGTCTTCATTAGATCCAGGTGTGGCAAGTGGCATTCCCACCACACATTTGCTGCATGAGTCACCTTAACATGGCTGAAGGTGTTACTTAAGTTTGGTGCCTTTGGGAAGCACCCATCATGAAAAGGAATCTCCCTTTGCACAATAAGGGAGTGGCCAAGTTCAGAATTTATATTGGCCCCCAACAAGCTATGAGATCCACATGATCTCTCACTCCATTTAGGAGTCATATCCTACAAAGACATGGCAAAGGAATGTAATAGATCATAAAATACAACTTGCTTGGCATGATCAAATCCTTTACCATCATAGTCCTTCATACACATGGAATTGTGCATGAGCATTCCCCTCCTTTCAAACAAAGGAAGAGTTGGCTCAGATGAATCTTGTAAAGATTCCATTGGATGCCCCAATCCTCCATAGCTATTTCACTCTTGAAAGTGCTGATGTAAGTCCTCTCTCATGCCTTCCCAATCAAAACTCCTCATGATCAGGGTATAGATCTTCATTGAATGCCTGTGGCTGAGGAAGTATGCCTCATGTGCTCCTTGTAGGATCTTTTGCTTGAGTTTGGAAGCTCTAGCCAAGAAGACCTTACCATGATAATAGATGACTCCTCCTTGGACTAAGTATCCCTCTTCTTGATGCATGCCATCTGGTATCATACCTGTGTGGAGATCTTTGGAGTACTCTACAAGCAGTTGAGATTTCCAATAAAGATCCACACTGCTCAACAATGACAATGTTGCTGATACATCCCTGCGAGTGCTTGTCATGTTGTTGATTTCCTTTTTGACATTACTCATGCCAAAATTGTTTGTTGGAAGGTTGATCCTCCCATTCTTATTCTCCCACAGTGCAGATTCAGAAAAGTGAGAGGGTGATAGTGATGCAGGAAGAAAATCCTCCTCATTCTTGGGTTGTCCCAAGCCTTCCAGCGTTGTAACTTGGTCTCTCATTGCTTCAATCCTTCCTAGATCTAGATGTGGAGCAACACTTTGTGAGGATTTCCCCACAAGATCTGAATCTGATGGCACTCCAGGTGGCTTGCCACTAGATAAGAATGTCCCTTGCGACATCCTCATGAACATGAGAGAAGGAACTATGAGATCCCTGCCTCCACTGTGCAAATCCATCTCTATTGTTTGTGTGGAGGTATTAGGTGAAGGATAAGTGTGCATGCCTTGAATCATTTGTTGTTTCCCACTCTTCAAGTACACCCACTCCATTTGAAAAACTTTCCAATCAGTGGTAAACTTCCCCATGGTAATCAACCATTGGACACCCAAAATGATGTTGGTGTCTGGTATGTCAACTACAAAGAAGTGATCCACCAGAGTGTAGGATCCCATAGTGACAGAGAGTGATGGAACATATTGCATGCATTTCATGGTCCTATGTCCTGGGACCAAAACAGAAAATCCCTCAAAATTGTCAGTGGGTATTGCCCTCCTTTGCACAAAATGAGCATCAATAAAATTATGGGTTGCCCCACTGTCAATCAGGACAGATACTTTCTGATTCATGACTGAACCTTGTACTCTTAGGGTCAAGTACTTGGACACTCCTCTCAAAGATGCAAGAGTCCCACTCATTGGAGCAAAGGCTCCCTTCCCATCTCTAGATGGTGTTTGATCTTCCTCATCATCCTCAGAGCTGTGACCCCTCCTAGGTTTATCATCTTCATCTTCCTCCTCAATATCTGAGAAGACTTCTATGTAGTGTGCTTTCCCTGCAGCACATCTATGTCCCGGTTCCCATGACTCTTAGCAAGTGAAACACAGTTTCTTTTTCCTCAATTCCCTCCTGAGATAAATGTCAAGAGGCTTCTTCAAGGAGCTCTCCTTGGGAGGAGCAACTTTCCCTTCCTTCCCCTTAGAAAAGTGAGGGGCCTTGCTTTAGAAAGTTGTCTTTGCTTTTGGCAAGGCATCTTGGAGGTCTCTAGCCCTTTCAATGGCATCATGCAAAGTGATGGTCTTGGTATATTTGACCAACCCATGCAAAGGTTCCTCCAGGCCATCGATGAACATGTAGACTCTCCTTGCTACAGATAGATCAGGGACCATGACTGATAATCTCATAAACTCATAGATATAGATCTTTGCATCCCCTAATTGCTTCAACTTTACAAGGCTTATGAAGGGTGCTTTAGGATCCTTCTTGTCAAACCTCTCCACTAGTATTCTAGTATACTCAGAATAGGTAGTCACATTGCTATGTCCCAATGTAGACAACCCATGGAACCACCAATTGTGTGCTTCACCTTCAAAGTGCAGCGCTGCAATCTTGACGGCTTCAGTCTTAGGGACCTTATTCAACTGGAATTAAATATCCAGCTTTTCTACCCATGCCTTGGTAGAACTGGAGGATGATCCATCAAACTTAGGCAAAAATAATCTTCCCATAGAGTGGTGTCTATCCTGATTATGAAAGAACCCACCATCTCTATACTGTTGCCTTGGTCTTCTTCTGTCCTTGATGTGACAAAAGTCTTGGAAACTCAAGTTATCCTGGAAACTCTAACTTTGAGAATCATACTGCACAAAGTAATCTTCAAGGGAAGCTTGTTCTTTTGGCCCTTCATTCTCCACAGCCAAGAAAGTAGGCATAGTGGAGCATTGTGAAGCTTGTGGGGCTTGTGGTAGATTCACTGGTTGAACAGTTCCATGATGAGACATGTCAGAGCTTTCTCCTGGATGAAATATCCCAAGAGATTCCCTCATTCTGTCCACCCTCATCTCCTTGATCTCTCTGGCAATATCTTTCATGGCCACCAAAATATTTCTTGCAAACTCTTCCCCTTCTTTGTCACTTGCAGTCGCAGGGGCTTTACCCTTGTCTTGATCTTCTGTAGTATAATCATAATTCTTATGACTTATGTTCGGATACCTCTTCTCCCTCTCAGTAAGAGGTTCATCTTCTTCTAAATGTAACATGGCTGTGATGCTCCAAAGAAAGCACAGTTTGTGCCAAGAAAGGAGCTCTGATACCACTGTAATATCCCAGATCTGGAATAGCACAGCAAGCCTATTGGAATAACGCACTCCTGGGAGATTGATGTATAGAAATGAGTTTACAACCCTTGTATCCCTTAGATCAGCAGATCTGAAGTCTAGATCCACAAGGGGAGAAAAAACAAATCAAACTAGGTGTGGTAAACAGATCTCCCACAACCTAGTCTAGCTAGAAAACACCTTACAAGAGGGGTTGCAACTATGCACAACAAACTACTTCAGAAATAACATAGTCTTGGACAATATGAGTAGGAGGGCATCAAATATGATTAAATTATGAATTTACAACATCAAATCAGAATTATAATGAAGCACTTTCAATATACAGTAGAATACATGAGGCAATAGAGCAAGAAATCCTCAGAAAAGAAATTTGCAACACATATATAAATGCATAAATGGCTCAACAGTGTTATTTTAAGGAGATTTAAGGAGCTGCGGTAGCTGAATATTACAACTCAAATATAGGACATATATGTGGACAAAACATCAGATCTATTTCAAATATGGAAACTAGATAGTTTTCTTTACAAGATCCCCTTGGGGTTTTGACCAAATCATGCATAAATAAGAGTAGATATGAGTTTTAAGTTGCAGATATGTAAAATGTTGTAGTAATTTTTTAATATAACATTACATTACAATATATCAGATCTAAAAATAACATGGATCAGCAAGCTAATCCATGGATCACCAAAGTGGAAGGCAAAGCCCAGCACCAGAGATCTCTCATCAAAACTGTGATCAAAACACCATAAAGAATCTCATATCAAAATAACACAGTTCCTTAATGGAAACAGCGTTGTAGCTCAAATGAAATAGATGGCCCACTGCCAAGTTACAAGTCTGAAGTGAAAATAGGAGAGGCACTCTTCTAGGAGGTTAAAAGACACACTCCATGAGAAGAGGCTCCCAAAACAAGCTAGATCTCGGCAGATCTAGAATCCCACTTGTTGCAGCTTGCAAAAGCAGACAAACCCTCACTGGATCTACGCTGAAATTGGAAGTGGAGCTTGGCCTCAAGCCTAATAGTGGATCAAATCAACAAATACTCCTCCAAGAATCCTCAAAGGAAGAGGTGAAATCCCTGCATAGGAACTCCAAGTGCAAATCAACACAATTCTCTACTAAACAGCACAGAATAGTATTCATCTAAGCAGACAAGATACTCAGAAATATAATCAATCAACAACCTCCTCTTGTTTCCTTTCCCTTCCTTTTATAAGATGAAAGCCTTTGCAAGCCCTAAACCACCTTGATGAGTTAGCTCCTTTCACATGAGGGGCCTCCTTCTAGAACTGCGTTGTCCCTTTAGGAGATACATTGAACCTAGACATCGATGTAGATTTGGTCAAGGTTGACCCAGTCTCATAGCTCAAACCCTTTCACACCTGCAAGTGATTTATTTGCATGGCCCTGATTTATCTGTGTTCACATGGGCATTGATTTATTCAGTCTTTTTAGGAGTTTTACATGTCCTCCTTTATTCATTTATTCATGCAACAGAAAGTAAAACAAAAATGAATATTCCTTTTAGCTTAGGCTAAGTACGAATATTACAGAAGAAGTGTTTCTAGATGCTCTTTTTGTGATTTATTTCTTCACCTTAGTTAGAATTTTGAGAAACTTGAAACTTGGCCTAGGGATGTTAAATTGGTTTTAGTGTATTGCTTGTCATATATTAATGCAAGTGTTCAAAGCTCTCAGAAAAATTGGTCATGCTAGATTGTCTCAATTTACAGTTGTTGTTCAACTTCATATGTTGGTTTGGATACCAACTTTTGATGTTTTGGCTTCCCTTTACGAAGCTTACTAGCAAAAGCTATGGCATCCATGGACCTCAAGGTAAAACGGTTTTCGATGTAAAAATATGTAGCAATCAAAGGAATTGCTGGAAAATGGCACAACTGGAGATAAAAATAGCAGTCCATTAGAGACTTGTTTTATGTGCCATTGTAGTCTTGCGAGTGGGATTTCTTAAAGGAACCTATCAAAGTAGAGTATCAGATGATATGTTTTCTTATGTTAAGTCCTTTAATATTTTCAACTTTTGGTATTGACCCCCATTTTGAAACAATGGGCACTTTTCAAATATATAGCAGTTTTTCATGTTTCTTGGTTTAACTCGCATATTAGATAGCCTTTGTTGCACACAGATAAAATACTATCATTTTATGGTTTTTAGAAAGCTAGAATAGTTCATGAGGAAAAAGGCTAAGAGATGTTCTTTTAAACATCTACAAAATAGAAAATTTTATTAGAGGAAAATGCAGGTTGATAGGGAACATTTTTCTTAGACTCAAGAGTTCACATGATCTTGTTTAAGAGGCTAAGACTCCACAGATATAGTATTTATAAAAATGGCACATTTCTCTCATTACATATCATTTATTTATTTTATTTATTACATGATTTACTTCCTATTACTTGCTTGTATATTGCAGTCATGCACTAACTATAATAATTAATGGAGGATTGGCATATTTATTATTATCAATGGGTCTGGTGAAAGGGTGTAATCAGATTGTTCAAAAGGTATTGTCTCAGTAATTTTAGTTAATAATTGTTGTGTTTTAATGTGTAATTTAGGTCGTTATACAAGTGTTACATTTTATTTCTAGACTATGCTGCTATGCTTGTTGTGGAAACACATTTAGAGCTTTCTACTGAAGTATATAATAAGATGGTTGTTGTTGTTGCATACTTTGAGCTTGTTGTTGATGTATGTTATGTTGCAATTGTTGTTGTTGTTGTAAGTATTGTGCTTGTTTTTGAAGAATGTGTTGTGGATATTGTTGGTGTTGGAAAATTTACATGTACAAATGGTTGTAGTACACAATGAAGTTGTCATGAGTGAACAGGTTGTTGTGGTTGGCATTGCAGAAGTTGCTTTGAACAATTAACACTCCTTATTTCCTGCAGTGCTGTTGTAGCCATTTCCTTTTACACATCTGGTTGGATTTCCACCACAAAAGAATCAAATATATCATGCATCTGCATCCAAGGATCCATTCATAGCCCTTGAAAGTTCAAGCCCTAAAGATGTTTCTCTTTAAGAACAACACAAACAATGTCAAAATTCTTCTCATGTGAAGCAATAATTGAGGATTGGAAACCCTTTGAGTGAGATTCCTCATTGCCCTGTTCAATTGTACTAATAAACTCGTCATCATGTTTTAAAGAAATTCGTGAAACTTTGTGGACCTCTTCTGAAACTGTAGCTTAAAATAGGTGTTTTCCTCTCTTAAGGCATAACAACAATTATCTTATCAATATCCCTATGGAACCCCATATCTAGCAAATGGTTGAATTCATCAAAGTATGAGCACTTTCACACACATTAAACAAATTGAGACAACTGGGGTATTCTCTATATGGCCCGAAAGCCTTCCAGGAGTGGCCACTAATATTTGGCAAGGCTTTGTTTGTAGCCATTTTTGTTCTCTTGGTAATTTAGTGCCCCCACTAACTACTTGTAAACCAATATTTGCATGGAATTTAAACAAAACATTGGCCTCGACAACAAGTTGACTTGGAAGTTCCCTAGTGGGACAAATGACAAGAAAAATTATAGGTGGCCTTTTATGATCTTGGAGGATGGGTGACTACACTAACACCTCAATAGTAGGAAACATAAACATTATTCTCTTGCCAGCGCCAGTTTTAGCCTTGGAAAACACATCCTTGCCATTAAGAATAGATTTAAGAGTTGCTTCTTGCACAATGGTCATATGCTCATATCCTGCTATGTTGGTTTCCTTGAATGTCAATGGTGGGATATTGTGTTGGCAAAATCTTTATTGGCTCAAATAATTAGTATCCCCAATAACCTTCACACTGCTTGTTTTTGGATCTGCTTTTTCAATCAAACTCAACATTGTTTTCTTGTGCCCCACAGGCGTCAATGAATCAAATTCATCATCATCATCTTCATCTTTAGACTCATCTTCTTCATCATTCATATTTAGTGCTTGGATACCAGAGGATTTAGAGCCTCATTTGTTCAACAAGTCACCTTCTCCTTGGTTACCTCTTATAGATACCCCATTACCTCTAGATTTTCTAGAGAATCCATCATTATCATTATTTATACAACACTTCAACCAACCAAACATAGATATACCCCGCTTATTAAACTAGTTATCCATATCCAGTTCCTCTTCAACCAGACATTTGAATTAGGCCTACCTTCGACTACTATTTATTTTGTTAAAATCCTTTGTTTTGGGGATTTCTTGTGGAGACTAAGAGGTTTCATTATCCCAATCATATTAATATCTGCAACCTTCATGACTTATTTCATGACCATCACTCTTTCGATATTTCATAATCTCATGTGTTATGTACATAGGTGAAACACACAATGTTTCTATTATCCTTTGGGTTTGCATGGTCTTGGATTCTACAATTTTCAGTACCACATTCTTGTCATTTTTTGAAAGGAGAATTTTGTGGTTATGAGTCCCTATGTATAAGATTTTTTTCACTTAGAACTTTTAGTCTAACAATAATTTGTATCATTATTTGTCTCGCAACAACTTTTGAAAGCTTCCATAGTGTTGAATATATGCAACTAAATAACCACTAGACATAAACTTTGTTACTATGCACAAATATGGTGCCCTTGTGCAAGCATCAATAAATTGGACTATATTTTTACTCCATACTTTCCTTCAATTGAACACCTCTTCGACTTTTGAAAAATTTCTTTCAATACACAATGAAGTTGTCGTGATTGAACAAGTTGTTGTGGTTGACATTGCAGAAGTTTCTTTGAGCAATTAACACTCCTTATTTCCTAAAATGTTGCTACAATCATTTCCTTATATATATCGAGTTGGATTACCACCACAGAATAATCAAATCTATCTTGCATATGCATCCAAGGATCCATGCCTAGCCCTTGAAATTTCAATCCCTAAAGATGTTGCTCTTTAACAACAACATGAGAAATGTCAAGATGCTTCTCATGTGAAGCAATAGTTGATGACTAACAAACCTTTGAGTGGGTTTCCTCACTGCTCTCTTCAACTGTTTTAATAAAATCGACATCTTATTTTAAAGAAATCTGGGAAACTTTGTGAATCTCTTCCGGAATTGTAGCTTAAAATAGGGTTTTTCCTCTCTTTAGTCACACCAACAATTATCTTATCAATATCCCTATGGAACCCCATATCTAGCAAATGGTTGACTTCATCAAAGTATGAGCACTTTCAAACCTATTAAACGACTTGAGACAACTGGGGTATTCTCTATATGGTCCGAAAGTCTTCCAGGAGTGGCCAAATATTTGGCAATGAGTTTTTCGTAGCCATTTATGTTCTCTTGGTAATTTAGTGCCCTCACTAACTACTTGTACACCAATATTTGCATGGAATTTAAACAAAAAATTGGCCTTGACAACAGCCTGACTTTCAAGTTCCCTAGTGGGACAAATGACAAGAACAAGAATAGGTGACCTTTTATGATCTTGGAGGAATGGTGACTTCACTATCACCTTAATAGAAGGAAAAATAAATGTTATTGTCTTGTCGGTGCAAGTTTTAGCCTTCTCCAAAACATCCTTGCCTTGAGAATAGATGGAAGAGTTGCTTCTTTCTCAACGGTCAAACACTCATATCCCACTATGTTGGTTGTCTTGAGTGTCAATGCTGAGATATTGTGTTGGTAAAATCTTGATTGGCTCAAATAATTATCATCCCTAGTAACCTTCACACTACTTATTTTTGGATCTTATTTTTCAATAGGAATCAACATTGGTTGCTTGTGCCCCACAGGCCTCACTGGATCGAATTCATCATCTTCATATTCATCTTTATACTTATCTTTGTCATCACTGATCTTCAGTGCTTGGATACCAGAGGATTTAAAGCCTCTTTTGTTCAAAAAGTCACCTTCTCCTTGGATGCCTCTTGCAGAGACCCCATTACCTCTAGAAGTTCTAGAGAATCCATCATTATCATTATTTCTACCATCCTTCATTCAACCAAACAGAGATATACCTCACTTATTATACTAGTTATCCATATCCATTTCCTCTTCAACTAGATGTTTGAATTGGGTCTGCCTTCGATTACTTTGGTTTACTTAATGAAATCCAAGGGCGAAGTATTTACCAAATTTCAAGAATTCAAAGCTGAAATAGAGAACTTTACAGAAAGGAAAATTAAGATATTAAGGTATGATAATGGAGGAGAATACACATCCAAGGAAATTATAACCTTTTGTAAGGAATTTATGATAAAGAGGGAGTTGATAGTCCCATATAATCCTGAACAAAATGGAGTTACAGAATGAAATAATCAGTCCATTGAAGAAAGTGTAAAAGCTATGCTACATGATTGAAACTCTACTATAGAAAGGAAAACTAAGACGCAAGGCTCTCTCACCCGCTCAACTTGACCTTTTAGTAGAATCAATTATCAAAATCCTTTAGTGGGTGATAGAAATCATTTCAATCAACATATTTTTAATTCCAGATTAATGTAGTCTTGGCCTCATACTAGTGAGACTCTTAGCCTTGCAAGTTTCTACCATGTATTAGAGTTTGGGTGAATTTGGAAGGTCCGGAACTTCAAACTCAATAGATTCCTTTGGGGAGAAATTTTGAGAATTTGTTCCTTGGCTCAACATTAGCACCAATAATTACCATCCACACTAGTCAGTCAGACATGAAAGACGTTGAATCTACAGTAACTATGTGAACCCCAACAATTGTGTCATTGCTAATGATGGAGAGCCACATTTCACATCAACACCAATATTATTTATCTAAAGTAAACATTGGAGATCTAGTTGCAATTCTTCCTAGTAAACGTAAGAAACAAGTGTCACAACTCATTCCCTGACGTGTAGATATTACTCAAGCATGAGGGCATCTTCCCACTACAAGGTTTTGAGCTAATACGTAGCAAATTCACTTCTTTTTTTGTTGTCAGTATTCTGTGAATTTATATCAATGGTGTTCTATTTGTTTATTCCTTGTAGTTTGAAATGGTTTATGTTTCTTTATGAAGACTAAGTCAATGTTCATGCTAGGGAAAAAAAATTTAATTATTGTTGACCATTTATTTTCAATGATGTTGTGCTAGCATGGGCATCCGCAACAAACTGCTTCACAGAAAAAGTTCGGTTATATTTAAGGTCTTCCTATCACTATTTTACTAGTAGTTAAATAATAAAAATGCATACTTTCAATTTTGAAGACATCATATGAATATCTTTATTCTTCTTGAACCCAAATTATTCCTATGTTGGGTATAGGAGAAATATGAGATTCATAACCAAGAAGAAGGGGAAGGACCAATACCTCCAGAAAAGATTAAAGCTGGCAACTCAGTTGATGTAGCAACTAATTCCTCCAGTACCTATTGTGATTGTTCATGGAAAATAAAGTGTGGAATACAAGAATGCAACATATACTCTTGCTAAAACAACATTGCGAGATGCATGCAAGTTAGCTTCCACCTCCAATACAAATTGGGAAAGAAAGCTGAAAATGAAAACTTGTATCTATCTAGTTGGCTTCACTTAGAATAATCAATCAACTATATTAAAATTAGGATTTTGTTAGTTATACATGTAATTTTATATCCAAACTATTGTTTTGTAATATTGACCAACTCTATTAAGTTTTTTTTTCTATCCAAAAAATGAAAGTTTTCCTTTTAACATGAAGTCTTCTAAGAAATATTGTTCACATTTTTTACTTGCTTGAATTGTCTATCACATGGTCAAACTATATGTTTTCAGTACCAGAAGCATTTTATGAAAATCAATGAAATTCACAGCTTCATTAGGCAGCATCAGAAACCTAAAAGATTGAATGGGAAGTTTGTTTTGAGGATAGACAAAAGCTTCATGAATAGAGCAAAGAATTTGGAAGATAAGTTCTCCATGTAGTTTTTCTCTTTGAACAACACCACTAGTTGTAGTGGATTGTCAATATTTATAGATGTTTATCAAGCTTCAGCAAAAATCTTATCCTTTTTTTATTGATTATTAATTGATGGATTTATTATTTCTACTTGTTTCTCTTTCTTGAAGTTTTTGTGCTAACTATTTTGAACTAATTGAGGATCAAACATTGGTGGTATTTTTGTAATATGTTAAATTCTTACTTGTATTGAATCAAGTATTTGTTGTAAAAGATCAAACAATGTGTTATATCTGGGAAATTACAAGTATGATAAATATGAAAAAACTATTGGTGCTTTGCATGTAAATCTGCAAAACATATCAAAACTACTCTTATTTTATCTTTTCATTATAATGATCATTGATGTTTTGAGTTTGATTGATTGAGGATGGCCACATGTGTTCCCTCAAATTGGAAGTTTGGTGTTGCAATTCTGAGTGGATTTTCCGTTCAAGAATCATATAGCAACTGACATATGAAAGTTACATTCCAAAATCCTTTTGAGGGGATTACTAGTGGTGATTGCTAAATATTTTTGATGTTGGAAATTTTCTCCAAATCACAGCTAATATATTGTACGTTAGGTCAAGAATACAATGGGAAGGGAATTGTCTTTGCAATTTATCAACTTAGATTGTAGTGATTCGTAAATATAAGCAAAACATTAATAATTTTATATAGACTAGTTGGCTTATTCATATGTGATAATGGACCCAAATAGTAGTTCTTATCTAAACAAATGTTCATCATACTTGGGCATTCTTAACACCATTGACCTCTAGCCCTGGACTTATTCACTTAGCCTTCTACATTATCCGTTTATATATATGTATACGAGGATGTGACGAGGATATCCTATTATTGTATCCTTTTTACTTCATTTCATTTTATTCTAGACTTAGCTTTGGAATTTTCTAGGAGTTTTGTTTGCACACTTACATTGTATAAGTAATATACAACTTGATATTTTTAGCATGTAACTTAGTTGGCTTGATTGTGTCTAATCTTTCCTTTAAGGTTGAATATTAATTTTACTAAGGTGTTATTTTCTATGGTGAAAAATTATTTTCTTAGTTTATACAGGTCATCTGGTCACATAGAAGCCACTATTTCCCAATTGATGAAAACTTGTTCGAGTTTCTTACTTTTATGGGGAAAAATGGCATTGCAAATATTGTTGATGTTGAGGTATATATCGTATAAATCCTTTATAGTCTACTTTAGTTTATATTCTAGTGTTCATCGTATTTCATGTCGTATATTGTACATTGTATCTTCTTTCTTTTTCAGAAAAAGAACCCGGTATTGATGGTAAGAAGAAATAATTGAATAAGGAGGAGAACAGTAACATTGGAGCGACAAATGAAAATTAAAGAGAGAGAGAAGAGAACTGGTCTAGTGATACTCATAGAGGCAATATCCTGTATAAAACACACACATAGAGACTAGTGGTCAAGTCTTCAAAGTTGGTGAATTCACCTGCAATGCCTTGGCAACACAATGATAAATTTTTGAAGTGATGAAACAATATTTCATGTGTAAATTGTACTCCAACCAATATTAAGTTGAAAACTCATATTGTAATACTTGATATTTATATAATATAATTTATGTAGTTGAAATTATTTATAGTTGTAGTTGATATTATTTAGTATTGTAATTAACTTGTGTAAGTTTGTGTTTTAATATTAGATGAATATATACATTATATGCCACTTTTTTTTAATTTAGTTGCAAAATTATAATAATTAATTTATGGGATTTAATAATGAACACATAAAATCAATCTAAAACTACTAAATTAATAGTTTATGTTTATTAATGATAAACACAAATAAAATGAATATACAACTAAATTAGTTGCTTATAATGATTGATAATGAAAGTGAATGAAATGAATATAAACCACGGAAGTAGTCATTTATATAATGAATATGAAACTACCAAAAAAAGATAAAAGACTATTACAAATGATAAATTTGTAATTACAAATGACGACTAAATTTTGCATATACAACTATTAACACAACCAAAATTTAGTCATATTTCTTTGGTCATTAATCGGTTTCAAACGATGACTAAAATTTGCATATATATGACTAATAGTAGCTAATTTACAGTATCTTATAACACGACCAAAATTTAGTCATATTTCTTTGATCATTAATTGGTTTCAAATGATGACTAAAATTTTCATATATATGACTATTAGTAGCTAATTTGCAGTATCTTATAACACAACCAACATTTTGGTCATTGATTGGTTTGTTTGGGGGATCATTTAGTAATAGATTTGGTCATTAATTTTGACAATTAATGACTAAATTAATGACCAAATTTATGACTAGATATACTATTAAACAATAAATTTGTGACAACCAATTAATGATTAAGCTAAAAATGACTAAAAGTTGATGGCTTTATAAGATACTGTAAATTAGCTACTATTGGTCACCGGCCGAAAAATAGTCGTTTATATGAAAATTTTTCATTTTTTTAGTAAATAATTAGTAATTTCGTACTAGTGTTTTCACTCAAATAGATGTAATTATTTCAGTGTAGTTGTTGATTTCTAATCCTGTTTGATCGCTTGCACTAGGATTGATTTTAGTGTAGATGTTGATTTCTAATCCTATTTAATACCTTACACTAAATGCATTGATTTCCGTGTAGATGTTGATTTCTACTCCTATTTTATTTCTTGCACTAGAGCATTGGTGTTAGTGTAGATATTAATTTCTAATCGTATTTTATCTCTTGCACTAGATGCATTGATTTCAGTGTAGATGTCGATTTCTAATCATATTTAATACCTTACACTAGATGCATTGATTTCAATGTAGATGTTGATTTCTACTCCTATTTGATTGCTTGCATTTGATGCATTGGTTTCAGTGTAGATATGTATCTCTAATCCTGTATGATCGCTTGCACTAGATGCATTGATTTCAATGTAGATGTCGATTTCTAATCCTATTTTTTTTTCTAAGTTGGACTAAATTCTATTAATGTAACATAATATACAGGAAGTGTCGGGCCTCTAGAAAGGTTCTACTAGCCGATTCCGGAGGCATTATAAGTCAAAAAAGTAAAATAATGACCGCCCCAGAAGGGGAAACCGGTCATGAAACAGCTGCCCTCAATGGGGAAACCAGCTTCATACAAAAAAGACTTAAAAGTTGAGAAACTTTTCTGGAAATACATGTTAACATAGAAAATAAAAAGAACAGTGAAAAAATACCACTCCATGTTGTCACTGTGCTCCATGCAAGGTGTCATTTTGTTGAGGCAGTGGCTCCTCCACAATGAGACACCTATAGTCATCAAAGGAATCATCTGCGGGCTTCGATTGATGGGCTGATAGTTTGAGCGTTGTGGCGGTGCGAACTACACTGGCGTTTCCCTTTCTGCATTCTTCACCCGACCATTCGAGACTCCCACTGTCGCTACTGCCACTGCCATTTCTACTTGAAGAATTAGCATCAGGCTTGACGGGTAAGGCCTCTGATTTCCTCGAGATTTGCGGAGGCACAATTGCGATGGTGGATTTTCTTGGTCTTTTCTTGGTGCTACGCTCTGCAAAGAAGAAGGCTTCTTCCTAGAAAATGATAGTAATGGTGGCCATGAGACGAGGTCTGTCCAAAGCACAATTGTAATGAAATTTCGTTGAATTCTCCTCAAGCAGCAGTGAGCAGGGCTCAGAGTGAATTGACTAAGGAAGGTGAGAAGCCCGGCCTCGTCGTCTGCCTTTACCTGTGGAATGGCACTGGGCAGAAATCTCTTCAAGTAGTAGGGTGCAAGGCTCCAGATGAATGGAAAATGGAGGTCGAGAAGCCCGACCCCTTCCTCTGCCTCGGCATGTGGGAGGGTATTGGGTGAAATTTTCTTCAAGTGGTGGGGAGTGAGACTCCGAGTGAATGGACAGAGGGGGACAAGATGCCTAACCCCGACCACTGCCACGGCGGCAGCGCTTTCTATGTTGTCTAGGCATACTGGAGCAGTCGGAGTTGTTTGCGAGGCTAGTGAGTGGAGGCGAGGTGATAGAATGGGCGGAGGAGCTGAATTCCAGAGGCGAAGGAGCAAGCGTGAGGCTGCAGTAGAGACTGTTGGTGAAGTGGATATCCGGAGCTAGCGTAAGGCAGCAATGGAGGCTACAACACCTCCCTATGTGTGTTTGAGACCTCGGATCTGAGACAGTAGAGGGGCAAATGCAGCGGGAGGGAAATAGAGTAATGACGAAGTGTGGAGCCATTAAGAGGAAAATTGGGCAGCATATTAGACTGAGAGCAGTAATGAGGGAGTGAGGCAAGCAGTTGGCTAA
Organism: Pinus albicaulis; assembly: GCA_034641835.2. Classification (NCBI taxonomy): domain Eukaryota; kingdom Viridiplantae; phylum Streptophyta; class Pinopsida; order Pinales; family Pinaceae; genus Pinus; species Pinus albicaulis. The sequence goes on from CM076572.1 coordinate 631,465,626, forward strand.
CTTAAATGCAGCCGGACAGAGCCCATGCATGGCCATGTGCCATCTTCCTTCTGCTATTAAACACCCGCATACGGGGGCATTTCTTCATTTTGCACCAGTTTAGTGCATTCCTATATGAGAGAAACATCATTGATGTTGTTTAGAGGGCCCGAGAAGAGGGTGTGGTCATGATCAACTCCCTTGTTTGCAAGGAGATCCGCAATTTTATTTCCAGTGCATTTGACATGCTTGAAGGATATATCACGGTGAGGCTTTAGCCATTGTTCAATAAGCTCAAATATAGCAGAATTATGCCAGATCTTGAAGACCTTGGAGGCTGAGGCACCCATGAGGATATGATTGGTTGCATTGATGAGTATTTGAGAGTCCCCTTCCACTTCTAAAGGGAAGAAGTTGTGCGTCTGAGCCAGAAGAAGACCCTGCCAAAGACCCTCCAGTTTTGTTGAGTTGTTTGAGTCCCATCCTATTTATCCAAAGAAAACCTCGAGGGGAGTTCCTGTTGAGTCTCTGAATGAGCCTCCAAAGCCATCTTCTCCTGGATTCCCTTTAGATGCTCCATCAAAATTTAGCTTGATCATACCCCTAGAAGGGGGAATCCAAGAGCTGGGCGAATATGGATGATGGGAGGGAGTACGAATGCTCAAAGGGAGAGTGGGAATGGAGGGATGCCAATTCACCCAGATGATGCTCTCTGGAGGCTGATTTGGGTTGTCAGTGTCCTTCCAGTGTTGCAATGCCAGTGTTTCTTGAAGATTGATACACATATTGGTCAAGATGGTATCCAAAGGAGTGATTTTATTTTTGAATATTATTTTGTTTTGTTCCTTCTAGACTGACCAAAGCAAGAATCTGTGGAGGAGTATCCAAAGAGTATTTAACACCTTGCTATTGTAAGGTTCAGTTGGCCAATTCCTAAAGGTACTAATGATATCTCCTTTGATTCTGCTAGGTCTTATGCATCTAATGTCAATTTTTTCCCACAGGTCGTTGGTCAATTTGCAGGTGTCCATTAAACGAGGGATATTTTTGGCATGATCTAGACAGTTGGGGCATCTTGAAGGACCTATAAATCCTCTTTTCAGAAGGTTGTCCCATGTGAGGATTTTTTTTTTGCTTAGGAGCCAAAGGAAGGTGGATGCTTTGGGCTAGATGCTAGGTCTCCAAATTTGGGTCCATATCATGTCCTTGGGATCCTAAGTGGTGGGATAAAGTAGCTAATATGCTTCCTTGGAAGAGAAGGTGCCCTGAGGAGTGTAGCCCCATCTAAGTATGTCCTCATTTTCTGAACATCTGATTTTTCTATTATTTATCTCTTTATCAATCTCCTCGTAAGTTTCCTCTTGCCAGTTTTCTTTCCATTGGGCTGCTGGGATCCATTGACGGTATCCCAGGATGGATGTGGGTTTCTAGAAGTGTTTGACTTGTTTGTCCAGTTATGCTTGAAGTGTTGCTTGCCATTGTGGTCGTTGGAATAGAGCTGCCAATTTGGGCATTTGTTTCCAAGAATCCTCCCAAAAATGAGCCGTGCCCCCTGATCTGACTTCCCATAATTTGTGCTCTTGGATGACGGTTCTGTGTTGTTTGGCAGCATTCCAAATAAGAGAGCCAGAGTCCACTGTAGTGAATCTTATAATATCAGCAGTCGGTCTATTGTTTGCATATTTGGTTGTCCAAAGACGAGCCCAAGGAGTGTATGGATTAGATAGCCATTTCCACCATATGCGAGCTCCCATAAAAACATTGCTATGATGTGGATCTCTCAATCCTAGACCACCGTCCAATTTTGGGGTGCTGACTGTTGACCACTTTACTAAAGCCCATTTTTTATTTTTCCCTGACGTGCCCCAAGGAAGTTGCGCTGCAGATTCTTAATTTGTTTGAGAACCCATTTTGGTGCTGCCAAAATTGAAAAGAGATATAGAGGCATGGATTGCAAGACTACTTTGATTAGGACAAGTCTACTGGCAATGTTGAGTGAATGATAGGTCCAAGAGGAGAGGCGAGCCTCAAGTTTTTCTAAAATCTTATGCCAGGAGGAATGCTTGATCACAGAGTCAATTAGAGGAGCTCCTAGATATTTGGCAGGCAGCGAGGCGATGGAGAAGTTGAGGATTCTGGCAATGTTGAGTTGAGTTAGGGCTGGAGTATTAAAGAAGAAAATTTGAGATTTGCCAACATTGATGGAGATTCCTGAAGCTTTAAAGAAGATGTCCAACAAAGCTTTGAAGGTACCAGCTTCTTGAACGGAAGGATGACTGAACAACATATTGTCATCTACAAACTGTTGGTGGGTGGTGGGGTGAGAGTCATGTAAGGAGATACCTTGAAGGGAATGGTTAGAGACAGCATTCTGAATAAGACGTCTTAGACCCTCTACCATGAGGACAAAAAGGAAGGGAGAAAGAGGATCTCCTTGTCAAATACCTCGGGAGGGGGTGAAAGGGGGGGAGGGAATCCCATTTATGAGAATGAAGTAGTAGGGGGAGGCTATGAGGTTCATGGTCCAGCTAGTCCAGGATGGGAAGAATCCAAAGGCTAAGAGCATCCGGTTAATGTAATCCCAACTTAATTTATCAAAATCTTTGGAAAGATCTATTTTTAAGAGCATACATGCTTTCTTTAGGTGCTTCAAGGAGTGGATGACTTCATGAGTGAGAATGATCCCATCTAGGATCTAATGTCCTTCTATGTAGCCTGTTTGTTCTCAAGAGATGAGCAGAGGAAGAAGGTTTTTGAGTCTATTGGCAATGACTTTGGAGATCACCTTGTAGATGATCATGTTTCACAAAGCTATTGGTCTGTACTTGTCAGGAGTGACAGAGTGTTATTCTTTTGGGATGAGAGCTAGAAAAGTAGCATTTAGAGAAGGAAGAATCCAATGCATGTTTCTAGATTCTTCTACTAGGTCCCAGACCTCCAATTTGATATGATACCAAAAGTAATGAAAGAAGTTGGAGGTGAAGCCATCCGATCCAAGAGCTTTGCCATCTTTGAGCTGAGCCATGGCATGTTCCACTTCTTGGAGGGAGACAGGTTTTAGAAGCATCTGATTGTGGTCTTCATTTATGAGCTTGGGGATGTAATGTGTAACCTTATTGATAGCGCGGTGCCTGCTTCCTGGAGGCTCATGTAGAATATGCTTGAAATATTGAAGGATATCCTTTTCTATGTCCTCATGTTCCTCTAATCGATCCCCTTGCCTGTTATTGAGAAGGGTGATTCATTTGTGCATACGTCTTTGGATGTTTAAGCGATGGAAGAATTTTGTATTCTTCTACCCTTCTTTGAGCCAACAGATTCGTGATTTTTTCTTCCATATTATTTCCTCTTTCAGTCTTCTCTCATCTAATTTGGTGAGGAGACTCTGTTCCTGGGTTGCGAGTGAATCTGATCTGCCCTCGTTTATGATGTGCAACTGTAGTTCATACATTTGCTGCTCCAGTTCCTTCTGATGCTGGAAGATATTCCCGAAGGTGGAGTGGTTCCATTGCTTGAGCTTATACTTAAGATTTTTGAGTTTTTGTTGAAATTGATACATTTTGGAGCCTACAGGTGGTATAAAGTTGTTCCAGTAGTTGGTTACCAAATCTTTGAAGTTTGGGTGAGTTAACCAGAATGGTTCAAACACTAGCACATTTGGCCCAATTTCCATCGGCAAAAATGTCTCTCTTGTGACACATAGGCGTCCCAAGAGCAACACTTTGAGGTGGGGAAAAATGTGGTTTGCCTTAGAGTCACAATTCCGACACTTCAATAAAGTGTCGAAAGAGCGACACATTTTTCGACGTTTCCAGACGGTCGTCTCTCTTCCGACGTTAGCCAGACCGTCGCTATTTTGATGTTAGCAATGTTAGCAATGTGTCACTATTGCGACATTAGCAGTGTGTCGGAAGAGCGACGTTAGCAATGTGTCGCTATTGCGACGTTAGCAGTGTGTCAGAAAAGCGACGTTAGCAAACGTTCCAAAATGTCTCTCTACCGACGTTCCAAACCGTCGCTCTACCAAAGATCCATAACTGTCGGTCTTCCGACGTTCCTCAAGTATTCAAAATAATGTCGGTGGTCCGACAATTGTGACTGTTCATCACTATTCCAACGTCTTACAAACTTTGTTGGAAGTCCGACGTCCTGCAGAGTTTGTCGCAAGTCTGACAGGTCAGACTTCGTCCAACTTCCGTTGCTATACTGACGTGTGTGGCTTGTTGTCGCTCTACTGACGTCGTGCATACCATGTCAGAAGTCCGACGTCTTGTAGTCATTTTTGCAATTCTGAAAGTTGTAAGTGGATAGCAAGCGTTGGAATACCGACAAAAAAAAATGTATATGGAAAAAAAAGCGGGTGCAGTCTTCCAGCTCCAAGAAGGTGCAATCTTCCAGCTCCAGGAATACATCCAATGATATCAGAGCATCTCAAGGAATGTGTACTATGATGGCAGATGACCTCGATAGGTACTGTGATGGCTTACTCTTCTCAACAAGAGCAAAATTTTCAAAACCTTTCATGTAAAAGTTGTTGTCAAAAAAACCAATGTTGCAAACAATGGCATTATTCTTCACAAAAATATCAGCAGTGCCAAGTACATCCTTAGTAAGGGCTTCCATAAGAGGTTGCACGACACAGAATGGCTTTCCAACATCTCCATATCCACACACAACAACAACCTTACCAGCAATCATGACATCTATGGCTCGCATAAGACCATCTGTGGGAGAGGATCTACATCCATATAAGTTATCAAACTAAAAGAAAAGAGAATAAAGACGCAATCAAATTCATGAAAACCCACAAATCAAATAGTATAAAAACTATAACAGAAACACTATTCAGCCCCTGACCTAATTTCACAGTGGTTCAAAGAACACAAAACGACCTTCCAAACAAGCCCAAACAACTTAGCACTCCTATGATCTCGATGAATCACAAGGCATCAAAAATAGTGCAATCTATATAGTCTAAAATAAATTCATTGCAGCCGGCCCAGAAATACACATAATGAAACCAAAAACATAAATGAAACTCAATGTTTAAAACGCAAGATCTCAATCCAACCTTCACAAATTACCCTTCACTAAGATATCTCATGTAAACCCACATCGTTCCACTAAAACTGATTTCTACCACATCATATTTCCAGCCTCATCACATGTAGTTCATTCACTATAAATAACAACAATAATACCCCTTATTATTATCATTATAATAGCATCAACTCAACCCATAATGACATCTTCTAGCTACCAATTATTACATCTCAAGACATAGAATACATCTATAGGCAGCAAATATGATATTAGTGATCTAAAACTCCCATAAACAATTTTCTAAAATAAAACAAAGCATTCTTAATCTGAAGAGTGGCTTGGAGCTACACACCAAGAACTAAATTGTCTATGATGCAGACATGAAACTTGCAGCAAGTTTGAGCATCCTTGACATAGTAGTTACCCATCAAATCTGGCCCCTAGCAATTAAGATAGATGAGCACCACAATTTGCAACTCATAAACTACCGACATCATAGACACGGATATGATATGAATCTAAATTTATGGAAGAGGATCACCTATGGAAGAGGATTCTACATTCTTTGTTTTCTTAATATTATCACCATATTAAGAAGGGACTACTAGTTTTATTTACTCTTTTTGTTAGGGTGGTAGAGCCTCATTAATGTGCACTAGTGTTATATGTTGCCAAAAATTGTCAAATCTTAGTTTATGAAAACAATTGCAAGGTAGGGGACAGAGTGAAGAGCTAGTTCAACAAAGGAAGTTAGGAGTTGCTATATTGGAGATTGGATACTAATTGATTTGAGGAGTGAAATATATTGTTATATGAGCAGACATTCTTGGAGCATTCATAGAAGACCTTGTTTGAAGCATTGATGAAGATCTTGTTGAATACTTGAAGCCCTGTTGAAGAAACCCCATTTAAGTAGAATTGAAATCCATTGAAGTGGCCTCTTGGTAACAGATCTTGATAACCCTTTTTGGAGCAGTAAAATGTATCTATGATAAATCTCTTGATGATGAGAAACCTGACCTATAAAAATCTTAGACAAAATGTGGGATATGATATGTAGTGGATATTATTTTTTTAGCAGACTTTGGAGACTAATTGAAATATATTAGATTCTTTACCTAAGTAAATTTGAAGATATGTCAAACATACCATTGAATACTTCTGAATAAATCAATTGAATTTTATTTGAAGTATCTTAGAGGCAATATATACCACCTATAGAAGAATTTTTTGAAGTAAAGCTTACCTGCAGTGAGGTTTCCACCTGGATCCAACATTATGTATGGAACCATAACACCCCTAACATGCCGAACAAAAGGATTATCAAGAAAAATTAAGGAAATTTGTAACTTGTTTTGAATGAAAATTTGTACAAAGACTTAAAGAGACGTTTTTGAAACATAAAAGTATATTTTGGATGCACTATAACCATGTTTTATCAAAGTGTTTGTTATAAATACCAACACATTGCTTGGAGCTCACATATGTCAACAAATAAAAAATGTGGAATGTGATGGCAAATGAATTCATTGGGAACTTTTTTCCACCTAATGGTTTACTTTCTCTTACAATTTGTTAAGGATGGAATAAGCCAGATCAAAGAACCAAATTTGAAGCCTATTTCAGACCTGTATAGGTTAGCTCCAACATAGACAGGTTGGCTCCTCCACTAAAGATATATTCACCTCCTCAAAAAGACATGATAGTTCAATAGGTTCGAACGAGTATAAATAGAGGTAGAACTTTCCTCCATTTCAGCCTTCACTCGTCCAAAAATTAAGAAGAAGATAAGAAAATAAAGTGAAAAGAAGACCATGAATAAGGACTAAGATTAGAAACAATATTATTTTGTGGCATATCTCCTAAAGGATCGAAATTATATGTGATCCATCTCTGTACTAAAAAGACAGAAGTCTTTGTGATTCATCTCTGAGGTATAAGACCAAAAGTATGAAGTAATTTCTATGAAAATTAAGCTAAACAATTTTTTGCATGGAGGTAAAGGTATCTCTAAGGGGCCAAGACCCTATGGATTTTCTTTGAGAAAGTAGACCAAAAATTTGTGAGAAAGAGCTTAGATCCTAAGGTTGAATTTACGTGTGAAAAATTATTGCATCACTTGTGGAAGAGGGAGACAAAATTATTTGTTTTCTTAAGATTGTCATGATGTTGAAAAGGGACTATTATTTCTATTTATTCTTTGTTTTAGGGCAGAATAGCCTCAATATTCACACTAGTATTATATGATCCCAAAGAGGGTCGAGTCTTAGCTTATGAACATGAGTGCTAGATAGGGGATAAAGTGAAGAACTAGTTCAACAAAGGATTTTACGAGCAGCTACCAACTCTTCATTCAATGAACTGTGGGTTTACGGGAAAGGTAATACAACATTTTCAAGTTTATATTTTTAGCACAAGAAATTCGGTGTGGTTTTCTGGAAACTAATGAAAATTTTCATTCTCATAACCCCCTCACTAATTCATACTATTGTTTTTCTAGTGAATGTAGAACTAGAGAAAAACTTTCAAATCTGGTAACTACTTCCACTGATATTGGGATCTTCTTTAGAGCATTCAATATAAAATTTAGAGTGTATTAATCATCAAGAAATTACACTTGAAAAAAAAACCATAAACATTGAGAAAAAGAGATCACAGTAGAGAATAAGACAATAGACACCAATAATTTAACTAGATTTGTCCAATAATAACCAGACAAAGGTCAACTTGTGACCATATAAAAATTGAGTCAACAGAGAGATAATATCACTAATTTTGTCACTATAAAAAATACCAGTCAAAGTTCATCCGAATTCCAGTTATAATGCAGAATTGTAGTAGCTCGATCCACAGAATTCCACTGTGGTCAATGTGGGAGAAAAAGGTCGAAGTCAACAGGCCCGAAATTCCACAAAGTAAAGTTAACAAAGCTGAGGTTCAATAGAATATCTAGCATCCTTCACAATTCGGTCAAGCAGTCAAAAAAACTTGGTCAATGCAAGTCATCGCTAGGTCAAACATAGTCAATGATGGACAAAGATCTTCCTTCTTCTTTATTTGCACATGTGAGGAAACTGTACTAGATCAGCTAAGTTTTAGATGTGTTGTTGTGTGTTAAAATGACCTCCAACATGGCTTTATTTATAATGGTCGATGTGGAGGGTCATGACCCTTGAAAAGACACCTTTTAACCATGGAGACGACCTAAACCTTTTGAAGCTGACTTGACCATCACAAAAAAAAAAATTGTCTCTAATTTTGTCTCCACTATTCTACCAAAAGTACCAACCAAAGCTACATTTTTTAACACTCCCTCTTAGTTATGGAGGTAATCTTCATTCTCTCTCTCACAATCCATGGGATTTCATGTAGCCTGATTTCAAACCACCCATAGATGATCAAAAAATAAATAGTCCTAAGGCTTAACCATAGAAATATCAGTTAATTGAAGTTAGAGATGCAAGGGTTCTGCTAAATTTAGTAGTTTGGAAAAAAAACCCACATGTGAAGCAAAGGGGCAATCTCACTTTCTCTTAGTGTTAACTTAAGAAAATTCTCTAATTTTCTTATAGTAAAAATAGAAACTTTAGCAAATGTAATTGAGCATGCATGGATATTTTATCTCACTACGACTTCACTTCAGTGAGACAGTTTGACTCGAGTTTAAAAGGCCAGTTTGCTTGAGTTCTAGATGTTAGTTAGGCTTGATTTCAGCGAGGCAGTTCGACTTCAGTTCAAGGAGCTAGTTTTCTTGAGTTGAAGGGAAGTTCGATCCTATAAAGAGAAGAGTGTAGAGTTGGTGAATACATCATTATGCACTATAAATAATTTGTGTTTTGAGGTCAGGAAAATATTTCCAGATCAGCGTGTGAGGTTAGGGAGAGTGCATCACTTAAGGAGGTTGAGATACCTTGCGCAAGGAGGCAGTTCTATCTAGTGTTTTGTGGTGTTTTTTTAATTGTATTATTGTGTCTTTGTGAATTTATTTTCTGCTACAAATTCATTATAATACTCAGTAAATTTTATCAGTGAATTTCGCATTTCAGTTTTCTAATTCTTGCATCTTAGAACATTATTCAAATTAGCAGTTGGGTATTAGAAAAGTAACAAGATATGAATTTTTCCTATTACTACTTATTACATTAATCATAGGCTCCTAGAAGGTAGCCTTCAGTAAAAGTACTTATTCATCCTGTTGTTTTCAAAAATGGTCCAATACAATAAAAATAAACAAACTAGAGTTTTTTTAATGAACTTCAACTGGAAAAGTGGCCCTGCATCAATACAGGACTCTCTCAGAAACCGAGACCTATGAAAATTCCCTAATCTCCTACTTTGGATTTTCACCCTCATGCATAATAAATATCGGCAAACATCGGCGAAATCAAGATACCTTCAAAACATCAGTAAAATCGGCTAGGCCAAAAAATCATGATTTCGAGATAAAATTGGGATGTTATCGAGATGTTTGCAACACCGGTTCAAACAAAAATGATTTGAAAAGTCAATTAAACCTGGAAAACAATTGGATGTACCAACCCAGCATGAAAATCATTCCTATAGCAAGGTACATTCAATCTAAGCCTCTGCATAAATTTCTAAAAATAAAATCTAGAGCTCCTGGGAGACAACCCTCACCGGGACTAAGCACAAGTGCTTCTTTCATCCTCCTTCCAGAGCATTCTCCCAAATCCTCATCACTCGTCCTAGTGGCAACGAATCTATTGTCTAGGCCTCCTCCCAATCTAGGCTCTAAACAAAATCTGAAATGGGACAGCCTAAACAGATGTCAGCAGGAAACCTTTGACAATTAAAAGGCAAGACGAATCCCTGTAGTTAACAGTTGTATTTGTTCAGTTGATTAATGAGTTATTATTTATGAATTAATTCACTCCACTCTCACTAGTGTATCATTTAGTTAGACTAGATATGACTAGCTCAACTAAGTTTAACTCCATTAACTAAGTTAAACTGAATAACAACTCCATGAACTACTCTTCCAACTCTGTCATAACTTTGCCACTTCAGTTCTAACTGAGTCCTCCATGTATGAACCACCAATAAACCCTAGGAATTGCGTAATTCCTTCAGCCCACTGATTTTCCAAATCTGTTCACTGAAATTAAGTGCTCCAAAAGAATAAATTGATGTTTATTTTCGGATTATTATTAAGAGCTAATAATAATCGACACTTCTATTTTTAGATCGAAGATCTATAAATAGACTTCACCCAATATTCTAAAATAGAATTTCATCTATTTTTCCAACTTGACCAACCATCCACAAATAGCATCCTGCAACTTCTAAAATATGATCACCATGTCTAAAAATAGACTTACACCTAAAAATAGCATGCGGGCCCACTTAGTGAAGGTGATTTATTTTCACTAAGCTCTACATCTTGTTGAATCTCAACACTCCCTCTCAACAAGATAGGGATTATCCTTCACCCCTATCTTGCCTCTATGGTATTCGAATTTTCTCCTGGTGAGCGCCTTCGTCAGAATGTTTGCATCCTAATCTTCCGTAGGAATGTACTGAAGCAACATGATCTTCCGCTACACACAATCTCTGATATGATGATACCGAATATCAATATGTTTAGATCTATCATGAAACACGGGATTAATCGAAATTTTAATGCAACTCTAATTATCACAATGTATCACTGTAGGATCTAAATGTGAACCGAAAAAACCGACCAGGATCTTCCTCATCCAGATAGCCTCACATGCATCTTGACTTGCTGCCATGTATTCTACTTCCGCTGAACTGAGAACCATGGATCTTTGTTTCCTTCTGTACCAAGGAACTACTGTAGATCCGATATTGTTTCTCCCTCCTGATGTGCTCTTTCTGTCTATTGGGTTGCCTACCCAATCTGCATTCGTGAAGCCATGAAACTTCACCTCATCCGTCTATCTATACCATAAACCATACTCAGATGTGCCCCTGAGATACCTCAGGACATGGTTGCCTCCTTCCAAAAGAGCTTGGTAGGCTTAACCATCGCTTGTGAAAGCTGGTTCACCACATAACATAGGTCTGGTCTTGTATCAACTAAATACATGAGCGAACCCACCAACTATCGATAAACAGTGGAATCCACTACCTCTGCCAATGTAGCATCTCTTTCCTCCAATGTCCTGGAAGAGGAGTATCAATAGGCTTGCAACCTTGCATGTGAAACTTCTCCAGTATCTCTCGGGCATACTTGCCTTGAGACACAAACAGTTCACCTTCCCGCTGTCATATTTCCAATCCAAAAAAATAATGAAGGAGGCCCAAATACTTCATCTCAAACTCCTTTGCAAGATCTACCTTGCATGATTGTATCAACTGCTCATCACCCATTAGTATTAAATCATCAACATAAAGAACAATGATTAAAATCTTACCCTCCACCACAATTTGGTACAGGTTTGCATCTGCCTCACTCTTGGTGAAGCCAAGTCCAGTGAAATAGTTGTCGATCCGTGTGTACCAAGCACGAGGTGCTTGTTTCAGCCCATACAGCGCCCTTTTGAGACTACACACATGTGACTCGCTTCTGAAGATCTCAAATCCTTCAGGCTGCTCAATTTACACCTCTTCCTCAATGATCCCATTAAGGAATGCAGTATTTACATCCATCTGATTAATGTGCCAACCCATCTGCGCTGAGAGAGTAAGGATGGTCCTTATGGAAGAATACAGTGTGACAGGTGCAAAGGTTTCTTCATAATCAATGCCCTCGATCTGTGAGAATCCCCGGGCAATAAATCTTGCCTTATACTTCTCGACGCTCCCATCAGCAGCTTGCTTTACCTTGTAGATCCATCTTGATCCTGCAACTAATTTACCCACCGGCCTTGGAACAATCTCCCAAGCACTGTTTCTGACAATGGAGTCATACTCCTCCACCATGACATCTACCCATGTGGGCTCTTGCACTTCTTCTTCAAAAGAAGATGGCTTTGTCATGATACACTTGCTCATAAGAGCCATGTATCCAGTAAATCGGTTAGGTGGCTTTCTCTGTCTGCGCTGCGATGTATGGACTCCTACATTCTGTGCCACATCAAGCTTCAGTCTCTCATCTTCTATGGTATGCTTTCTACCTTGTCTGATGTTTGGTTCTGCATGAGTGGACTCGTCCACTCCATGAATCTCCTCCTGTTGTTGATCCACATCTAGAGGCTCATCTTTGGGAACAAAAAGTTCCTCCTCTGCATGCAAGTGTAGCTCCCTCTCAAGCAACAACTTCATGGCTTTCACCTCATTGAATTTTATATCCCGTTGCACCACAGTCATCCAACTATCTGGAAAATACACACGATAATTATGGGGTGTTTCTGTGTACCCCACAAATATCCCAACTTCTACAGTCGGCTCCAGCTTCTTCCTAGCGTCCTTTGTCACATGAATGTAAACAGATGACCCAAAAATCTTCAAATGAGAAATATCAGCTTCTTACCAGTAAAATATTCTTCAGGTGTACTCATGCCAAGTACTCCACGAGGACAATGGTTTTGCACATAAACCGTAGTGTCCCATGCTTCTGCCCACAAGTGCATCGGTAGGCCTTGGTCATGCAGCATAGCTCGTGTAGCACCCACGATAGTTCTGTTCTTACTCTCCGTAACCCCATTTTGTTGTGGGTTATGAGGCGCTATGAGTTCTCTTCGAATTCCTTCTTGGTTACAGAAGTCTTTGAATTCGCCCGAGATGTATTCACCACCATTATCGCTCCGTAGAGCTTTCACTTGCTTCCCCGACTCCTTCTCCACCAACACTTTAAACTCATAGAACTTTGAGAATGTTTCGCTCTTCTTCTGCATTAAGAAGATCCAGCATCTATTAGAATAGTCATCAACAAATATAACATAATTCCTGTGTTTTGCTGTTGAAGCAACCGAGAAAGGTCCACACACGTCTTTGTGAATTCTCTCAAGGATCACCGAAGCACGGTTCTCCTTCTCATGAAAGGTGGTCTTTACAAACTTACCCATAGTACATCCCTTGCACTGATCTGACTGCGCAAGAGTACCCTTGGGAAGTACAGTAGAAATCTGCTACAAAATCTTCAAGGCACCATGGTGAAGATGGCCCAATCTCCTGTGCCATAATTTGCCCTCATCCTGACTCACCACTTCTTCTGCTTTCCCCATCATTACAGCACAGCCATCTACCTCCAGCTTGTAGATATTCTTAACTCAAATCCCTATCCTCTTGGTTTGACCCGTTTTTTTATGTCGCAGGAAATATTTTCCATCGCTAAAAAAAACGTCATAACCTCTGTCTTCCAACATTACGACCGAGACCAAGTTCTTCTTTAGACCTGGAACATGCATAACATCTTTCAACAAAAATGGATTACTTGAATCCCTCTCAAAGTTAATGGTCCCAATGTCGGTCGAACTGTATCGACCATCATCGCCCATCTCTATATGCATTTGAAGGTCCTTCTCCTCCAAGTCACTAAAAAACTCCTTGTCTCCCGTCATATGGAAAGACGCACCACTATCAAGATACCACACTGATCCCATTGAGCTTGAAACCAAGCATGCGATCAAATAAAAATCAAGTTAAAATTGTGAGGCTAAGGTCTCTCTAGCTGCAACTCCATCAGCCTTCTTTTTCTTCTTCTTTTATGGGCAATTAGTGGTGAAATGCCCATGTTCGTGACAGTGAAAACACTTCACATTGGACAAATCCTGATTCTTGCCTTTAGCTTTGGATTTTGAAGGAAATTTATTCCCCTTCCCTTTCCTTGCTTTGGTAGCCAAAGTGCAATTATCTTCATCATCATTCTTCGACGATGAAGAGCCAAACTTGGTACTTCGCCTTATCTTCTCCTGCGCAAGATCTGACCAAAGTCGCTCCCATCTCGGCAGTTTCTCTCGTCCACTAACAAAGTCTTCATAGCTATGCCAAATCTTCAGAAGCCGAAGGAGAGCCAAGCTCACCAAGTCTTCATCATCAACAGTAATCCCCACACTTCCCAGTTCATCCCTACAGTGGAAAAAATTCGTGAGATATTTTGCAATATTGTCGCCCTTATCCATTTTTATTTTTTTGAGCTTATCTTTCAGCGCCAACTTCCTCTGGTCGCTGCTGCTTTGGAACAAATTTATCAAAGCCTTCCACATTGCAAATGGAGTGGCTTTCCCATGAAGGCTAGACATAATATATCCTTCACACCTTCCAACAAAATTCTTCTTGTTTTTGCTACCTTCTTTTTCCATGCGTCAAGTAATGCAACATCGCTAGATCCTGGCTTAGGAACATCGCTATCGATGAACTCCTTCAGTCCATTATCTTCCAGCACTGCCTCCATCCTATCCTTCTAGGCTATGTAATTCGAGTTTCCATCAAGGGCATACTCCAATCACAAACCATTGAAAGACATTTCAATGTATACTCAAAACAATGTTACCGATGAAATAGGTAACCGCAATGTTACCTACTTTTTTTTGGTAGCATAAAAAGCACCCGATTTTGAAAAGTGGTGATGCAGAATCACCATTTTTTTTTTGGTGCACATTTTTGACACTCTAAAATTTTTATTTATGAAGTATGAATATTTGTTTTAAAATGTTAGTGATTTTCATGCTAATTTTGAAATGTATTGATGCAGCATCAATTTTTTTTTTTATTTTTTTTTTTTTTAGAGCAGTGATTTTCATGCTAATTTTGAAACGTATTGATGCTACATCAACCTTTTTTTTTAGAGCAGTGATTTTCATGCTAATTTTGAAACGTATTGATGCTGCATCAACCTTTTTTTTTAGAGCAGTGATTTTCATGCTAATTTTGAAACGTATTGATGCTGCATCAACCTTGTTTTTTTAGAGCAGTGATTTTCATGCTAATTTTGAAACGTATTGATGCTGCATCAACCTTTTTTTTTTAGAGTGGTGATTTTCATGTTGGTAATAAAACACAAAACTTAGATAAAAAAAAATATATATAAACAATAAAAAAACCAATAAAAATGTAAAAAAAAACAAAAATAGCTCATAAAAATAAAAAATTTAAACAAAAATAAATAAAAAAAACAAAAATATTTGAAAATTATATCAAAGGAAATGACAAAATTTGAAGAAAAAAACACATAATTTAAAGAAAAAAAACAAAAATTGACCAAAAAAATTAAAAAAAAAAAAAAATCAAAAACATTTTTTTCTAACTTATTAAAAAAAACAATATATTAAAAAAAAAAATATATATATATATATATATATATATATTTTAAAAAAAAATTTAAAATAATTAAAATTACAAAATTAAAATTTAGAAAAAAAAAACTTAAAAAAAAAAATTAAATTTAAAAATTTAAATTAAAAAAAATAATAATAATAAGGAAAAAAATACAAATTTTAAAATTTACAAAAAAAAAAACAATTAAAATTGAAAAAGAAAAAGAAAATTAAAAAATTAAAAAAAAAGAAAAGAAAAAACCTATTATTAAAAAACAAAAAAAATGAAAAAAACCACGTGCAAATAATTAAAAAACAAATATACATAAATTTAGTGTTTTTTTTTTTTTTTTAGTGAAACAATTTATAGATTTTAAAAATGAAAAACTAAATAAACGAAAAAATTAAAAAAAAACAATTAAATTAAATTAAAATTTAAAAATTTTAATACGTAAATTTTAAATTTAAAATTTAAAAAAATAATTATTCTATAATATTAAATATAAAAAAAAATTAAACAAATTGAATTTAAAATAAAAAAATTGAATTGAAAAATAATTTTAAATTTTTTGAAATTCAAATTATTTTTTAAAAAATGAAATAAAAATAAAAATATTAAAAATTAAAAATAAAAATAAAAATAAAAATAAAAATAAAATCAAATAAAAATTTATGTACATATATATAAAAAATTTAAAAAAAAAATTTAAAAAAAAAGGAATTTTATTTTAAATAAAAATATTAAATTAAAATAAAATTAATTTTTTGAAAAAAAAATATTTTTTGAAATTTAAAAAAAATTAAAAATTAAAAAAATTAAAAAAAAATCAATTAAAAAAAAAAATTAAAAAAAAAACTCAATTAAAAACATCATTCAAACTAACGGCCCGCCCGCTGGGCGGCGGTGGCCGGCCGGGCGGCACCCCGGGGGTGGCCCAGCCGGCCTCCCGGGCCCCCACGGGCGGAGGGCCGATTCCCGGAATCGGCCCTCCGCCCGCGGGGGCCCGGGAGGCCGGCTGGGCCGCCCGGCCGGCCACCGCCGCCCAGCGGGCGGGCCGTTAGTTTGAACGATGTTTTTAATTGATTTTTTTTTTAATTGTTTTTTTTTAATTTTTTTTATTAATTGATTTTTTTTTTTTTTTTTTAAATTTAAATTTTTTTAAATTTCAAAATATAATTTTTTTTTTAATTTATCTAAAATAAAATTCGTTTTGTTTTAATTTTTTTTAATTTTATTATTTTTTTGTTTTAAATTTATTATTATTATTATTATTTTTAATAATTTTTATTTAATTTTGCCCATTTTTTTTTATTTAATCGATTTTTTTTTTTTTTAATTTCATAATTTTTCTTTCTTATTAACTTTTACGTTTAGTTTTTTAATATAATTTTATAAAATTCAATAAATTTTATATATATTTTTTTAATTTATTTCGATTTAATATTTTTTTTAAATGTTTTACTGTTTTTTTTTTTTTTTTTTTGTTAATTACATAAAATTTTTATATTTTTTTATTTCAATTAAAATTGTGCATTTAAAATTAGATTTTTTTTTTTTTAATGAAACTTAATTTTTTTTAAATTAATTTTTTTTTCATTTTATTTTTTATTTTTTTAAATTTCTTTTTTTTTTCAATGTTCCATTTTTAATTGATTTTTAAAGTTTTTAAAATTTTTCGTTTAACAATATTTTTTTTTTTCTTTTATATTTAAAATTTATTTTTTCTTTCAAAATTTATTTGTTTATTCATTTATTTATTGAAATTTAATATTTTTGTTTTTAAATTTAATTTGTTATTTTAATATTAACCTCTTTTTTTTTAATTTAATAAAATTTGATGTATATACCTATTTTAATTTAAGTTCATATATATATTTTATTTTTCATAATTTAAATTTAATTTATTTTTTATAGTTTATTTGTTTTTTTAATATATATTGTTTTAAATTTGATATTTTCATTGTATTTTATTTTTATTTTTAATTTTTAATTAATTTTTCTTTTTTTTTTCCTTTTAATTTGAATAGTGTTTTTTTTTTAATTTTGAATTTTTAAATTTATTAAAATTTAATATATTTCCTTAAATTTAATTATTTGTTTTAAATTTTTTTTTTCTTTTTTTAAATTTAATAAGCATTTTCTTTTTCTTTTTTAAATTTAATTTCTATATTTTATTTTTTATAATTTCCTTTTTTTTTAACTTTTTTTTTTTTTAATTTAATATTTTTATTTTGTTTTTATTTTTATTTTAAAATTTCTATATTTTTTTAAATTTCAATCTTAATTTTTTTTTGGTTTATTTTTTAAATTTGTTTTCCTTAAATTTTAGCTTTTTTTAATGATTGAATTAAAATTTTTACTTTGTTTTTATTTTTATTTTTTTTATCTTCATATATTTTTAAATTTTAAGCTTTTAAATGTTTTTATTTTTTAAATTTATTTTTTTTCTTAAATTTTAAGTCTTTTTTAATGTTTGAATTTTAAAAATTAAAAAATGTTACTTCTATTTTTAAAAATGCCAAAAGTATGATACAATTTTTTTTTTTTTGTTATTCCAGCATCAACTGGTTTTGTTTTGAGGGTGTTTTTTCAATCCTTTTTTCAAGAAACAATTTTGTTTTTACCATAATTTTATAAAATGTTGAAATTTGACCTTAAAAAAAAACGAAGTGCGTTCTGGAAGACACACTTTTTTTTTTGAGGTGTTTTTTCAATCCTTTTTTCAACAAACAATTTTTTTTTTAGCATAATTTTAGAAAATGTTGAAATTTGACCTTAAAAAAAAAACAAGTGCGTTCTGGAAGACACACTTTTTTTTTTTTTGGGTGTTTTTTCATGTTTTTTGAGAGTTTTTGGGCTAGAGTTCCCGTTTTGAGGTCAGGTTACCTATTTCATCGGTAACGATTGTTTCAGCTGTCGCACCTCGAATTTTAACGACAAATTCGGGTGTCCTGACGCAAAACTCAACAATTCTTCACTATTGCAATCTTCGAGAATTAACAACGCTCTGGTACCATGTAGAAATTATATACAAGATGCATGTATATATCAGTTCTCTGATCTAACAATATTTTATCTTCTTTAAATACGAGAATCCTTCCACTATTAATCTTTTGCGGAAATTTAAAAACTCAGTCACGAACACATGAAGCAATAAAAACAATCGCACATAACACAATTGTCTAACGGAAAGCACAGGCTTCAAACCCCAACTATCATATATTTGTATCATGGATATCATGTAACAATCTCATACAAATCTTAGTACAACAAGCTCTCAGTATAATCAATCGTCACACACTAATCAGCTAAATATGCAAATCCATGCACTGATTTCTTGCCACCTGATAGCCTGCCTCCACTACAAAACCCCTGCTGAAGAATACCCCTGAATGAATTCAAATCTACCTTGCTTGCACTGCGCAATCCTCATTGGCAACTCCAATGTGTGTGTGGTGCAATCAATGCATCATTATGGTCACAACGGATAGTCCATCTTGCCCTTTCACCTATCTCTCCACTGGGTCTCCACTAGAACTGACATGCACTGTAGTTAACTGTTGTATTTTTTCAGTTGATTAATGAGTTATTATTTTTGAATTAATTAACTAATTAATTTACTCCACTCTCACTAGTGTATCATTCAGTTAGACTAGATACAACTAGCTCAACCGAGTTTAACTCCATTAACTGAGTTAAATTGGATAAAAACTCCATGAACTACTCTTCCAACTCTGTCGTAACTTTGCCACTTTAGTTCTAACTGAGTCCTGCATGCATGAACCACCAGTAAACCCTAGGAATTGCGTGATTCCTTCAGCCCATTGATTTTCCAAATCTGTACGCTGAAATTAAGTGCTCCAAGAGAATCAGTTGATGTTTATTGTCAAATTATTATTAAGAGCTAATAATAATCAACACTTCTATTTTTAGATTGACGATCTATAAATAGACTTCACCCAATATTCTAAAAATAGAATTTCATCTATTTTTCCAACTTGATCAACCATCCACAGCTAACGTCACCCAACACGAGAAATATGATCACCATGTCTAAAAATAGACTTACACCTAAAAAATAACTGCAGGGCCACTTAGTGAAGGTGATGATTTTCACTAAGCTCATCATCTTGTTGAATCTAAACATGTTCATCCTAGTGAAGTAGAGTTATATAATGTTGGTTCGGGAAAGGGTATGTAAGCTATAACTATAGTTTTTGCATATTGTTTTTATTATGTCGAGTCTCATTTATTTTAGATCTTTTTCTTACCTATTCCATTTTGATGTGGACAAGAGGTACTTTAGGAGTGTTTGAAAATTAATAACAAAATTTAATATTAGATTATGATTGAAAAGTTACAAAGCGTCTCTAAACGTCGCATTAACGACATTTGCTCCAAACCGTCGCAATATCGACGCATATTTTAGACACGTCGCATTTCCGACGTTGTGCCTCAAAAACGTCGCAATACCGACGCATAGTTTAGCCACGTCGCATTTCTGACATTTGCTCTAAACCGTCACAATACCGACGCATATTTTAGAAATGTCGCATTTCTGACGTTGTGTCCCAAGAACGTCACAATACCGACTCATATTTTAGAAATGTCGCATTTCCGAAATTTTCTCCAAACCATCGCAATACCGACACATATTTTAGAAACGTCGTATTTCCGATGTTGTGTCCCAAAAAATTCGCAATACCGACTCATATTTTAGAAACATCGAATTTTCGACGACATTCATAAACATCGCAAAAGCGACGATGTCCCTAAACGTCGGTATAACGACAGTTGTTGGCGGGATTTGAAAATTTGATAAAAATTGGGGAAATTTTCGACAATACGACAAAAGTGTTGGAACTAAAGTGTTGGAATTTTGACCAAATGTACTAGTGAAAACGAGAATGGTATTTTATTAGTGGCATTAGGGCACAACCATTGCAAGGAGGATGGACGAGTGATATGAACTAGCTAAGGGGAGGATTGATGAGTGTATATCGCCTCCCAAATGAATGGCATTGTCGAGGAGATAGGGAAGCAATCTGGCTTTGAAGATATTTGTAGAGGGCACGATCTTTTGTTGTTCCAGGTGTGCATACCATTGGAGAAAGGAAGGTCGATAAGCCAATTTCTTTGAATAAGTTACTTAAAGCAGAGACTGTCCATTCTGAGCTTGACTCTGCCTCCCTTTTTTTCTTTGAGCTTGGTGATCATGTTGAAGTTGCCGCCAACAATCCAAAGTGGTTAGTGCCGAGTGGTATTGAGTATTTCCAATGTATCAAGCAGGGAAATTTTATGAATTGGGTCTTGGGGGAAGTATACATTGGAAACATGTCCATGGATGTTGGAGCCTATCAAATGGAAGGATGATTGAATGAGATTGTGAGAGGCATGAAAGTCTGAGAGGGAGATTTTCTGGGGATCCGAAGCTATGGCTAGGCTCTAGAGGCTCCTGATGCATCTACAGCTATGGTGCTGCAACTAAACCATATCTTAGTAATGATGGAGTTGAGGGTATTTCTAATGCATTTAGTTTCCGACATAAAAAATACTGAAGGCCTTTCTTGCTGAATCATGTTCTTGATAATTCAGTGCTTGGCAGGGCTATTAAGCCCTCGAATATTCCATGAGGTGAGCTTCATTGAGAACTATTGGAGATCGGCCTAAAGAACTTTAATCAGTCAGACATTTCTAGATTCACAAGTATTTTCCTACAGCTGACTGTTCCTTGCGTATCCTGTCGTCCTCATTTCTTTGTTTCTCGAACATATTTTTCCATCCCGGGCTCCTAGTTGACACCAGTGATCATCGTTGTTGCGCTGAAAGAGTATTACTTCTAAGTTGTCAATCCGTCGTGGCATTTTTTCATACTCGTCACATGTTCACTTCAGAATCTAATATATCGAGAGATCTCCCGCATCAATACTTTCAGGCGTTCTTCGTCCATATGAGGGTTGGCTCTGTCGTCGCATGTCCTTCTTTTCCGAGAGGCCACCGAGAGTTGCCACATCCACCATCAAGGCGTACAAAAGGTCTCGTGCCTTGTTGGGCTAAAGGGCAGAATCCATGAGGGTCTAATTGTGAATGAATGGCCCGATTGGGAGTGGGATTGACAGAGGTATCCGGGTTGGAGGGTTTGGGCTTCTTCATCGCTTTTGTGCGAGGATTCTCCTTTCAAGATCGGTTGTTCGGCTAGGATATCAAAGTTGTTACCGCAGGGTGGGGTTGGGGGAACTTTGGGGGTGGAGGTGGTTTTCTTGTATGCTTTCTCGTAGTTGTGACTTTGGTGAATCCCTCTGCGCATCATTGTATTCTTCAGCGTAGATAGGTTTAGGTGGTTGGTTTCATGCGCTCCTCGAAAGATGGCCATTTTCATGGCATTTTCAGCACGAAAAGGGACGTGCTCATAATATATGGTTTGCACCCATTCAAAATCATCATGAAAGAGACTTATCGAACTCCGTGAGGGCTTTGGGCTAGATGCATGCATACACACAAATTTCTACCGTAGACGTATATCTTTTGGAGTTTGGTTTTTCCAACAACCTCGATGAATTCTCCGAAACCATTTTAATGTCCTTTAAGGATTCTCATCCCGCATTCCACCCGTAAAGAGTGCTGGGCCCGATCCATACAGGTGCCCGCCTGAATTCCTCCTTATCTCAAGGAATCTTCGATCTAGTCTCTAAGATACAAGCCAGCGCAGTTGAAGAAATAAGGGCCTCCATCCAGGATGTGATTTCATCCTCGATGTAGTTGAAGATGGCGTTGAAGAAGCATTTTGGCCCCAATTGAAGGGCCGATGCCCCTTGGTTTCCATTTCGAGGCAATCCAACCCTAGGAGAGCTCGCAGGGGCCAAAATCCCATAACACAAGTGTCGTATCTTTTCATGCATCGTAGTATTTGGACATTACGTGGCCCTGCTACCAAGATGAGCCAAGCTACAACAACCGTAACCATGGGAGAGGAGGATTTTCTTCGTCGGTATTTTCAGTGATCCATTAGCGACGTTTACAGGTTTGGCTCCGCCTGATCCCCGGCAGAAATGCTGCAGGATCAGGTTGAGCAGCTGTGGTCTGGGAGAGCCTGTTTCTAGAGGGAGGTGCTCGCCCCTCCCATTGTGGGGCAGCCATTAACCTATATGATCGCAGGTATTGTGCCTGCCATGCACGTGAAACCAATTTCTATGGGAGAGCAAGGTAGAGCCCCGACGACTCCGCGTGTCAGTGTAAACCCTAGATCCCGAGGAGGCTTCACCGCAGCATTCATGATCCCGATTTCTAATCCTACTTAATACCTTACACTAGACGCATCGATTATATTGTAGATGTTTATTTCTATCTATTTGATTGCTTGCACTAGATGCATTGGTTTCGTTGTAGATATTGATTTCTAAATCCTATTTTACTAAGTCATGTGTGAGATGCATTGATTTTAGTGTAGATGTTGATTTTTAATCTATTTATTGTTGGCCACATGCATTGATTTTAGTGTATTTTTGATATCTAATCCTATTTATTTTTTTCTTAATTGTATTACTTTTCTGTAGACATGAGTTCTAATGATGTGCAACTAGGATGCAAGGATAAGCATCACCCTGTGTAACTTTATTAAAGGATGTAAATATTGACGGCATAGTATGTTTTGTGTCTCCTCTGTAGCTACATATCTATCTTCACATTGTCTCTTTTTCTTATTCCTCATCTCACCCCCCAAGATAACACTCTCTCTTCATATCTACTCATCTATCTCTCTCTATCCCTCCCTTTTTCTCCACTCTCTCTCTCTCTCTCTCTCTCTCTCTCTCTCTCTCTCTCTCTGCACTTATCTCTCCATATCTCTATCTCCTTCCCCTCCCTTTCTTATCTTTCCTCTCTCTCTCTCCTCCTTCTCCCCCTCCATCTATATATCTCTATTTCACTCCCGTAACATACACACAACCTCTCGCAAGAACATAAACATTATTCATAACGTGAATTTACCTTTATGTTACAATAATTCAACCATAAATACAATACTTGAATTTTTCATCCTAAATAAAATGTTCACTTACTTGAAATGTCTTCTTCCCTAAATCGTAAACTATTTGTAATTGTTTACCTTCTTTTTATTTCATTTTCCATCATTCAACATTGTTAATCACTTCGTATCTTAAAAGTGGTAATCGAAAAATAACTAATAGGTGTGACAATAAGATTCAACTATAAATAAAATACTTGAAATTTCATCATAAATAAAACATATTCAAGTACTCTAAATGTCTTCTTCCCGAAATTGTAAAATATTTGTAATTGGTTACATTCTTATATTCTCATTTTCCATCATTCAACATTGTTAATCACTTTGCATTCAAAAGCTAAGAATCGAAAAAATAACTAATAAGTGTGACAATAATAACAATAGAAGAAAATACTCTAAATTGATCACAAATTGTAAAGATTGTTTCTAATTGTTTATTCTTAGTATTCACATTTTCTATCACTCAACATTGTTACATTGTCTTTTTATTTCATCACTTTTCATCATTCAAGTTACTAATATTCTCTCTCATCTCAACAAATTGACGTAACTAAGAAAAGTTAAAATTAAAATTGACCAAATTAACTTAACATTTATATGTATTTAAAATGATAAAAATAATTAGATGTTCAACAATTTTTGTAATAATCGAAATACGCATCGTACTCAAATAGATCCATCTTAACCCTGAATCTATCAAGTTACCAAAAAAATATGGTACTCTTGTTCTCTGTACCTGCACATTAGTGTTTCTTGGATTGAATGGGAAGATGAAGGACAAATTTCTCTTGAAATCAGACGAGTAACATTCCCAAGGGATGACTGCATTCCATCCCAAAACACATATTTCTAGATGTTTGCAAGGAAAAGCAGGTATTCTCCATGCTTATCCTTTATAATCTTGGCAACCCACAATACACAACGATGTTAAACGGCCCTTCTCCACAAAGACGAGGACGTACATGTTTTTCAAAACCCCGCAATCAAAGTCACGCCCCATTTTTCTTTTCGTCACTTCACAAACCATCCATATAGTTTATATATATATTATTTTTTTTATTTTTTTTCTGAAATATCACTGAGTTTTATCATAATCTTGGTAATGTTAAATCATATTTCAAACCAAATAATAATAAGCGCAGAGAAAAAGTATCATTGCTCAACAACTTTAATTGAAATTGTATGCTTTTAAATAGAGAAAAATATCATGAAAAACTACATGGTTCGGGCAAAAATGCATTTCAAAAAATATATTAATGGTAAATCGATTGAAGCGAAGTCAAATTTATTTTATTTCTATTAATTTTATTTGTGTACTTAAAAAATGTTTAGATAACATAATATAACAGACATGACATTACAACGTTCTACTATATCAAGTTATTTCTACCATACTAAATTGAGAGTGCTTATCATGACAAAAATATTTTTAATACATAAATAATCGTAATTATAGATGATAATAGGGTCAATATCATCCATAATTATTTGGTTATAAAAATTAATCGATTAATTATATACACATCATCAAAATATTGTTGTTTGATTTAGTATATATTATATACAATATTACAACATCATCATTATACCAAGTTATTTATCATACTAAGTTGAGAATACCATCACATAAAATATTTTTAAAAGAGAAGAATTCTACAATTATGATGATAATAAAGTCATAATATCATCCAAAATATGTAATTATAAAAACAATACTTTAATTATATACATCATCAAAATATTGTTATTGTGATTTAATTTAGATAGTTAGGAAAAAATATTATAATCCTTCTCATTATAATTCAAAAATAACCAATTAAATTTGTACCAACACAGCACGGGTCTTTAATATAGTTGAAAAGATTAATGAATAAGGTACCCTTCAAATAATAGGTTAAAATATTTTTTATTATTTGAGGAATTAGATTAATATAATTATAAAATGTTTTTTTAATAAAATAAATGAATCATTTTTTCGAAGAAAAATAAAAGATTATAAAAAATAAAGTTTTTAAATAAAAAACTAAAAACAAATCATTCATAAATAGTAATATTTTATGTATTTTATAATGGGAATAGATAGGAATATGTTAATGTTTCTATATATTCACTCACGTATTTATTTTTAAGATGTTATAAGTTTAAATACATAAAAATATAGAATTTAGTAGTTTGGTGCATTTATTTTTAAAAAAGGTTATAAAAGTTTAAATTTACAAGAGTAGAGTATTGATATGTGCTTCAACATGGTGATATGTGCTTCAACATGAAAGTTGGAGAGATTTTTAGCTTCTGTAGAGTATATATATTTTTGTTAACTTTAGTAACTAATTTCCAATAAGGTTCTTGTATCATAAATAAAGGGGTTTTAACATTAATTTGTGTTTGACTTGTCAAGGTCTTTAAATTAAATTATTAGCATTATTATTATTAGTATGTATATCACTTTATTTTTAAATATGTTTTAGATTTATATTATATGATAATAAGTTGATTATTTATAAAATAGTTAAATAAGAGAAAGTATATATATTTACACTTAGTAGTCAAATTTCTGAAGGGGAAAGAGTCTGAAGAACTCCAGAACAGAGACGAGAATGAAGGTATATGGTGGTCACAAGAAAGAAGAATACAAAAGGGTCGTTGACCTCAAACCTTAACCATCTGTGGTAATAAAACACAGCCAAATAGGTTTGAAGTGTCAGAAGAGGAAGGGGAAACACTGAAAGAGGAGTGAAGACAAAGGAAAGCATCAAGAACAAGATCGGAAGATGTCGAAGGAGAAGGAATGGATACGCAGAGTGAAATGGAGAGAGATAGTCAAAACAGGAAAACTATAAAAAATGAAATCAAGCGAATCCATTCACAAAAAAGAAATATGAACAAACATTAGACAACAATGGTGGAGGGGATGTACGATGAGGACAGTTCGTAGGAAAAATACCATGAAAATGTTATTAAATTAATGTGGATCATCTTGACAGTTGTTTATACCAGAAGCTTCGTAATAGTTATACACAGAGAAGGGTTCTAAGAATATATGGCCAACCAATAACAAAGGCATGTAGACATGGGGGACTGTGCTGGATCTCACCTCGAGGTAGGTGATATAAAAAGAAAGGAAATAAAAACATCCGTGAATTACAGCACCGTAGGGGCACTTTTAAAGAACGGGGAAGGTATCACATCAAATGTATTCAATTATCACACAAGGCTTCTCCCAATGATTTGACCTGAATCCGAGAGGCTTAAACAATGTTGAGGAAAACAGAGAAGATTTCAAGATCGATCGCAAAAGGAGAAATCTCGTACACGTTTCAAGAAAAAGATATATGAAAAAATTGAGGTTATCCTTAGCCAAATGAAACGATGATACGAAGTATAATAGACGCGAAAGGAAGTACGAGAGGAATAGTGATCTTGAACCCCCACAGAGAATACCAGAGGTGTATTTATATTCCCACATATTATCGAGAATATTTAGACCTATAGGACACCAAAGAATGGGTCCTAATCTCTGCATTTTATGACCCTCACTTCATGAGAGAAAGAGGCCTTCACATGTGCCTTGGAAAAAAGCTATGAGAGCTACATGAACAAAAAAATATTGTAGATTGGTGGGTATTTCAACTTGATTACCCTCACTTGCCGAAGAAAAAGGAGGCATCCAAAGGGAAGAGCCCTCGAAAATGGAGCTATTCGTAAACATGGTAAGCCGAAATGCATATGGCAGGGGAATACCCAGACCAATGGACTCCATACCCTGAAAAATAGGAGGGGAGGGCTACTCAAGTGGCCTTGCGTCTTGATTCTGACACAACAGCTCGACTACAAGAGCCCATCAACAGAGATATTTATTATGAGGCCTCGATCCTACCTTGCCTGTATCCAAATCATTGGTCGACAAAACTAGAGGTAGAACTAACTGGGTACCGCAACATATCCTTCCCGTCTTGTTTTTTCTCGTTATGTGACCCATATTTCCTATAAAAAGTAAAATTATGGTGTGGAAATTGAGGCTCGCAATGTGGGGAGAAATGTAGAAGGTGACCTTCAAGAAATTTTTTAGTTGAAAGAGTAAAAACAAAAATCAAGAAATGGAATAAAGAAGAGTTTGGACATATCCAAACATAAAAGGAACTACTACTGCAAGAATGGCTGGTACAACAGGCATGATAATTCATGCAAATCAAGCCGAGAGGAGAGAAAGTTGGTACATGACGAGGAAAGGAGGAAGTAGGAGGAGGTCTGGAGAAGAAAAAATCAAGAGTTCAAAGGCTCTGAAGGCAAACATAACACCAAATTTTTCCTATGAGTACAGATGAAATATAGGGACAAATATACAGAACATTTTCTTTGGCTTGACCTAGGCAGAATAAAGTATTTATATGCAGATATGGAAAATCAAGTAAGCAAGGTTTCAAAATATTATGTCGTAAATGAACCCTACCGTATCTGAGTAAATTGACCCATCACATGACACATACCTCGCTAGTGAACAAATACTACACATAAGGAAAAGACCCTCTAGTGGATGTTTTTGATAAGCCCTTATAAAAATAGCCCAACATTCGTTTGCAAAGCAGAGGTCAGCCGTGTATAGAGGTTGGTGGGTGTGATGTTTTTGCGTATGTCTTTGGTGATTCGTTTATAATCCCAACACGACCGGTGTGTTTGATATACATGGAGCACATCGCTGCATAGTAGAGGCTAAAGAAGTGTTGCGCAGTTATTTTTGCGCTTCATGGTAAACAATAAAGGCACTTCACAAGAGTACAACGCACTTCCATGTATTTTATACAAAGTGCAATCGGTGTGCATTAAATGCTACCGAGAGCATCAAAGATTTCGGTGTTATTTACCAATGATTTGCGTCTCTATGGTTGCTGCGTCAAGAGGTGCTTACAATTCAAAGATATGATATGTGGATGTAATGAGAGAAATGTAATGTAAACTTTGGATATTTCTTTATATAAGGAGATGTGTAGATGTGTTTTAGAAATGTAATGCAAAACTTTGATATGTCGCAGTATAAGGAGATTGGGGAGATGTAATGTGAGAATGTAATGTAAAATTTTGATATGCTCGATTATAAGGCATGTGTAGTAATGTAGAGAAATATAATGTGTTAAATATTTGAATGTATTTGGTATATTTTTATTATTTACTCTGGTAAATAAATAAAATCTCTTTTTGCATTTACTCTAGATGTATGGAGGTATGGCAAATTATTTATCAAAAAGGTACATAAATAAATGTTGTAAGTAAACATTTAAATATATTTTTATTTATTTATTGCGTGTATATAAATAAATAAAACCTTTTTTATATTTACTTATAAACTTTTATATTTATAAATAAAAACTAAAAAAAAAGGTTTTATTTAGGTGAAGCCTAGAAAAATACCATTTAATAATATGTACAAATAATTATGGTATGGTAAATAAATAAATGTAATGTAAGTAAACATTTGAAATGATAGGTATATTTTTTATTTATTATCAAAAGGATAAATAAAATAAACTTTTTATATTTACTCATAAACTCTTTATATTTAAAAAAAATTATTTAGTGGGTTTATGAAAAATACATTTACTACTATACAACACCACATTTATAAACAGGTATGGTAAATTAATAAAATATAAATAAACTATAGGTGTGGTAAATAAATAAAAACTCTTTTTATATTCACTCATAATTCGATGAGATGTAGGGAACAATCAAAAAGAGGTTTTATTTAGTGGAAGTTTCAGTGAGCTATTAC
Organism: Pinus albicaulis; assembly: GCA_034641835.2. Taxonomy (NCBI): domain Eukaryota; kingdom Viridiplantae; phylum Streptophyta; class Pinopsida; order Pinales; family Pinaceae; genus Pinus; species Pinus albicaulis. Next base: position 631,494,620 of record CM076572.1, read on the forward strand.
CAGGCCACCATATTAATATCATGCCAAAGAAACATTATTAATCCTACATATTCACATTAAATATATTACAATATTAATATTATTAACTTTACCAAATTAAGAACAAAGACATAGGAGGATAGAGGGAGAGACAGGGGAGTGACAAGGTGAGGAGATGAGATGGGTCCCAAGGAGAGGGGAGAGAGGAGGAATGAAGAGAGAGAGAGAGAGAGAAAGAGAGGCAGTAGGAGAGGAAACACAAAGATGGGAGGGGGAGAGAGAGAGAAGGAGAGAGGGAGGGAGATAGTGAGAGGATTATGCGTAGAGAGAGAGAGAGAGAGAGATAAAGAGAGAGGCAAGTATGAGAGGAAAAGAGAAATAGGAAGGATAAGATAGTGGACTTAGAGAGTGTGGCCGAGAGGGAGGGAGGGATAGAGAGATGCAATGAGGGGGTGAGGGAGGGAAGAAATATATAGAGAGTGCGGCGGAGAGAGAGAGGGAGTGTCAAGGAGAGATGGAGAGAGAATGTAAATAGAAAAGAATAAGAGATATGGAGATAAATGAGGACAAGGGAGTATATGGAAAGAGAGTGTGTGTATGTTTGGGGGTGAGATAAAGAGACAAAGGAAGGAGAGATGGAGAGAATGGGGGAGAGAAGGAGAGAGAAGGAGAAAGCGTAGATATAGAAGAAAGGAAGGTAAGAGAGAGAGAGAGAGAGAGAGAGAGTATGAATAGAGAGGAGTGAGAGAGGGAGAGAGGGAGGGAAAGAGAGAGCAAGAAGGAGGGGGAGAGAGGAAGGTAAGAAGAAAGAAAGAGAGAGAAAGGTGAGAGAGAGAGAGGGAAGGAGGAAGGAAGAGAGAGAGAGGGAGAAAGCACACAGAGCAAAGAGAGATAGTTATAGATAGGAAGAGAATGTGGGAAGATAGAGATGTGGATGGAAGGTGAAGAGAGGAAGAAGAGAGAGATAGAGAGAGGGAGGGAGGGATATAAAGATGCTAGATATGGAGAAATGGAAAGAGTGTGTTCGGAGGGGTGAGTAGAGATAAAAAAGAAGGAGAGATGGAGGGAGATATATATATATATATATATAGATGGATGGGAGAGAGGGAAGAAGATTTATTGTGTATTAGATGCATTGATTTTAGTGTAGATAGTGATTTCTAAAACTTCATTTGATTTTTTGCACTATGCATTATCTTTTAGCGTATATATCGGGTGTACCAAGTACTTACTTTTCGTACTCAGATGCATTGATTTCTTGTCATATTTGTTCGCTTATAACTCAGATGGACACTTCAATGCAAGTGATTTATAATCCTATTTTGATTTCTTGCACCCAATCTATCGATTTCAGTTTTTGGATGGTGATTTTTAATCCTATTCTTTTATCGTTTTCGCACTAGATGCATTGGTTTCAATGTAGATGTTGCTCTAATTATATTGATTTTCGAGACTAAATCTATCGATTTCAATGTAGGTGGTGATTTCTAACTTATTTATTTTCGCATCGAATGCATTGATTTTTGCATATGTTAAGTGAGATAACATAATATAACAAAAACATGAGATAATATAACATAATAAGTCAAAAAATTTAGATAACATAATATAACAAACATGACATTAGCATATTCTACCACTAAATTATTTCACCATACTAAATCGTAGGAGTGTTTATCAAAAAAATAAAAATATTATAAAATATAAATAACCATAATTATAAATAATAATAAGCCTACAATATCATCTAAATTACTTAATTATAAAAGCGATCATTTCTATTTATATATACATCAGGAGTTGTTATTTTAATTTAATTTGAGGAAGGAAAGAATATTGAGAACTTATTCATTATAATTCAAAAATAACCAATTAAAATTTTAACAAATGTGTTATTGCTAATTACTTTCCAATCCAATATATGTGTAGTCTTTTTAGAATTATAATGAGTCAAGTTAAAAAGATAATAAAGTACCTTCAAAAAATAGCAAATACTTCAATTATTTGAGGAATTGTATTAATATAATTATATAAATTAATTTTTTAATAAAATAAATAAATGAATTAGTTTTAAGAAGTAAAATAAAAGATTATAATTAAAATAAAAAAATTAAAAACAAATTATTCATAAATATAAATATAGTAATATTTCATGTATGTTATAATAGGAATAGATAGCAATATGTTAAGATTTATATATATTCACTAATGTATTTATTTGTAAAAAGTTATAAATTTAAATTTATAAAAGTAGAGTATGTATATGTTTATAGACTTTATTAGTTTGTATATATATACATTTTTGTTAATTTTAGTAGCTAATTTGTTAAAAGAAGAGGTTTTTTTTGTAACAATAAACAAAAGGTTCTTACATTAATTTGGTGTTTGACCTGCCAAGGTCTTAAAATTAAATCAATATTATTATTATTATTATTATGTATTGCTTCTACTTTCTTTATTTTTAAATAAATTTTTATATTATATTATATGGTAATGGGTTATTTATTATAAAATAGTTAAATAAGATAAAGTATATATATTTTTATAAATTTTAGTAGTCAAATCATTAAATGAAGCAGATGTTTATATAAATAAAGTTTCTATAATTAATTGATGTTTATATTAAATTATTAGTATTTATTATTTCTACTATTATTTTTAATTATATGTTTACATTTATATTATATGTTAAAGCATTAATTCATAAAATAGCAGTAAGGAAACTATTCTATAAAATTATTCATAGTAGTAGTTAAAAACAAAGAGATTATTTTATAATGAAGGAGTGAATAATTTAGTTTAGTGTAGATAAAGTATAAGATTTAAATTTATGTTTTTTAATTGAAGGAGATGAAAATTAATAAATTAAATAAATCTGATATACAAAGTTTAAATTGAGTTTACATATGATTTAAAAACATTTGATATCAGTCATAAAGAAATTTATTTAATTTTAAATTACTGTAATTTTTAAGAAATTGATAAAAATATATAGCACTGACAATTTAACAGACTAAATTTTAAATAAATAATATTTAAACTTGTATGTTAATCCACTTTATTTTTCAATATATACAAAAAGATTCTTATTCAGGCACAAATTGAAATATAACTTTAATAAATAATATTTAAACTTACCATTTAACCACTTTATTGAGATAGATTCTCTCTTCATGCAAGTTGAAATATTAGTTTTAAGTGGTGGTACAAGACATGGAAGAGCCCATACCTCTTTTCCGATACTCTTGCCTTTAAGCTTCGGGTCATTCAAAAGATTGAAACCACATTGGAAAACATCCCTTAACTATCATAACACTTAATCATTCATCATACTTTGTTTGGGGATTCCCTACAATGCGACTACTAGGTTTGTAGTATCGAGTAAGGTTTCAATTTAACATGTGAAGGTTGAAGTCTGACATACAGGAGCTCACAATATGTTGGAACCTACCAGGGGTTATGGGGAACCTAAGAGTGGGGGAGAAATCCCTCCTACAACAATGTGACAATAGGAGAAGCGACTGGGAGCTGTGGGAAGTGTTGTCCCCCATGAAAAAGGCGAAACACAGGACCTCGTTCCTTATATCAACTAAAGAACGAATGAGGATAAAGAGTTCTCTGAGCGCCAGAAGCTCTGTATCCATGATACCCACGAAAAAACTCGAACAATATCGAAGTTATATGGAGATGACCATGCCATGATTTGTAAGTTTATACGAACATGGCCACCGAGAAGGACCTCATAAAATGGATACACAAAAGTGGCACCCAGCGTCACATCGAGCTCAAACTTCCGGGCGCCTTATTACTTTACAATTATATTCTTTAACCCACAAGAAAAAGAGATAATATTCGAAATGGGCCGTATTTCTACCAAAAACTGTGCTCATTCATGAGGTATCAGAGGGATTCTACAATCCAGACAGGTATCATTTCTAAGCGGCCATGTGTATGTGGCTATTTTCCCTACCGTTGATTCTGGGATCCACACCACTATAAGCATAACCCATAGGAAAGTTGTGGGAAAATAGTTGAATCAACATGCAAGAGGTAGACATACATTGTATGTCACATCTCATGACATATGAATATGGTTGATACTCTACCTGTGCTGTGGAACTGGAATACCATGATGAGGCTTAAGAAGAACTAATGATTATGAACATATTTCTGTTCATGAATACAGCCTATATGTATAGACCCCGCCCTCCCAACTGTTTCCAGATATAGGGGGATCAAGGGGGAAAGAATCCAGTTAACCGTAGGGGAGAGAGTGAGAATGAAGGGCGACGATGGTCACAAGAAATAAAAAGAACACAAAAAATGATCGTTGACCTAAAAACCCTAATCCAACCAAAACATAAGTTAGAACAAAGTTCAAGTGCTAGAAGAGGAAGAGTACACTAAATGACAGTAGAAGACAAAGGAAAGTGACTATGAATGATCAAGAGATGTCGAAGGGAGAAGAAAATGGATACGCAAAAGGAAATGGAGCAAGAGGAACTTCAAACAAACAGCCCACACCGAAAAGGAAAGCAATGTGCTTTATCTATCCGACAAAGAAGAACATGAAAAAACATTAAACGTCTTCGCCCAAGGAGGTGATGCATCTATGAGGAGCCGAGTTTGGAGGAAACAAATATTGAAAAGGTTATTAAATGAATGGAGACACCTTGATGAAAGCTTATACTATAAGATCATATAAGAATTTATACATAGAAACGTTCGGAAATATATGTCTAAATCAACGAAAAGGTACTATGCACTGGGATGAACAAGGATCTCACCCTCAAGGAAAAGGAGGAAAATAGCAAGAAAAACATCTAGGAATCGACACAACTAAGAGGGGAAACGTTGGTGAATTTCGTACAAAATACTGCCACAAGCAAGATTCCACCATCTACAAGGTTTCCCAATGATCGTAATTTCGAACGGTGAGAGGCTTAAACAAACCCTAGGAAAACGCAGGCATCTTTCCAAGATCGATTGAAAAGGAGAAACTTAGAGAAGGCTTTCAAGAAAACAAAGATATCGTGTACTGAGGCTATCTTAGTCGTAATGGAAACTATTATATACAAGGGCAATAGAGTGCGAAAGGGGCGGGCGAATAGATATTCCTGAACTTCGTGCGAGAGGGGTAATAGTTGATATAAAGGAGTATGCCCCGGATACTATCAAGACGAGACCCATACTACCAACAGCGGGTCCCACTCCGTCGTTATGGCCCTCACACTCAGTGAGAGAAAGAGGCCATCATACAAGTCGGAGAACGAGAGAGCCACATGAAGATACTATGGGCTGACAGACATCGGTACCGATACCCTCGTTTTCCAAAGATGCATCCGAAGAGAAGAGCCTTGGGCGGAGTTATTCAAAAACATGCGAGCCCACCATATGGTATACCCTACAATCAATGGACTTGGCACTCGGGGGAATAAACAGGAGGGGGTCACCCGTGGACTGTGGTTCGGACCGATTTCGGCATCGAAGAGTTTTCCACGCAAAGATGACAGGAGGCTTCGATCCTACCGGCTCGTGATCCGACTACGTTGGCCGCACGACCGGAGAGGCAGACCCCGAACAGGCGCACCGCAACGAGGCCGGGGTTCTAGCATTTTTTACCGTGTGACCCATCATTCCCGGACAAAGCAAGAATGGGTGGAAATCGAGATCGTAATAAGGTATAAATTTCATGCACACCTTCTAGCTCAAAGCTGAAAGATTTAAAACAAAAATCAAGAAATGGAATAAAGAAAGAGTTCGACATATCCAAACAAAAGAAATCAAGACATGTAAGAATGAAGCAACCAAAAGAAAGTATGATAACTCAAGGTAGAACTAAGCCTTAGTAGAGGAGGAGGAAAAGTTGGTGACAAGGATGAGGAAAGAAGGAAGTAGGAGGAGATCTTATGGAAGCAAATGTAGAAATTATACAACATGCATGTATATCATGGACTCACCCGATCTAACAATGTATCAAAGTTAAATACTCTAATCGCTTCATAAATATTTTGTGGAATTAAAAACACAATCGCTAATCACATGAAGCAAAGAAGAATCTGTACCCAAATGCAACACGATAATTTCCGGGGAAATTCGAATGCTCATAAAACCCCATTATCTTCTATTGTATATTCAAAACATTTTTTGATCATAAAACAATTACATACAAAAATATTCTCACAAGAGCCTCCTAAAGACTTCAACAATTGTCTCACACCGTCATACAAAACCGACTCAATACTTAGCCAAATTACCGCCTCCAGACAAATTTCGCTCATGTTAACTCTCTTATGAATGCAATCCCTAAAATATAGGAATTTATGGCCTTCCTTGACCTGCAGGCATCATGGGCACCTTAATGGTTTTTTGGTTGCATGGGTGCAACTGAAGAATCTCATGAATCATAGGCCAACTTCTACTGATCTGTTGGTCTCCTTCACTTGATTTATGCATGCATTCAATAATAGTAAATCCGCTGCATGTGAGATCACCCATTTAAAATTAATTAATATTTAATTCACGATCTCTATCAGTGTATCTTCGCTTACAAATTATCATAACTAAGTTTAACTCACTTAACCTAGTTAAATTGATTACAACGACATTAACTAATGCACCACTAGACTTTGAAAATCATAATAAAACGAGAATTACTCGCATGCTTCTGCCTAACCATCTATAACTCGAAATCCACTATCTAACCAAGTTTATCACTCTCGCTAACTACACAAGTTATTTTTTAGACTAGATTGGCATTTTTACTATCCATCTACTTAGGGATAACTAAAAATAGACATGCACCAAAATAGTACCGTGGCCCCACCCTAGTGTAGGTGCTTAATGCATTCAGGCATGGGTGTTGAAATTTTCGCTAATCCTCAACACTCCATCTTCAAAAAGAAAAGCGATTATCTCTTTCACCCGCATCCCCGCCTCATGGTATTCGAACTTTTCCGCAGCGCTTTCATCAAAATATTTACCTCGATCTTCGGGGAATGTACCGTAAAATTATCCTTTCTTTACATAACATTCGAGATGATAAATGACATTTATATGTTTGAACTTATCATGAAACATATGATTAACGAGAGTTTAATGCAACTCTAATTATCATATTGTAATCATTGTAGATCCATCTTAGAACCAAAAAAAACCAACTAAGATCTTTCTGTCTTATAGCCTCATGCATTCCTGACGATACCATGTATCCACTTCCGCCGACCTGAGGTCATTGGTGCTGTTGCTTCCTCGTTGTACTAGGAAACCATTGCCGACTGGCATTCTAAGATCCTCCGATGTGCTTTATGTCCAAGTGATTGCTCGCTCAATCGTATCCAGAAGCCTTGGAGTTCACCCCTTTATTCGTATGTACCATAATCATACTTCCGATGCGACCTCAAGCATCTCAACATGCTTCGCCTTCCAAAAGAGAGCTGGTAGGCTTAACCATAGCTGGACTCGCCTGGGTAACCCGTAGAAAATTTTTTGTCCGATGTTCACTAGATGCTACATCAAAGGAACCAACTAACCGAAGCCAGGAGATAACAAGATCCACTACCTCCTCCAAGCAGCATCCTCTTTCCTCCACCCTTTGAAGAGATGTCCAAGGTTTTCCAGCAAATTTCTCCATGTGAAACTTACCAAAGATCTCCTTTGCATACTTGCCTGGAGACACAAAAAAATTACACTATCCCACTACCATATTTCCAATCCAAGGAAATAATGAAGGACTCCCATGTCCCTCATTTCGAACCCCTGCAAGATCCCCTCTTGCATGAGTGTGTCGGCTTTTGCTCATCACCACCAAAATTAGATCATCAACATAACAATAATAATCAATAGCTTACCCTCAACCAATACTTAAGAGTAGGTTTTCAGATTCTGCTTCACTTTTGTGAATCTGGGTGTCCGTGAAATAGCTTATCCGAGGTACCACACGAGGTGCTCGTTTTAGCCCATACAATGCTTTTGAGCTTGAACACAGACTTCATCATGGAAGATCTCAAAACCTTCAAAGGAGATGATGACCTCTTCTCAATGATCCCACGAGGAACACAAGCACATCCATCCGAAGTGAAGAAGCAGCCCATTCTAGCTGCAGACCCAATAGCGGGATTTTATAAAGATTACCGGCAACAGTGAAAAATTATCATCATAATCTATCCCATCCGTGAGAACCGCGTTTACAATGGCTGAAGCTTTCCACATTCCTACCGCAGCTGTTTTCCTTGCAGATCCGTCCTCATCTGTCCATCGTATTTGTCGACCGCCTCCTTTGGGACTATCTCTCATGCATCGTTCTTGACAATGGACTCATACTCCTCCACCTATCGCATCAACCCGTTGGCCTCAAATCGCTTTCCATGAAAGGAAGATGGTTCAGCCGTAATTCATTTGCCGATATGAGTCATGTATCTCGTAACCTGGCCAGAGACTATCTATGTCTTCGTTTTGAAGTAGGGGCTTCTAGTGGCCTTCCACAAAAGATCAAGTCTCAATCTATCAACTTCCATGGCAGTTTCTCTCCGCCACTTCGATGGATGGCTTTGAATGAGTGTTTCTCCACCCATGAACCTCCTCATGTGGTTGATCCACATCTTGAGGCTCATCCTTGGGAACCAAATGCTTCCTCCCTTCCGCATGCAAGTCGAGCTCCCTCTCTCAAGGGACAACCCTCATGGATTTCTCCTCATCAAATTTTTATATCCCTTCGCGACAATAGTCATTCTTCTGCTGGTGTCACACATGATACTCAGGGTGTTTTATCAGACCCCACAAAAAATGTCAATCTCCCAATCGCTCGCCCAGCTCTTCTTCTCGGCGTCCTTGGTCACACATGCACATAAACATATGAGCCAAAAATCTTAAAGTGTGAAAACTTCTAGTTTTCTTACCATTGAAAGCCTCTTCTGTGTAGTCATGCCAAGTGATCTTGTGAGGGACATGGTTTTTGCATGAACACGGGGTAAAGGTTGTATGCTTCCACCCATAGATGCATCTAGGGCCTCGATCATGCAACATCGCTCTGCTACACCCATGATCGTTATGTTCTTTCTTTCGTGACCCCATTCTATTGTGGGTTATGAGGCGCTATAAGTTCTTCGAATTCTTCTTTGTTGCGTTGTTCTTGACTTCGTTAGAGATGTATTCTCCACCATTATCATTTTAAGAGCCTTAACTTTCTTCCCCAACTCTATCTCCAATTGCCTTAAACTCAAGAAACTTAGAGAATGTCTCGATATTTTTTCCGCATGAAGAAATCCAGCACTTACAAGAAAATTCACCAACAAATATTACATAGTACTTATGTTTTGTTGTCGAAGCAACGTAGAATGGTCCACACGCATATGTTTAACCCTTCAAGGATCTCCGAATCCTGCTCTTCTTTCCTATGAAAGGTGGCTCATATATTTTCCCATAGTACATCCCTTGCATGTGTCTCCCACTCGGGGCAAAATGTACCTCGGGAAGACTAGTAGAAAACTCGTTATATGACTTTTCTAAGTATTCCATGGTGAAAGATGGCCCAATCTCTTATGACATAATCCGCCCTCATCCCGATTCCCGACTCACCACTTGATCTCGCTCTACCCACTTCATTTAAGCTCACATCCATCTACCACCAACTTTATAGATTCTTAACTTGAATCCCTATCCTCTTGGCTTGTCCTATTGTTTTATGTCGCAAGATTGCTTTTCTTCACTAAAAACAACATCATAGCCTCTATCCTCCAACATTGTGACCGAGACCTTGCTTTTTCTTCAAAACCCGGCATATGCATTACATATTTTAATTGAAAGGGTTTACCTTATTGCCTCTGGAAGGTAATGGTACCAATCCCGGTATCATTGTACTATCCTTCATCGCCCATTTCAATATGCATCTGGAGATCCTTCTCCTCCAAGTCACTGAAAATTTCCTTGTCTCACGTCTTGTAAAAGGAAGTGCCACTATCCAAATACTGGGCGTATCCTAATGACTTTGACACCATGCATGAATGCTGAGAATTAAGCTCAAATTGTGAGGCAAGGGCCTCACCGCCTTAGATCCTCCACCCTTCTTGTTCTTCTTTCTTTGTGGACAAATAGTAGCAAAATTCCTATGCTCGTGATAGTGAAAACACTTCACCTTGGGCATGTCCGTTCTTTCCATTTCGTACTCGGCTTTTGGAATGGAATTTCTTCCCCTTCCCCTTCTTTGCCTTGCACTAGCACAATCCTCTTTCATATCTTCATTCTAGATGAAGATTCATCTATGGTGTTCCGCTCGAACTCCTCCCGTGTTCAAATCGACCACAACCATTCACAATCCGGCAATTTTTCCCTTTCCATTGACAGAGTCTTGATAATCGTGCTAACTCTTGGGAAGTCCCAGAGAGCCAAACTCACCAAATCATCAACGACCGCAGCTCAATGGCCCCTGGCCGCATCCCGAACATTGGACAAACTTTGCGTATATTTTGGTATGGAGTCTCCCTCTCCATCCTTATCTTCCGAGGCTACCGAGCGCCAATTATGGCTTACGATTCGACAGACTTACCAAAGCTTTCCACATTGAATATGGTGGTGGTTTGGTGAGGTCTTTGACAATGTGGTCTCTAATCCTTCAACATGATCATCTCGCTTGCTGTACTTTTTCCACCGGAGATTTAAGATTCACACAGAGGGCTTAGGAAACATCATTTTCAACACCCTTCAAGCCATTGTCTACCCCCATATACTCCAACCTTCAAGCCATTTGTGTGTTTCTATTTCAATTCTAAATTCATACCAAGAAAGTTCTTTCGTAATTTAATTTATCCAACCAACCTGCCCTCTTCACACTTCACAATTGTGATTTTGTCTATATCATGTATAAATTATACAACATGCTTTGTATACTGTGGATTCACCCGATTTTAAATAATGTACTAAAGTAATATTGAATTTTCATAAGTATTGGCAAGACTAAAATATAATCACAATCACATGAAGCAAGAAGAATCAAATCAAGCACAACATAGATAATTTCCCGTGAAAGCTGTCGCTCAAAACCCCACTATCTTCTATCAGAGGCCCGAAACATGCATCATGAAACAATTACATACAAAAATCTTCTCTCACAAGAGCCCTCCACTACCTAACTAATTGTCTCACACTGTCATACAAAAATGACCAATACTTAGCCCATTTACAACCTCTTAGATAACTTAACGTCATTACAATCCCCGATGAATGTAATCCCTAAAATATAGGAATTATGGCATTCCTTTATCGCGTTATATCATGGTCACTCCAATGGGTGTTTGGTTGCATGGGTGCAACCCAATAATCCCAAACCGAATAGTCAACATCCCTTTCACCCAGATCTCAACTAGGTCTCCACTCAGATCTCACATGTGAGGTAATAATAGTAAATCCTCGCCTGCATGTCGTATCATTGATTGTGAATTAATTAATATTTAATTCACTTGATCTCTCACCAGTGTATCTTCGGGGCTACAACTAGCACAACCGAGTTTAACTCACTTAATTGAGTTAAACTAATTACAACCCGCATTAACTAATGCACCACCGCACTTCAAACTTTGTTACAACTAGAATGACTATGCATGCCTCATCAACGACCTCTAACTTAAAATCCACTAGCTGATTGAGTTTATCACTCTTAGTTAACTATTACAAGTTATTTTTGAGACTAGGATTAAATTTTATTGTCCATCTAATTAAGGGATAACTAAAATAGACATGCATCAAAAAATAGTACACCGCGGCCCCACTCCCTAGTGTAGGCGTCGATGCACTAGGCATGGTGATAAAATTTTCTTTTTGAATCTCAACAACTAAAATCAAGAGTTCAATGGCTCTAGAAGGGGAACAGATTTTTTCATAAGGATATGCTTCAACATAGATGTTATAATAGAATATTTTCCTTTTGTTGGACCCAGTGGGAAATGTGGTGGTCGAGCATGTAGATAAGGAAAACCCTATGGTAAACCATTTCCAAAAATATTCTCACAGTAACCAAACCTGACGTATCTAAAGAAATCGACTAGATCACATGACACATACCCCCGGTTAGTGAACAAAGACTAGAATGTGGTGCTAATGAGGGCATTCACGATGGAGGAGGTTGGAGGAGGTAGTCACAAGACAGCCAAAAACAAGGCACTAGGACCGGATGGATTCACAAACATATTTTATGAAGAAGCATGGCCAATCACAGTGGACAGACATTCTGAAGTGGTGGAAGAATCAAGGAGAACAAGAAGGTACACCTCGCTTCAATCTACTTTTCTACATTTATTCTAAATCTAACTATTGAAGAGCCCCAAGTCTTTCATCCCATTCTGGTTGTGTAATGTGATCTATAAAATACTTCACTATTAATGGAACCGATTGAAGTCTCTTCTTGCATGCAGATCTGCTTCAACAAAACCGGGTTTTTTAAAAGGGCGTACCAACTGGACGGAATTGGACGAAGAAGCAATCCATTTCAAACCCTAACTGCAAGGTGATGATAAAATCCAGACCTTTCGAAAGCTCATGATCGTCTAAGATGGATCTATATCCTTTCCGTATCCCCTCTGCAGCTATCACTTGATGCTCGGCGGATTCAATAAATATCCTCCTCTGAGCATCTACCCATTTTTCTCCATTCTCCTCAATGGATCTCCAACTCACACTTTAAAATGCCTCGAGAGGCCTAAGGCAAGGCTATCCAATCTCCCCTTCCCCGTTTTTATACTAGATGCGTGCTGTCCGGGGAGTGCATATTAAGGCAAAAAATCAAGAAGGGCAATTCATAGGATTGAGGATGTGGGCAATGACCTCGATCCCATGCCACAGAATAGATGAGACATATTTCTACCACAAACTCGATAGACGGAGAGTCTAATAAATATATTCTGGTGACTTTATTCAAGCTCAAATGCAAATAACATGATCAATATTATATTTATTTTTTCAACATTGCAGGCCTACATCGTTTCCTTCTTGCTGTGATCATGCTGATCAAGGTTCCTTCAAAGACAGCGGGCATACCACTGCTTCAAACTCTCTCGTAGTATCAAAATTGGAAGTCCATTTTGGAACGCATCCAAGGACACCTACAAAATCGACATTCCAAGCCTTCAATATGGCTAGTCGGGTAATCCTCTTGAAAGTGGTTCTGCAATCAATCCACATCTATCGTATTTTCGGTCTAGCATGCCCTAAATTGGCCTCGCAATGAAATGGATAATATCACTCAAATAATCATGTGTAAAGGAGTGAAAAAATTAAAAAAAATGGGCACTATTGTCGTGGAACTACCTATCTAAGCCTTAGATGGAAGGAGGTATGACTCGCAGATCCGACACCTTAACCAGCGATGGGAGAAAATTTCGATATGAGGATGGATTCAAGGGGAAACGATTTATGAAAAGAACAGGAAAGTGAAATACAAAATTCCAAGCAACAGTAATCAGCATTCTAAGAGGATCATCAATCCTGAATAAGTAGCATGGAACCAAGATTCGATATGTGCTCATAGTTTCTCGGGAAATTAGAATAGTGATAAGGCATTGTTCGTGGAGAAAGTATGGAAACAATTAGATAAATCTATTCAACCTAGAGGACCCATAAATACCATTCACCAAATGGTATCATCCAATAAGATGCCTGTGAATATTAGTATTCGTAGACCGGAAATAATCGGAGAGTATGGAAAACAAGAGGACAATGGTTCAATGCACCGAATAACCACAATGGGAAGGAGGCAGAGAAGGAGATAAACTCCTACAAGATAGCCATATTAGCAGGGATCGTAGATACTCTAAAGGGGATATCAAAACAAAGGTGATGTTTAAGGCTCAAAGAAGGATACCATTAAGGTCGAGCACCAAAGACAACACCTTCCATCCATTTGGAGAAAAATATGGTCCCGTAACCTATGGCGAAAGATGGTTTTCTTATTGTGGCTATTCACCCATAGTTGAGCCTCACTTGGGATAAAATACAAAAATGGGGGTGGGGCAGTGGACCCTAAATCATTATATGTGGGGCACAACGTAAAACGATGGAACACTCCTCTACACTCGTGCCTCATACTCATCAACTATGCAATACAAGAAAAAAATCACATTGGTGAGGGAAGTAAATGGTCACCATACGCTCATTGGTGAGGGTCAAAAAGAGCTCGTCACCAAAAATTGAATGTCACCAAAGGTGGCGCGCCGAAAGTATAGGTGTTGTGGTGACATTCAAGGTCCGTCACTAATAATGATTTATAGTGATGAAGGTGACCGCCACCATTTCATATGAGAAATGGTGACTCGACAATAGCTTCCCCACCAAAAACTGGAACGTCATCAAAGGTGGGTTTACGAAAGTATAGGTGTTGTGACATTCAAGGTCCGTCACCACACGACGATAGTGATCGATAGTGACCGTCACCATTTTTTACATGAAAGCAATGGACTTTGTCAATAGCCTCCGTCACCAAAACTCGAACGTCACCAAAGGTGGTGTCGCCGAAAGTATGTGTTATGGTGACATTCAAGGTCCGTCACGAATATTGATTATAATGACTGTGATAGTGACCATCACCATTTCATATATGAACAACAATGATTTTTTGTGATGCAATTCCTCTGCGCATCGTCACTATTGGCAAGATATATATGGCGACGTTCATTTTAATCGTCACTATAAACGCATTGGTGACATCAAGGTCCGTCACGGATAATGACTATAATGACAAACAAAGGACCCTCACCATTTCATATAAAATTGCACGAAACGATTTATGGTGACTTCCGACCTTAATGGTCATCACTATTGATGTAAAGTATATGGTGGCATTCGTTGTCCGTCACCATTTTGCATATTTTGCAGGGCTCTAAAATGTCACCATAAGCTCATTGGTGATGGCCAAAAGAACATCCGTCAAACACCGATCTTTCGTCATTCCCCATATATGAATATCGTGCACGATGGAATCGAACCACCGAACCTCTTCTTGTAAAGCGGTGTGTTTTTCCACGAGTTGTACCCTTTAAAGAATTAGACTTTAACTAGAATTGCCCCTTGCATGTGCAAAGACACCAAAGGAATATACCAGAAACCGAAATAACCTTATTTTCGGTTTTGCTTTTATTTCACGACACTTCTACAAAGTATGATTTCGTATCTATGACGTATTTAAAGCAGTGGTTACATTTAATAGCAAATGTTATATTAGATAAAACAATGAAAAATGAGAGGCCTTATAGGCTAATTTTTAATCTCATAACCAAAATTCTTAATATTCAAGTCTATGCACCAACTCGTTCGAAAGTTCAAACCTGAAGATTTTAAATGAAAGCCTAAACCGCCTAAGTAGTTTACAAGTTAACATTTTTGGATATAAATTTGAATAACTTACACAGCGTTATACGATAACCTTGAAAGTGGTTTCTTAGCCAAAGACTTTTCTTAAGTCAACGTACAAAGAAAGACAGGCTATGGCAAGCAAATTATGCCGCAATGAGGGTAAGTAACTCATAAAGGTTGTATGAGAGTATCAACCATAAACACTTCTACTAAAACAGAAATGATACAAAGTCTATATAAACAAAGATTTAGTTGAATATATGAAAATCATAGAGCTAAATGATATAATTAAACTAAAAGTAATTGTAAAAAAATGAATTAAGTATCATATACTATCCGGTTTGGTTAGTTCTTTCAGAAAGAGAAAAAGTGCAATTGCATGGATCCAAATTTCATCTTGATTATGGCTTTGACCATCCTAAAATGTCCACATACAACAATCAATGTTATTGTATTGGTAAGACTTTTGATATAATCTATCAAAGCATGTACTATGTAGGAGAATACTGTAGTTAACTACTTACGTACGTACTTACCTTTGGTAGTTGAATTACTTGGAAATAAAAATCCTTATTAGAAGATAACGCAAAGAAAAGCAAAATCCTTTGAATATGAATGGCCATCTTGATTTTATAGGAGTTATAATTGAATACTAAAATGACTAGAATAAGTAAATTAAACAGGAGTGATAATAAAATAATTTGGATAATTTAGGTTGCATATATCTTTAAATGAACCACTTTTTTCCATGGATTCTCACTAATATGCAAATAAAATTTTAATTCTAACCAAAGAGCACAATATTTTGAAGTTCACCTGCTCAAATGGTGGTATGACAACATTTGAAATGGGATGACTTTTGGAATGACTACTTTCAAAACTCTGAAACAGAGCAAATCTGTTACCTCCACACATTGTAAGTTCAAAAGTCATGACTTAGAGTGCATGAGCACACCTAATTCAAAGATGATTAAATATGAAACGAATTGCCACAATTATACTTAATTAAACGTAAATCAATGATTAAAATCTATATATAAATGCACTTAGAAATCAAACATGACAACTTTGGAAATATGGTAGAATGTTGGCATAAAAACTTTGTTCATTATACATTCTCTTTCATTCGGTTTTTATGATTTATCAAAATTAGGTGTTTTCTTTGTTGGAGATATAACCGTAATACTCCAGTCGAACCATTAATGATGCCCACAATGAAGGGCGAGTTTCCGCAGTACAAAGTTGTTGACACCGGCCAAGGGAAAATTCTGGTGTAAATCTTAGTATGTGTAATTTTTCAAGACGGGGATAGAGCTATTTTTCTTGAGGTTAGCAGGGACCTTAGCCAAAGTGTGGTCGAACAAGGGTGTTGGAAATAGGAATACACACATCTATGTTGAACCCTTAAGGGGTCCCTCATGAAGGGGCAGGCCGTTGTTGAGAAACTAAATCCAGCCAAGGACTTTAAAGTTTCGAAATGTTTCAAGTAACAAGACATTGTTAATTAGCCTATTGTGCTAGACCAAACGGTGGACGACCTACATTGGAAAGTGTTTGCATGGGGCAAGTGGCTTAGTGTTTGAGTAACCTAACCAACCAAGGACTTAAAAGTTTCTAAATGTTTCTGGAAGTAATAAACAATTGTTAATTAGCTCATCGTGCTAAGCCAAACAGTGGACGACCCGCATTGGAAAGTGTTTTCTCGACTAATATTGAGGCCCCGCCTGTGTTCGAACCTCGCTAACCTAGCCTCATGAAAGGGCAAGCGGCTCGTTGTTAGAGCAATCCAATCAGCCAGACTCAAAGTTTTAGAAATGTTTCAAGCAATAGAGAATAGTTGATTATACAAATGATATGTGGTTTAACCGTGTTTCATCACTCAAACTAATGAGACCAATGTTTCAAATCCCATTGAGACACTGCCCGCCATGGTCTCGCCTGGCGATAGACTCCCATTTCCCAGAGTCTCCGCTCTTGCTAAACCTACAAGATCCCAAGATATCCGGCTTACATTCCGGCTTACGTTGTCGGATATACCTTGGTGTTATAAGGCTCTTGCCAAATCATAAGATTCGGCATATCCGGCTTATATCAAAGCGAAAGCGTCGGACATACTCCGGTGTTATACAGCCACAAAGGATCCCTGACCTCCCCAAATTAGTCCACAAGGAACGTTCATCATCAAGGAAGAAAGCTTTTGCCGAGCAATATTGAGGCCTCACCCAAGTTTGAAACTCAATTAACACACCTAGCGTGTCCGTGGAAGTTTCATAATGCATTAGGTTCAAGAGTATAGGTCACCCTCGCACATGACCCTTGGCTCTCGCAGGATAGGCGCAAAGTTTAGGAATTCCCCCCTATCACTCATAAAAAAATAAAGGAAAAAGAAAGAAATTTTCCTAATACTGAAAAAAATGAAAAGGAAAGAAATAGAAAGAAAAATGATAGTGGTTACCATTTATTCTCGGATAAAAAATAAACGAAAAGAAAAACAAGACAATAGTTAATTAGTAGTTTCAATTTTTTCACTAGGAAGATGTCTGAATATTTTTTGATGTATATGCGTAAAGACTTTGACTTCTGTGGTGACTCGGGGTTTTTTTCTCAAAGTTTAGCTTTATCTCAAAACTGTTTGCGTCAACCAACAGGATAAAATATGATCATAAAAGAGATAAAACTGACAAAACTTCAACAAAAAGCATGGATGAAGTTCACACTGGCAACAAGACCGAATGGGAAATAAACATCTAAAGCAACTTTTTAAGGTTCCATCTTTTCCACTCTTAATGATAGGTTTAATAAAATAACTGCCTAACAATGAAGGTGCTACCTCATTAAGTTACAATCTTCCTGTTCTAATACTCTTAAGCAGGCAAAGATAGCATCTCAAGGCACTCGGGCTGTTATATGAATTGTAAGTAGATAGATTGTGATGTTCGGAATTAGTAAGGACTGGGTAATTTCAAGCCATGGGTGGTTATTAAGCATGAGTTGCTTGAACCCCGGGCTTGCCAAATACAATTAAGATAAATATATTCAATGGTCGAAATTGAAAATTCAAAAGTTGCGTGAAGAGAAACACATGCATGAAGCACCGGCAAATAGTCTTGGAAAAGAAAGTGTACTCCGAAGAATGCACGAGAGCATCGACCATGTCAATTTCCAAAGGCCAAAATTATAACCAAGATGTGTGGTAGAAGCCGGGAGAATCCGATAAGACCGACCATCCCGGGCAAAAGATGGTTTAGGAGACACCTTGGAGAAGCCAATTGAAGAACCGTAGAAAGAATAGGACGTCTTCATCTTATACAAAGTTTGCAACAGATATGTATTCCCCGATCCTTTCTTTGAATCATGGCACTTCGGGTACGACTCTGAGGCAGTATCGAAAACTGGGCTTGTCAAGCTTCGGGAATAAATATATTGAGAAGAAACGTTTAGTATTTTCTCTCGCTTCTCCATTTTCGACCCATTTATATAGCTTCCACTTGTCTTCCTCTCGTCCCCGCTTTCCGAACTCCTCTCCCTCGCTTTATGTTTTTCTATTTGTACTTCATCATTTAATCTCTTCGTATGCAAGGGGCCTTTCCGCTCCACCAGATCACTCGTGACAATTCATAAGTTGATTCAGCATTCCTTCAAACATTTTCATGAGCTCCCTGTCGCTTTGGCAATATCCTCTGCCCCGGGATGACATGGGGTATGGATATGAACATGCCGTGTCCGTAGGATATGGGATAAGAACTTGGATCCAGACGCCATAGCCGAGGAGAGGTACATGAGTGTTCATCTTCTTTATGTTGAATAGCCCATGAGAACAACCCGAAGAACCCAATTCGAATTCATCATGGATCAACTTAATCTATCTTCGCCTCAAGCAATTTTTCTCTATAGCTTTCCCTCAAACATTTATTCTGTAAATAGCTTCGTATTGGGTTTGATCTACCAAATCATCCCCTCCTGTAAATTAGTGCTTTTCAAAGACATATCATGGGTTTATGGGAAATCAATCAACTACACAAAGTTAATGCAAATCCTCCCCGTCTTGCTTAGAAAGCAAAGAGAGTGGGTCCATAGCACACCAAGTATCCGACCGATTGTCTCTTGCTCCATTATTTTTGCACCTTAATGTCCGTTCAATGCTGCTGCACTTTACTCGTGAATTTACTCCAAATTTGACATGCTAAGCCCCCGATCATCTCTAACATTTCTTAGTGATTCAATCACTCGCATTGACATAAACCAAGAAAGAATGCATAGAACATCAAACAAAACCTATTCCACCTTAAATGAGATATTCACAAGAAAATCAAAACCGATGAATATGACAACAGTCCACCTTGCAACGAAACGTCTCCGCGCCTAGTGAAATAAGGATGGCTTTACATATGTTTAAGGTTAACCTGCCCGCTCGCTCCTTCCCTTTTCAATTTTGTTTTTGTGAGAATCCCCGGATCTTAAGCTTATAATGGTGGGTACAGTGTCTTGTCCTCCTATTAAACCATCTTATATCATTCAACAAATCAAATCCATGCATTTGTACCATTGTATCAAACATATGAATTTGCATCAATGTATTGAATTAATGACTTCAAATTTAAATTTTCCAAAAGATAACATTTATCATTAAAAAATCTGATCAACATGAAGTAATCTCTACGAATCCTTCGTATTTATATTGCACTATCCATCTCGTATCGATAGATCCGTAATCTTAAATATTTTAGAAGTAGTAATTGCAAATCAGAAGAGGCAAAGGAATGCCTTAATATGATAAGAGAAGTGGGGAGATTGTATAAAGAAATAATCAAGCGAAATATACTAGAAATGAAATACAACCCACATGAGGCTAATTTAAATTCAATTACAGAATTTTCAAGTGAAAGAAAGTTTTAATCGGGTTCTGTGCTGGCAGACTGCAAAAATTGTTATAGAGAAAAACTGGGAAGTGCAATTGAGGTTTGAGGTTTGATATACAGCACACATATTCTACTGTGAAAGTGGGCTACCGTGAGAGATTATTGGGGTTCAAGTTTCTATAGGCCATGGATAATACTTTTGAGTTTGAAACCAACTTTGGCACAATATGGAAGCCAGTTCAAATGGTGCAAATACATATAAATCAAGAAATTTGAGACTTTAAAATGTATAGTCGAAGCAAATAACCTTAATCAGGCAAATGCTTCTAAATTCTATTTGAAAAGAGGAAATTAGACTGATCATCAAGGAAACTTGCTTTGGACTCGTACATTGGTGAGTTTGATACAAATCCCTGTGCCGACCAAGCAAAGAGATTATTATGTGGTGCATTTTTCTAAAGGGCTCAAAGAGTCATTGATTTTTTAGATGGCTATATATTTTGGGAGATGGGTTTAAAAATATAGGTAAGAAGAATTGCCTGCCGACTGCATCAGCCGAATGAATTTGAGAAACACCAAAGATCCGTCAATTTTGTTGAATGCCTTCGAGAGTACGGTGGTTTTCTATTGTTTGGTCATTCCTCCTCGGTCATGGATTGTAGGCCTGCACAAAAATAAGAATATCTTCTAATGATTGGCCCCGTTCGGGTTAATAATTTAAAACAACATAATTAATAACCTGCAACATAAAATACGCATTCAATGTATAACACAAAATGAATAGGAATGATGATTGGATTTCAAACTATGAGTATATATGCTAGGATGAAGTGCTGAATGAAGAGATATTTAAAAGGATGGGTCATAAGTAAGTTTTTTGGAGTCTCTGGATAAGAGAAGGGAAAAGAGGCAAACTTCAAGTTCAAAGCAGCGTAGCATGCCTCGGAAGGAGATATTTGATTCTCTTGTTCAATTCAGGAAGTAAGCAATGCCTTTTGGTCAAGCTTATCATTCAATTGCCTGATTCCCTATGATGAAGGTGATGGCATTAGGCTAAGAGAAGTGTATGGACAGGTTTCTACATGAATATATCCTTTTCATAAATGTACATAGCAAAAAGAACTGGATGGAGGAGGAAGGAAAAAGAAATGTATAGGCAAATAAGAATCGTATGGAGGTGGACAACAAGGAGATTATTCCTCTCCATTTATATGATTGAAAAAAAGTTTGGACAGCTACCCCCGGATGTATCTTCTCATCCCATGGAGAGAATTGATTTAAACACAAACATCAAGGGATGTTCTTTATTAAGATGAAAATAAGAAAGAAAATGTGGAGGAACAATCTAATGTAGGCCTAATGGGGATTGTGATGTCGTGAAGGAATTAAGTGGAGTCTTAGTAAAAGGTGCCAAGTGGCAAGGAGGCTATTTAAAGAGTGACAATGAAAGGATACCGTAATTCTGCTGGGGATGAGAAATCGTACATGTTCGATTTTTCCACTCGAAGATGTTTCTTCTCCGGAAGACATCAAGGAAATACCGTATTTGATATTTGATGTAAGCAAATATGAAGATCATAGAGCAATGGCGCAAGGAGCTTTCCTTTGCAGATCATTTTACTTTCCAATTGGAAGGAGTGTTGCATCAAGAAGTGGATGGGTATTGCACCTGTAGGTTATGTTAACAATCTAGACGCAGTGATAACGTTAAAGCGTAAAATGAGTTTTTCAAGAAAGAGGGGTAGATCAATCGAGGAGGCATGAGAGATTACCACCGTGAATGGATCCTCTTATGAAGTGATGGATGCTTTGGGATAGAGAGAAAGCCATTGGATGTCGCCCGTAGTGAAGCATCCTTGCAGAGGAGTCCCTCAAGAATGTTCATACGACAAATGACAGGAGATTTAAATTCCTTTATAGATCAAAGACGTGAATGTGCTAGAGTAACTACACATGAAGATATTGCATTTGTAAATGGTGTACTCGTAGGTTGGAGTTGGTGATTGATGTAAATGATGAAAGTGATGTAGAGATGCATGCAACATAGTCAATCGTAAGAAGGGCAAGAATCGAGTATCTTGTTCAATTTATGTTGTTTTTGATGTAAAATCCTGAATTTAAAGCCGCAGGTTGAAGCAATTCACATAGATACGTGCAGAAGCATAACACAATGGTCGTTAGGAAAATGTTGCTTTGGTGGAAAAACAAGGAGTTTTATATTTCTTACCTCGCAAAGGCATCAGAAAGCAGCAGGGTGTTGGTGGAAAAAGAGAATAGTTAGATTTGTCACCTAGAGGAAACCGTGGAGAATGATGTGAGAATGCATGGTGCGTTCGTAAAGAATAAATGTAGTGAAATATTGAGAAGTTTCTCGTGGAGGAAATGGAAGAAATGCTTACTCGATTATCGCAGAAATCTAAACCAGGGGAGAATTTTGTAGGTGTCATTAAAGATGCTTTTTTAAATAATCAAATGCATAAATGTTCGCCCATTTTTTGGATGAAAGTAGTCAAGCTATTCACGTAAGCATGCCATGAGACTGATGAAGGCATATCGCAGTGTTTTTGATTGCAAGAGGTTCCAAAAACTCGTTCTATATTAATGAATTTGGCATGTTGAATTCAATCACAAGGAAGAGTGTTTTGATGATTGAAATTAGGAAATGACGATGCATCGCATCAAGCCATAAAGTTTACCAAATGAAAATTTCGACCAAAAATTCTAGTTACCAGCACAATGAAGAACAGGTCACAGATTCAGGATCCGTTTATAAAAATGGCATAAGAGGGAGTTTATAATGAGATGTGGAACAGGGGAACGATACGATGTGTTTTGACCCACTATGCCCCTAAGTAAGTGTTGTGTTGTCATCAACACCATGAGTCGAGAAGAGGAGTCTTCTATGTTACCATGGACTAGTGAAAAATATGGCACATACATGTAACCATAACTAGCTTTATATGGAGAAAGCTTCATAATTTATATGGACAAGGTAACAACCGATTTATGGCCTCGGTTCAAGAACCGTGAGGACATTTCATACAGCATTGCTTTCTCAGATAAATTTGAGGTATCAGATATACAATAAAGATATTACCGAGCTAAGAAAGTTTAATTGCAAAGCAAAGAAAAGTTAGCATTCGTAATAAGCACTTGAATTAAAAGAAGATGGCCATTCTTCTCCACAAAATGAAAAACATCACTTGAAAAACATTCGTTCTATGAAGCAAAGACTGTAATAACATGTACTTTAATCACCTGTGTTATGAGGAAGTGGCAAATACGTACACCGCAGTTTTTCTTCTTGCCAACTTACAAGTTGAAAAGGCATGAATAAGCCGTGTACTCACTTCATCATAATAGTGGACGACAAATTAGGAAATCACTGGCACCGATATTTTTACTCTTGAAAATGTCCAGGATTCGAATGTTTCATTATTGACGTATTCTAATAGCTCACAACTGCCATTGCTAATTTGAGTGAAAGTGATGTAATCGAAAAAATCAAAGACTAAAAAAGTTTTTACTTCAATAGAATCTTTACCTTTCCACAAGGTGAGCTATTACAAGTCTTAATTATTTTATCACTAAATATCTAACACCCAAGCATAGTAGCACTGTTGGAACATGAATTTTAGCTCTACAACTGTCTTTAGTTTCATAACTGTCATTGCTAATAAGAAAAACACTTTGATGGACCATTGTAGCTTAGTGAAGATAGCCTTCCCACCTAGAAATCACTTCATTACAGCAGTTATACCTATAAGGAATAATTCATAAAGGAGGATGGTCTTTCTTTCTCACACTAGTACCACCAATACCTCTTATTTCATTCACCAAAAATATGTGAGCTCGGGATATCTGCACATCATGATCTCAAAATGGTATCCTTATATCTGCAACTTATAAACTACATGTAAAAGAAATCAATCCCAAGGGCACAACAATGATGTCAATTTTAGTCCAAATTTGTCCCCAGTTTTTTTTTCAGCAGCTTTGAAAGACATTTCTCAATGATCATTTGGAAGAACACACTTATGTGTTTTCAGTTGAAAGCTAGTTCAATCTCAATCGTGAGCCACTGCTCATCAAGTGCCACATTTATCTCCTCAGCTATGGCAAATCCCCTTGACATACAATGACAAAATTTACCAAGGAAACATCCTTTCTCAAAGACGAAATTGAAGTAAAAAAGGGAGGGCATTGTCTGAAGAATAAAAGACATTAGTGCAACATAAGTAGGAAATTTCTTAGGTTGATGACTTGCCTGAGACGTGGACTTAGATGCTCCCACTTGTTCCTGTACACCCTACAATGTTTGAGTAAGCCAACTTAACATCCTGGCTACACTAGTAAGTAATTAGGCCTCTGTTCCTTGACTAGAATCTTTCTGATCTGACTTTGATTTCTTTTTCAGTTTTAGAACAGAATCTGGAACAACATTCTCACATGCATTAATCACTATAGGATGTTTCTATGGTTTTGAGGACCATTCATCTTCATCAAACTTCATATCCTTTCTCACCAATGTCTTAAGTTGCACTTTAATTTAGATCATGTAGGCCCTGGATGTCTTACTCTATCCAACAAAGACCGCCTTCATGTTCAAGGGTTCAAGATTAGTCCTTTTCTCATCATGAATACGAATATAAATTGGACAAAAAAAAGGAAACAAAAATGTAACACTTGTGGTCTCACCAACAAAATATTTCTTTGGTGTTTTTTCCTTCAAGATCCTGTGAAGACATTGGTTCAAGATATAAACAATGTGTTGCAAGCTTTTGCTTAAAGACACATGGGTAAATCCATGTTCTGGATCATGGTTTTAGCTATCTCAATAATGGATTTGTTACTCTACAAGCCCATTATTAGCATCCTCTTGATCCTTGTTTCCCTGCAAAAGGTATCAAAGACCTTGGACAAGGTTATAGTCCACTAGATCTGTCTCTCCCCTAACTTCCAAGGTTGAATGTAGGAAACTCAAGACAGAGTAGCAACAAAATGGGCATGTCAAGCAATTTGGATTGGGAAAATACTTGCAGATATGCAAGTTCATTAGGATAAGCATAACACTTTTTTCGATAATTAGGGAGTTACCAAGATGGAAAAAAGACCCGCCTTCAATATTAATCAATTGCATTGAGGTGCACATATTACAAAACTCTATGTTGTTATTTTTTTTTTGGTAAAAATCAGGAGAAACACATCCCCACTATAACATGGGGAAGAGCACTGTCAAACACAGTGGACCATTAGCTAAGCTATTGCATTTGATGGTTTTCTATGCCCATATAAAATCCATTTGTATTAGAATTTTGTATTTTCCTGTTGGCCTCATCATGGGCCCATAGTAACACAATGGAGTGTGCTACGTTACAATGTCTTAAAAAAATCATGATCTCAAAATGGTATCCTTATATACGCAACTTATAAACTACATGTAAAAATCAATCCCAAGGGCACAACAATGATGTCAATTTTAGTCCAAATTTGTGCGCAGTTTTTTTTTCAGCAGCTTTGAAAGACATTTCTCAATGATCATTTGGAAGAACACACTTATGTGTTTTCAGTTGAAAGCTAGTTCAATCTCAATTGTGAGCCACTTCTCATCAAGTGCCACATTTATCTCCTCATCTATGGCAAATCCCCTTGACATACAATGACAAAAATTTACCAAGGAAACATCCTTTCTCAAAGACGAAATTGAAGTAAAAAAGGGAGGGCATTGTCTGAAGAATAAAAGACATTAGTGCAACATAAGTAGGAAATTTCTTAGGTTGATGACTTGCAAGACGTGGCCTTGGTCTCCCACTTGTTCCTGTGCACCCTACAATGTTTGGTAAGCCAACTTAACATCACGGCTACCTTTAGTAAGTAATTAGGTCTTTGTTCCTTGACTAGAATCTTTCTGATCTGACTTTGATTTCTTTTTCAGTTTTAGAACAGAATCTGGAACAACATTTTCACATGCATTAATCACTATAGGATGTTTCTATGGTTTTGAGGACCATTCATCTTCATCAAACTTCGTATCCTTGCTCACCAATGTCTTAAGTTGCACTTTAATTTAGATCATGTAGGCCATGGATATCTTACTCTATCCAACAAAGACCGCCTTTATGTTCAAGGGTTCAAGATTAGTCCTTTTCTCATCATGAATATGAATATAAATTGGACAAAAAAAAGGAAACAAAAATGTAATACTTGTGGCTTCTCACCAACAAAATATTTCTTTGGTGTTTTGTCCTTCAAGATCTTGTGAGGACATTGGTTCAAGATATAGACAATGTGTTGCAAGCTTTGGCTTAAAGACACATGGGTAAATCCATGTCCTGGATCATGGTTTTAGCTATCTCAATGATGGATTTGTTACTCTACAAGCCCATTCTTGGCATCCTCTTGATCCTTGTTTCCCTGCAAAAGGTATCAAAGTGCTTGGACAAGGTTATAGTCCACTAGATCTATCTATCCCCTAACTTCCAAGGTTGAATGTAGGAAACTAAAGACAGAGTAGCAACAAAATGGGCATGTCAAGCAATTTGGATTGGGGAAATACTTGCAGATATGCAAGTTCATTAGAATAAGAATAATACTTTTTGTGATAATGAGAGAGTTACCAAGATGGAAAAAGGACACGCCTTCGATATTAATCAATTGCATTGAGGTGCACATATTACAACACTCTATGTTGTTATTTTATTTTTTGTCAAAATCAGGGGAAACACTTCCCCACTATAACATGGGGAAGAGCACTGTCAAACACAGTGGACCATTGGCTAATTTGTTGCATTTGAGGGTTTTCTATGCCCATTTAAAATCCATTTGGACTAGAATTTTGTATTTTCCTGTTGGCCTCATCATGGGCCCATAGTAACACAATGGAGTGTGCTACTACAATGTCTTAAAATCATGATCTCAAAATGGTATCCTTATATCTGCAACTTATAAACTACATGTAAAAGAAATCAATCCCAAGGGCACAACAATGATGTCAATTTTAGTCCAAATTTGTGCCCAGTTTTTTTTTCAGCGGCTTTGAAAGACATTTCTCAATGATCATTTGGAAGAACACACTTATGTGTTTTCAGTTGAAAGCTAGTTCAATCTCAATTGTGAGCCACTGCTCATCAAGTGCCACATTTATCTTCTCAGCTATGGCAAATCCCCTTGACATACAATGACAAAAATTTACCAAGGAAACATCCTTTCTCAAAGACGAAATTGAAGTAAAAAAGGGAGGGCATTGTCTGAAGATAAAAGACATTAGTGCAACATAAGTAGGAAATTTCTTAGGTTGATGACTTGCCTGAGACGTGGACTTAGATGCTCCCACTTGTTCCTGTACACCCTACAATGTTTGAGTAAGCCAACTTAACATCTTGGCTACACTAGTAAGTAATTAGGTCTTTGTTCCTTGACTAGAATCTTTCTGATCTGACTTTGATTTCTTTTTCAGTTTTAGAATAGAATCTAGAACAACATTTTCACATGCATTAATCACTATAGGATGTTTCTATGGTTTTGAGGACCATTCATCTTCATCAAACTTCATATCCTTGCTCATCAATGTCTTAAGTTGCACTTTAATTTAGATCATGTAGGCCTTGGATATCTTACTCTATCCAACAAAGACCGCCTTTATGTTCAAGGGTTCAAGATTAGTCCTTTTCTCATCATGAATATGAATATAAATTGGACAAAAAAAGGAAACAAAAATGTAATACTTGTGGCTTCTCACCAACAAAAGATTTCTTTGGTGTTTTGTCCTTCAAGATCCTGTGAGGACATTGGTTCAAGATATAGACAATGTGTTGCAAGCTTTGGCTTAAAGACACATGGGTAAATCCATGTCCTGGATCATGGTTTTAGCTATCTCAATGATGGATTTGTTACTCTACAAGCCCATTCTTAGCATCCTCTTGATCCTTGTTTCCCTGCAAAAGGTATCAAAGTCCTTGGACAAGGTTATAGTCCACTAGATCTGTCTCTCCCCTAACTTCCAAGGTTGAATGTAGGAAACTCAAGACAGAGTAGCAACAAAATTGGCATGTGAAGCAATTTGGATTGGGAAAATACTTGCAGATATGCAAGTTCATTAGGATAAGCATAATAATTTTTGCGATAATGAGGGAGTTACCAAGATGGAAAAAAGACCCGCCTTTGATATTAATCAATTGCATTGAGGTGCACATATTACAACACTCTATGTTGTTATTTTGTTTTTGGTCAAAATCAGGGGAAACACTTCCCCACTATAACATGGGGAAGAGCACTATCAAACACAGTGGACCATTGGCTAAGCTGTTGCATTTGAGGGTTTTCTATGCCCATTTAAAATCCATTTGGACTAGAATTTTGTATTTTCCTGTTGGCCTCATCATGGCCCATAGTAACACAACGAATACCCTTGTTGAACGAAAGAATATCCTCATGGCTCAGAGACATATGGCTTCAGAGGGGGAAATTCCGGAGGAAAATCGAGAAGCCATATAAATATAAGGGTATCTAGCTGCCATGAGTACAATATGAGCTTGGATCATTTGCAGAAACTAGAAAGCATCAAAGTCTAGAAGGATGTCAAGATGATGTCTGGGATATATTTCCTAGACCACAGATCAAAGATGTTGTCACCTCGCTTCAAAAATCAAGCATGGATCTGATGGAAGTGCTGAAAATTTCAGGCAAGATTTGTTGCCCGTGGCTTCTCTCAAAAGGAAGGCATAGATTATGATGACATATTTGCACATGTGGCCCGATACACCACCATTTGATCTATTATAGCCCTTGCTGCTATGCGAGGATGGATTCTTCATCAGATGATGTGAAGATCGCATTTCTGCATGGTGCGATAAAGGAAGAGATATATGTGGAGCAACCTCTGGGGTTGGAAGTCCAGGATCGGGACACCCATGTCTGCAGGTTGAAGAAATCCCTCTATGGGTTGAAGCAAGAACCAAAGATTGGTACGAGAGGATAGATAGCTACTTGATGAAGCAAGGGTTCACTCGAAGTAATGTTGATATGAACCCTTACTTCAAGGTTGTAAAGGGAAAACCTCTCATTCTGGTGCTGTATGTGGATGACCTCTTCCTGACAAGTGTTGACCCTCTCATTCATCAGTGCAAGAGGGAGCTCACTGCTGAGTTCGAGATGAAGGACCTAGGACAGATACCTAGGCCTGGAGGTCTAGCAGAGACCTGGCTAGATTTTCCTTTCTCAAGGAAAATACATTATGAAGCTTCTGGTATGATGGACTGTAAGTCCGTGTCGACACCGATGGAACTCAACTTTAATAAGTTGAGTGGCAGCGCTGCTGGGCCCGTCCTACTGTGTATCGTCAACTCATAGGGACCTTGATGTTCTTAGTGAACACCTGTTCGAACGTATGTTGTGCAATGAACACTTTGAGTCAACACATGGTTGATCATAACATTCACTGGGTTGGTGCCAAGAAACTCTTGAGATATCTCTGAGGCACAATAGACCATGGGCTGAGATACACTGTCGGGAGTATGACACTCCATGGATATACTGATGCCGATTGGGCTGGCAGTGTGGTGGATCGCAAGAGCACATCTGGATGCTACTTCACATGTAGATCTGCTTCGTGCAGGAATCTAAAAGTCGGTAGCCTTGAGCACCGCTAAGGCCGAATACATTGTAACATGTATGGCCTGTTGTGAAGTCACTTGGTTGCGAAAGCTCTTCTGTGAGTTGTTCGAGCATGTGCTAGATGCCACCATTATCCTTTGTGATAACCAGAGGGGGATTCATTTGTCTTAGAATCTAGGTTCCACGATTGATCCAAGCATGTTGATGGCTGGTACCACTTTATCCGGGATATGGTACAGCGAGGCGCCGTAAGGCTCGATCATAGGAACTAATGAGCAGGTCGCGGATATTCTCACTATGCCCTTGGGGAAGATCATGTTCATAACCCTCCGTGAGAATCTTGGAATCATGGAACGATCCTATTCTAAGGATCCTGTTGGACGATGAGCTCTGGGAGCTCTGGGGGCTTTGGGGACAGCTCCTCGAAGCTATGAGCAACCACAAGGCGAAGCTTGTCGAACCTTGTTTGTGTGCTTGGACCCCACTGTTGTGATTATTGAGTTGGTTTACCTCTCATTATCTATGCCCCGTATGCATCCTACCCATTGAGTTCAGGGCTCATGGGAAGTACCTCTCATTTGGCCAATGAGATGGGAAAGGCTAGAGACTAGTAGCAAAGACTGATGGACGCATCAGAAATTGTCGTACTCTCTATCTAGGATGGCATGGTCCAACCACTTGATCTGGGATCAAGTCTTGTAAGGTCTTGAACCTCTGCCTGACTTCGGGTCAGATGAACCAACTTCGGGTTGGTTGGAGACTCTTTGTGAGTCTGATAGAGGTTTTGACCTCTGGGTTGAATCTGTCAGCCAGGAATGATGTCTTTGTGACTGACCCACTTCTGTTTTGAAATAAAGAGGCCAGCAAAGCAAGTTACGGCGGGATGACGCATGATGTTTGGATTGCACTTATGGACGGAGTTCTCCCTAGTTGAGAGGGAGTGTTAAAATTGGACAACTAGGTCCAAACTCCGGGTTGTGCTGCTCAGATGACGATCGCAATATTTTTATTGGATTCCTCTTTTGGAGAGGTGTAAGATTGATCTAAATATCATCTCGATCGAATGAACAGAACATGTACTTTGAATTTATTCCACTTATGTGCTAGGTCGGCCTGGAATAAAATATAGACTTAAATGTCTTAAAGGACGTGTCACACACCCCCAAAGATTCCTATATATTGGAGAGACTTAGAGTTCATTTGACACACACATTGTGTGGAGGAATTCTCTAGATAGCATTGGAGCTGCGTATCTATGGACTGTTCTTTGTTTGGGTTGTTCTGGGGTTATGTGTGACACGCTTGGCTAAATGACCTATTGGAGACTTTGTTGGTAGAAGCATCCTGCTGATCGTCGTAACGCCACCACTCTTCATCTCTGTTTTGGCTTGTCTTCTATCGATCTATTAGTATTTTCTATCTTCTTCAGTATTGTGTGCCCTAATCTGAAATGGCATAGAACATGTTCTCAAATTAACAGTCCACCTGTTCCGAATATTGATGTTTGCCTTGAGTCTGTCCCTGAAATTGGATATGATGCACTTTCAGAAGTTTAAGCTTTCACAAGGAGAATACGTTGTAGTGGAAAATCTCGAGAATGTGTATGGCCAGTGTTCTGCTATTGATTTGGTTCGGATGTTGTTGAGTTCATCATTCGTCATGCAGAGGTCTTAATTGCCTTTGTCCAAGAGGCAAAGCTTCCTGCGATTTTGAAATTCTTTCAGTTATTAGTTGAGCATGAAAATGCCGTGAGGAAGGCTACAAAGGAGCGGAAAAGGCGTTCCGATTATAAACCCATACTTGAGCAAGATGGCCTTATATGGCAGCGTTCTTCCTATCAGGGGACAAAGAGGGAGAAAACAAGAGAAGAATCATTATCTGAAGTAAGAGATTACAAGCGGTAACAAATGTCATACTGTGGAAAAAAGGTCAAGCGAACTCCAACACAAGTGTTGCAAGATATAACTGAGGGCGACATGGAGGAAATTAAGATAGCAAGAGGAATTGGTTGTTTTGTAAAGGGTATATTTGAGATACCACAGAAGGCAACACAATCTCTTCCTTCAGATAGTGTGGCTGAGCGTAAATAGCAATGTGAAGCCACCAATTCAGCCTTTCCTAACAGGGGTGAAGGATTCTCTGTGTCTAGCTATCAAAGGATGCAAAGTGTCATGCGACTAAAGTTTCTGTAGGAAGCAATGTTTCATCTTCTCTGATAAATAGGATCGATGCTATGCTTCACAAGCTAGGAAAAGAAATTGACGATGTAGATGCAAAAATTGGTGACCGATGGAAAATATTGGACAGAGATAATCGAGGGTACACATGGTAGCCAGCGCCGCATTAGAACTAATGATCTAGCAAAGGCGATCTGAATGGCAGAGCCAGATGTCAGAGCCACCCAGCGTTGCCTCTTCGTGACCACCTCAGCCACTTTCAACATACCTTTTTTATTTACGAAGAGCTTCCAAAGTCAATGTTACAGTCAGTTTTGCCAAAGATATTTTTTGTTCGGGCCTTGCATGGCCACAGTTGTCAAATTCTAATTAAATTGTAGTTAATGAAGATTGCCGAAGTAGATTAGGGCAACCAGCATAGTTGTAGTTAAATACTACTTGTATTTTCATTATCAAGGGTTAGACCTCGTTAGACTCTGCGTTGTAAAGATCATTGTATTGGAGCACTGTAGTTTTTGCTGGGGCATCAATAATAAGAGACCGTTCACAGGATTCTTGAGATATGTTAATGGTGATGTTTCTTTTATGTTAATGTTTTTCTCTGCCTTTCATGCTGAGCATCAATTTGTCTGATTTTGGAACAGAAAATTTAGATTAAGATTTTCTAAGAGAGCACCTTAATTTTGTCGTGTTTACTATCGTAATGTTTTCTTCTGAAGTATAGTTAAAGAATTCTTAACTGCTCTTTAGCTATTACTGAACTCATTGTTTTCTTCCATCTCATATTCACACTGCCAGTAAGATCTAGTCTGCATAGTTAGCTTGCCCTATCAATGCCCTTGAAAAGTTGATGCACAATTCAGCCTTTTATGATTCCATAGCCCAACGGATTAAGTTTCATAGCTCTATCTGTCCAACCACATAATCAATCAAAACAGATAGCCCTCATAATTTCTATAACTAGCCTAATATCAGCCTTTATAATCATCAAACTAAATCATAAAAACAGAGAGATCCCTCTCTGAGTCTAGGAAGGATAGGTTATGGACTCCAAAGCAGTTTGATGTTGTCCTATGTCGTTTATTCTTGCCAATCTTATAAATTACAGGGCCACAATAGGTGGCACTAATGTTGCACGCTAGCCAGTCAAGATAGTCCTAGTCAACTTCTATGCCTATAGGGAATAGAAGCTTGGTCTCCAGCATCGAAATTGGTCCAACTTACCACTAGACCAAGCCCTATGTAGGCTAAATATTGATGGTGAGAAATCACCAGAGGGAGCCACTGATGTTGGAAGCTATTCAATGGGAATAAACCTGGTCACTTTTGTGCCAAATAGGAATAAAACATTAGTCCCTAGCATGGTATATGTTCTTAAATTACACTAGAACGAGCCTAATCAACTCATATTTTTATTAGTAGGAATGATAGAGACGTGGTTTTTAAGGATGGTCTGGCTTTAATATCTTCTCTAGGTTGTTATTTTATTTTTGGTCAAAAGCAGGGGAAACACTTCCCCACTATAACATGGGAAAGAGCATTGTCAAACACAGTGGAACATTGGCTAAGTTGCCGCATTTGAGGGGTTTCTATGCCCATACAAAATCCATTTGGACTTGAATTTTGTATTTTCCTCTTGGCCTCATCATGGGCCCTTAGTAACACAATGGAGTGCACTTGTCATGGTTTGAACCCAAGTCATCATATGCACTCCCCCTTATTGGTAGATCATTTTTTCTTGCAGCTCATGTTGATGGCCAGAAGCCCTCTTAAGGGTGCCACTAACATTGCAGGCTAGCCAATCAAGATAGTCCTAGTAAACTTCTATGCCTATAGGGAATAGAAGTTTGGTCTCCAGCATCGAAATTGGTCCAACTTACCACTAGACCAAGCCCTATGTAGGCTAAATGTTGACGGTGAGAAATCACCAGAGGGAACCACTCATGTTGGAAGCTGGAAATGGGCATAAACCTGGTCACTTTTGTGCCAAATAAGAATAAAACATTAGTCCCTAGCATGGTATATGTTCTTATTGCACTAGTACAAGCCTAATCGACTCGCATTTTTATTAGTAGGAATGATAGAGATGTAATTTTTAAGGAGAGTCGGGCTTTAATCTCTTGAAGAATGTTCCTGTTGATTTCCCTCTATGTGTGATATTTTCTAAACTGGCTCCTTAAATTCTGATGAGTAGAAACACTAAAGGATATATGTAATTCCTGGGAATCTTGTTAAAGCTTTAAGTGAGAATGATAGCAGCTAGCTATAATTTCTTGTTTTGTATCAATAGTGAATTGAAGGAATTTGGACGCAGGGAAATTGGACTTCACCTGTTGATTTTGGAAATGCACCACTCAGGTACACAAGATGTTATGGATTCTGTAAGTTTTTTGTAAACTTCCAAAGTAAGAAGTTGGACTAAGCTAAGCAAGAATCAAGATGATAAGAGGAAGGAAAATTCAACTGGGTTTTGGCATATGTATAAATGGAAAAATCCTGTCTGGAATATGAGCGGTGTATCATTTTGTATTTGTCACAAGAAGGAAAATTCAACTGGGTTCTGGCACATGTAGAAATGAAGAAATCCTGTTTAGAATATGAGCAGTGTATCTTGTCTTGTTTTTATGATTAACCTCCATATTATCATCTAGAGGATCAATGGAAGAAGAAAGGAGTCAAAGAATAGATGCAAGGTAACAAGGTTGTTTTGGATATTTGTGTAATAAAGAAGGGAAATGGGCACTTAAAAGGTAGCCTTGTGCTCTCAAGGAAATGAACTGTTAAGAGCAGATAAACAATCCAGGTTGGAAAGAGAAAATAAACAATAAGGACACAGTTAAATCTTTGCTCCATCAATCATACTGCAATAGCTAAAATTCTAAGGATGGTTGGACAAAATTCTCATCGTAGCATCTGCTTGCCTTTGAGAAGCAAGGACTGTAAGAAGATTCGTGTACAATAATTTCTTATAATTTGTGAATGCCATTGCCGAAACTGCATCTGACTTTCATGTGTGTCAGGGGAGAGTTCAGAAATTTGCTTCCTTATGCAGTTAGAGAGGAAAATGCTAAGTCTTGCTAGAATCAGCGATATGCCCGCTGCACAGTGGGAAACTAGATAGAGACAGTTACTATTTAACTTTCAAGAACTTATGCTTGACTAGCTGAAAAGTAT
Organism: Pinus albicaulis; assembly: GCA_034641835.2. Lineage (NCBI taxonomy): Eukaryota > Viridiplantae > Streptophyta > Pinopsida > Pinales > Pinaceae > Pinus > Pinus albicaulis. Next base: position 631,529,757 of record CM076572.1, read on the forward strand.
TGAATTTTTTTTCTCATGACCTTGAGTACAAAGTCTCATAATCAACTGGATGAAAAATCAAGTCTATCTTTCAAATGTTTGAACCAGGACTATATAACTGATATTACATCAATAAAAGAAATAATTCCAGTCTATAGAAAGGTAGCACAGTAGCAACATACTTGAATTTTTGGGGTGCTTCAAACAATCTCGTCCTGAAGATAGGATTCCAGGTTATTTGCAGTTTTTAATTGGCAAAGTTGGCTTTAATTTTGGAACTTTGTCGGCTCTTCTACAAGTATCATTTTGCACCAATTCTTCGCCAGGTCTTTTTCTTGGACTCACTAAAGGATTTTCATTTTACGCATCCTTTGTATGATTAAACCTTCAATAGAACATTGGTTTGCCATACAAACTTTCTTAGAGAGAAACTGGCAACTCGGAGCAGGTTACAAGACCTCCTTCTATAATGGACAGAGGTGACCCCAGAATGTGGCAACAGTTTTTCACTTCAGTCGTTGTAAAAGAAAACAAAGAGCTTCTCTCTGTAACTTCTAAGGCCTACTTGGATGGCCTATTTTGGCCAAAACAGCAAAAAAGTACCTCTACGTTGTTATCTTGTGAAGGATAATGTTTCCCTCCATTAGTAACTTTTTCTATAGTCCCTACTTCTTGATCCATTAGTTTTGACTTATCCATACACTAAAGAGCATTAAAGATTGTATTCTATTGCACAAAGATGATCTGAAAGGGAAAACCTGTTAAAGCATAGTATTTCAGTTGACGTGTCAAATTCTCGGTTGCATACAAACAGAAACTGCTTGTTCCATACAAATAGAAACCACTTGAAGATATCTATGAACCACCTGAACATCAAAAATGTTCAGTCTCGTAATTCTTAATTAAATCCGTAAAGAATGTGACATTAGCCTTCTTGGCTTAGTGAAAGCCCTAATGTTCTATCCTATTTGACAGTCTTAAAAATCTCACAAAAACCTGTAAATATTTTGGCATTCTGTACGCCCAGCCTCTAAAAGCCCTAACTTTCTATCTTCCTCTGTGTAATTTGAATAGAATACCGTCAAATACCAGAATAATCAATGTCCATTCTCCCAAAACTTTGAAATGTGCAGAACAGAAAGAGAAATCATTCAATCAAACTACTCGAAATGTATCAGAATCCCCATCTTTAACTCAATGAATTTATTCGCAAACTCTGTCGTATTTTTAAACAATTTTTTTAGCACAACCTCCTCTAGTCCATTTATAGAGAGCCTTAGCTTAAGAAATATTGTCTCTAAGCCAAAATAGGGTTAAATTTTTCCATTGAACGCTTAGAATAATTGAACTGAAAGAACCAAAGAACCATTGTAGATACTTTAATCAACTTGTTTTTTTCTAATTCTGTCGCTTCAAACAGTGTTTTGAGCAAGACCTATTTCGGCAAATTTAGTTCAGAGAATACAGTGGCTTATTTAATGAATTTTCTCCAAGACCGAGCATACAGGATTCGTGACAGCCACAAGAAAAATGATGAGATTTTGCAATTTAAGCATTCTCTTGCAGAAAAATACCTTTCTGAACTCGTTTTGACGGTGAAGAAACAAAAATGATCTGTTGGAAGTCGAGCATGAAGGGATCTGGGGGCTCGGGGATTTATCCCAGAGCGATTGCAAACCAGGATTGTACAAAAGCGAGCTCCTGAGCTCATTTCAGTGCGTGAGCTCGTTTCAGGCCAGGGAGAGGGATAATGCAAACCGAGCTCCTGAGCTCGGCGTGAGCTCATTTCAGGCCAGGGAGAGGGATAATGCAATGGCAGCAAAATACAGAGGCATTAAATGTAAAGGCGCCATATATTTGTATTTGAGTTAAATGATTTCAAATAATTTGGAATAGTTTAATGTTTATTTTTAATTTGGAAAAATAAATGGAATGAATCGATATATAAATCAATTATAAATTAAGTAATTATTCATTATTAAAGTGGGATTTTATATAAATTATTTATTTATTAAAGTTAATTTTTAATTTTTAATAATATATTTGTATTAAAGAAAATTATTTAAATTGATGTTGTATTCAGATTTTTGTTAATTTTTCTATATTATATTCTAATTTACTTTAAATTTGTTTTAAATATGTTTTTACTTTTATATATGGAGGTTATTTATTTGCATATTTAAAGTTTTGTTGTAGTTTTTTTTCCAAAAAAAATGACTATTGTGATTGTGATGGTGAGAAGGTATTCTATAAATAGCCTTAAGGATTATTTAGAATAAATAGGAGATTCTTTCTCATTATCTAAGACTAATCTTTGAGAGAATGGATATACATTCCCTAATTATCACATAAACAATAGGTTAATCTTTCATTTATTTCTTTCTCTCCATGGAGTTTCGCTAAACAAAGGGAATACCTCCTCTTATGTGAATTTGATTCTCTCCACCTCTTAAAGGATTTTCAAACATTAATAATTAAATTTTAATTACTTTAAAGATGTAGTCTTGTCGAATATACCAAAAACATAGTAGGATTCTTTCATTGTGGACAAAATCAAGTACATGTCTAAGGGAAGTATTCCTCTATGGATGGTTAACAATTTCATCAATAACTACAAGCAAATGCTTCAATCTATATATTTAATGATCTTTAGTCATCATCTAAAGCGTTCAAGAATCAAATAAATTCCAACCTAAGTTCTAAGTATATGGTAAGCTTGTACTTAGAGGTTCTATTATTGTAAAAATTGACAACTATGGAAGTTGTGGCAAGGTATTGGAGGAGGGACTGTCATTTTGGGGGAGAGCTAGCCTCTTTTTAAATGATAGTTTCCAAAATTGAATCCATATTCAATGTATGTACGTTGTCTAGCTTTGAGTTTGGTTTCCCTTTCATCCTAGAGATCAGAGAAATACATGCAATGTATTATGACTTTCTTAGCCGTTTAAGTTAGTCACTTTTAGTTCGGTCACTTAAAATTTCTCAAATTTAGTATTAATTTAGCAGGTGAAATTTTACAACTTGTAATTGTAAGAACATTAGATGAGGTGATCCTCTAACTCAATGTTGTGTATATGGAAAAGCTAGAATATGTTATTGAGAAGAGGAATATCATGATGTCATTGGTTTCAACTAGACACTAATTTAAACCCACTTTGAAACCACCATGGGGGATCTAAAGGGCAACATCTAGTGCTCTTGTGTTTATGAGGGTTCAAAATTAAGGCCCCCTCTTATTTGCATGAAGTGTTACTAGTACAAATCCATCTTAGAGTCAAGGACATGAAAATATGAAGTCCAAGTACTAAATTTATTGTTTATAAATAACCTCTTTAACAAATTGACACAAACGTATAATGATGTCATTTACATTGGAGGTGTATGTCACCTGAATTGTGTTACAACTTTAATCTCTCCCCCACAAAAAGGTGTCATGCTCCCTTGTGATGGTGCATCAACCCTAATGGAGAACAATATCTTGATGTAAAAGGAATTTAAACATGATGTAACTTTAATAGTTCCCTACATTCACCCCTTGGCTCACCACTCGTGGCAAATGTGAGGCTATTTCAAGAATTGATGTGGATAATATCATTTTAGTTTCTCTTATGTATAGTATTATACATTGACACAATTATGGTTTTTTAGCAAACAAAATATTTCTATCAAGGGTTAGCTCCTTGTTCATTAGGGTTGAATAGGTTGTGTCATTATGAGTGATTTATTCATTGTCAACTCCTTATGTGGGAGAACACTACAAGCTCCATGTCAACATGAAGAGTAGATATTGTGAGCAAATCTTATCGAGGTTTTTCAAATTATCCAGTTGTTCTACATTTGGTATACATGTTATAAGCGCATTACCCACAAACGCACACCCTCGAGACCAATACCCGGTTCTCTAAAAATCAAATGGTACCAATATTCTTAGTTAGAGGTGAAGGATTCTCCTAAGAGGTTATTTTGTTGGTTTGAGGTGTTGTGTTTTTCCTTAGATACTAAGTGGTTAAGGGCTTCAAGAGTTAATATTTAAGGGCCAAGGGCTTGGGGGGGAAGGGATTTAGGGGTTAAGGGCTTAATAATTAAGGGATTTAGGTGTTAGGGGCTAAGGGGTTAGGTTTTAAGGTGTTTGGGGGTTATGGATTAAGGTTTATGGGTCACGGGTTAAGAGAATAAGGGGTTAGTGCTTAGGGGGTTCATGGATTCTAGGTTATGAGTTAATAGCTTAAGGTTTAATGCGTCAAGGGGTCGGTGGCTTATGAGGTATGAGTGTAGGGGTTAAGGGAGTATGGCTTCAGGGTTAAGGGATAGGGAATTTAATGGTTATGGGTTAATGACTTATTGGTTGTGATAAGGAGACCCCTAATGCCCTTATCACCACTATGAGGGGTTCCCCTTTCAATTTCTCTTGTTACCTTCCCTCTAGGCCCCCTAGCCCCTATGACATTAGGTCTTAATCCCCCTTCTCATTCTCTAATGTTTTTATTATAGATCTTAGTAAACCATGCTTGGGCATCCCACTTCTACCCATCCATGATAAATGTGTGTCCCCCAGTCCTGTTCAATACACCACAAAATACTCCTCCCACCTTTTCGATCATATCATTCAAATTATCCTAACATTATGGATGAAATTGGTGTTTGTGTTGTAAAGTGAACAGAGAAAAAATATTACTTGTTTTTTCTATTAAGAAGATGTAGAAATTAATTGTCATGATTGGAATGTGCATGCATCAATCTAGATTGGCTTGTTTTTCGAGCTTAGACATGAATAATCTTTTGGTCATACTCCATCCTATCGATGGAGTCTAATACCACAAAGGTATCGATGGGAAATTTGAGAGATTCTTTTGAAAGCTTGTATGTTGTGGTATTTATCTCCTTCAAAATGTGTCTGAAAGATAGCTAGTCCAAAGAGTTGGGGGAATCTATGATATCTTGTAGGATGGGGTGTAGGTAGATGTTTTCTATCATGAATTATTGACCCAATTGATCATGATATTTGAATCCCCCATGATCTATAGGGATTTGACTCTTTTGATGGATGCAATTTCCAGAAGGGTACAAAGAGCAGTGGAATCAACTCAGTTGTTGGAGCCTTAACTTTGGGTATGTCTTACTTTCTTGCTATAAGACTGGGAGAGGAAGAGTACCACACCCACTTTGCAACTAGGTGGGATAACTTGTGCAACACCATCAAATAAGTCACAAGGGCATCCAAGAGGGAGTGGAGGAATTACCAAAATCCATTATTTTGTGGTTTAGGATGAATCTTGTCTTCCAAACACTATTTTTTATCAATTTAATTGTGATCTTTGTTAGAATTTCTCGTGAAAAAAATGTGTTTTTGTTCCAATCCCACAAGATATTGCTGATTAGAATGCATGAGACACCTTTAGAATAATCTTCCATGATGTTGAGCAGCTAAGTTTTGAAATTTTCTTCCAAGCTTAGATAGGACAACGAGCCTGTCATGTTCAATCTTGCAAGGGTGGCGGTGATGACCTACACTGTGTTGGGACAAGAGATAAATAAGTGTGAAGAAATATCATCATATGAATTGCATAAAGGATAGATGTTAGGGTGATTCGTAAACTATCATGGATATTTCTCGTGAACAAAATGTGTTGTTGTTCCAATCCCACCAGATATTTTTGATTAGAATGCATGGGAAACCTTTTTAATAAATCTTCCATGATGTTGTGTAACTAAGTTTTGAAATTTTCAACCAAGCTTAGATAGGACCATGAGCCTATCATGTTCAATTTTGCAAGGGTGGTATTGGTGATGACCTGCACTGTGTTGGGACAAGAGATAAATAAGTGTGAAGAAATATCGTCATATGACTTGCATAAAGGATAGATGTTGGGGTGATTCATAAACTATCATGGATATTTTTCGTGAAAAAAATGTGTTGTTGTTCCAATCCCACCAGATATTGCTGATTATAATACATGGGAAATTTTTTTAATAAATCTTCCATGATGTTGTGTAACTAAGTTTTGAAATTTTCTTCCAAGCTTAGATAGGACCACGATCCTATCATGTTCAAATTTTCAAGGGTGGTGGTGATGACCTGCACCGTGTTGGGACAAGAGATAAATAAGGGGTGATTCATAAAATATCATGGATATTTCTCGTGAACAAAATGTGTTGTTGTTCCAATCCCACTAGATATTGTCGATTAGAATGCATGGGAAACATTTATAATAATATTCCATCATGTTGTGTAACTAAGTTTTGAAATTTTCTTCCAAGCTTAGATAGGACCACGAGCCTATCATGTTCAATTTTGCAAGGGTGGTGGTGATGACCTGCACTGTGTTTGGACAACTAGAGATAAATAAGTGTGAAGAAATATCATCATATGAATTGCATAAAGGATAGATGTTGGGGTGATTCATAAACTATCATGGATATTCCACTAGACAGTTCATCATAACAGACCAGATAAAACTATACTTAAAAATTAACGAATAAGAGTTTGTGACAGGAAATGTCAGTGAGTTTCGGATGTGCTAAGGAGGGAGTGACCAATAACCCAAGATTCTCCCCCTACTTGTCAAACTTCCCCTTTGTTAGGAGCTTTGTCAAACTATTAACCATATGCAACTTTGTCAGAATGTGGTCCAACACTACCAACTCCCTAATGAACTTGGAATCTTAGGAAATTGTATTGAATATCAATGTTTTTGAAATGGTCATGACACATTGGATTTTCATAGAGCTTGATGTAACTTTGATTCTCACAAGAGACAATATTGGGCTTCAACAACTGATTGGTTGACTCTACAATCAAGTTGCAAATCTAGATAGCTTCATAAATAAGTATATGAAACTTCCATATACTTTGCCTCAGTGGAACTGAGTGCAATTATTGCTTGCTTCTTGTTGATTTGATGAAAATGATTTATAAAATGATAATAATGATGTTTAAAATGAGCCTTATGATGGTCTAATTATACACATTGATTGTTCACGAGGTGTAGGGGTATGTTTATAACATCACTGTCCTTGAAAGCTTTGTCTTGAAAGCACAATAATTAGAATTTTCTTTAGTTAAGCACATTTTTGTGGTGGAATGAAGTTTATCAGATATCTATTTATACTTTGTAGAGGTTTGACTTTGTTTTTCCTTTGAGTTTTGATGAGGTTTCTTTGTATTTTTTGCACCATAGTCTAAAGTCTTTTGACCTGATTGTTTAACATGATAGCTTTATGCTTATTGGCAATATATTTGAAATACCTGCATGATCAAGAAACTATTATGGTTAATTAAATTACTAGTTAGGTACTACAGAAAGAGGATGATGCTGAGAGGGCTTGCCTGGGTGACTCTGGGAGCAACCCGAAGGTGGTCAGACAAAGCTCTTCTAAGTTACAAATCTAAAGAGAAAAAACTGGTGATATATATATGGTTGCTCAACCTGGGTTGTATGGAAAATCTTGGCAGAGAGTGTTTACCTTTCCGTGTCTTCACAAAATTAGGTTGTCTGGTCACAGAATAAGATCACTACATGTAGGTGATGGTTCTGTAGTAAGTTCTCAGCCTTATCTTCAAAATCGCTAACAGAGAGGATCAGGTTTGAATACAGGATATAATTTGATGAATTTGGAGATTTAGAGTTAAAGAAAAATTGTGGTGATGTTTCGATGGGTGCTAATTTGTAGGGTTTTCCATTTTTATAATTTTCTTTGTTGTGCTTTCTACCATGCTACCTAGTTGCTTTCCTGTTGCCCTAGAATTTTAACTTTTTCGATGTTTATCTCTCTATTGTTTCTTGCCCCATTTGAAATGTCATCCTTATTTGGTAGGTGTTTTCTTCAATATAGTGTGAATATTTTTCCATCACACAACTTATGTGGCATTTGTCTACGCAAATAGCTTGTAAGGCCCATTCTTTAGGGTATTTGATGAAATAAAATGATAATCGACGATCACCAACTAATGGTACCTGCAAATATTTACTCTAACAATTCTATAGTTTTCCTGTACCAACAATTATACAACATTTTAATCTCATGAGCTAGTCTCCTCTATTCTCTTAGCTGATGCTATAAGCACTTATTGCTGTAGCCAAAGCTTTTACTCTCTAGTCCCATTGAGCTATTTCAGTTATTTGTGGACATTGATCTATTTTCATTTCATTTCTTCAATTTTTTCTGAATGTTATGTGTTACCTTTGGCCAGTGCCTTATTTCTTACCTATGCTTTTTTTGCATAAGCATTCCAGCCAGCTAGAGCAGCAGGGGTAGCAGGAGCCACTCAGTCCAGCCAAAGCCCACCAGGGGCAGCGCAGAGGTAGCAAGAGCCACACAGGGCTGACGCAGGCCCAGTTAGGGTGGCACAGGGGCAATGTAAGCCCTTTAGGTGTGACGTAGGCCCTTACTGAGCAGCGCAGAGGCCGAAACAGGCCAGTCAGACTGACGTAGAGGGATTCAGAGCAACGTATTACTGCCATTTTTATTTCTTTGTTGGGTGAACCAGTTTTTGTGCCCAAGATTGTTGTACTTATATTATGCATAATAATGAAAACCCTCGAGAGCTAGCTGCACTGGTTTTCCCGCATTGGGTTTTTTCCAGGAAAAGTTGTCCAGAAAATCCGCGTGTCACTTTGTCTATGAGCATGTTATTCAATATTTGATCTGTATGTATAGGTTGCTAGTTGTATTTACTATTTACTTCGCTAATTTATTGAATATTTCATAAATTAACTTGTAACTTAATTCAAGTAGGAGAATTAAATCAAGATACTACAGTAGGGTTTCTTAGATTAAGAAATTTTCACATTCCCTAGGTCTAGCCCCATTAGGTCACCTAGGGCAAAAATTTCCCAGGAATCTAGCTAGAGGAAAACTTCTATATCCTAGAGGCAGCTGTGTTGTTGGGTGCCCTCACTCTCCTCAGAACTTGGGCCAATTCTGACGGTGGAATCTTCGGATACCTCAAGCCCTAGCTCTAGGATCAAGTTTTGCCTAGGTGTTCCCAAGGATAGAACCTAGTAGGATCAATTTGACCTATCGAAGTAAAAACTCTTGTCTGATCCTTTCCCCTCACCTTGTCCAAGATAGGAACATCATTGGTTGCTAAATTCCATCCCTGAACCTGGGCTGGGTCCACTTGGCCCCGTGTGGTCCCATTTGGTGTCAAAGGCATTTCATCAAGGACCATTTGGGAATCCAAGTTCCCAGAGGATTTTAGGGATTGAGAACTTCCTTCATAAGTCTTTTTCTTCTCCCTCAACCCTTGAATCCCCCTCCTCTCTCCCTAGAAGATAAATTCCTTTGCTTAAAAGGAAAGCAAGTCCCACTCTTTATTTTATCTTAGGAAAATGGTTTTGAGGGTCACTTCCCACCTATTCATTGACCTATACTCTACAAATGACTTCCTAAACTATGGGACTCCACCCATCGGTGAAAGTCCATGAAGAGCAAGGAGCCCTAGATGTGGTGACAATGGGCTAAGCCTCCATCGTTTCCCTTGTCCTAGCAGTTGCCCTCTTAGGAACCCCTTTTAGGTCCACTACTAGTTTGAGTGGTAACAAGTTGTTCACAATTCCATTTGTGAACAACTCTTTGGTATGCCCACTTTTGCCATACTACAACTCCAAGATGAGAAGTCCAGGGCTATGGAGGCTGCCCTTCTTCTCTCTGAATCAATCCTCTACAATATAGTGAACTAGGGCTAGTTGGTTGGCCCACTTGACTATTACTTTAGTCCTTCAAATTCTGCACATCCTTAGGCCCTATACACCTACCCTTCTACCAATTTTGTTGTCCTTCACCAGAACAAGAGTCAGGGCTCTTCTTTGACAATAACCTAACAACCCTCTAACTGTACTTGGACTACCATCAATCTGCCCAACCACAGTCAATTCTTTTTACTGATCTAGGGCCCACAATATTGTCTTCATCTAGGGCTCTTCAAATCTGCCACCTAACAATGGTTTGAGTCCTCTCAAGATCATTGTTCTTGTGTATCGACAATTTGATCTAATTTTTTGTCCAATCTATGAACAAATATGAACTACTCCTCTTATCATACTTCTAACAATCTATAGATGACTGAACTAGGGTCACAAATCAACCACTAACAGTCCATTTACTAATTTTTCATAGGTTTCTTCAGATCTTTGTCTAAAACTATATGGAAATTACACCAAAATCAACTTCTCTACATGTCAATCCATTCTTCATGTGGCACATTTCTTCTGCATGCTCAATATTCTGCTCAGGTTCCACCCTCCTTTGGATCTGATGTCTCCACACATACTGAATTTGAAAACCATCTTCCAGATCTGCGATCTTTATTGCATAGATAAGCCTCACTCTAAGGGTCACAACTCGTCTTCTTCTACGCAAATTTGTCACAGTCTTAAGGGCATACCTTATGAACTAAACATGCTAGGAAAATGTCCTAACTAGGGCATTATACTTATGTACTTCTAATTGTTGTAGAACAAACCCTATTCACACATAGAAAAAACACGACTTTTGCCTCCATAAGAGACTCGACCTAGCTCATATGGATCCATAGATTTTGGGCATTTCTTTGACTGAATCTTGACATGAACTTCAGATCTCAATGTCGACCCTCAAACTAGGGTTAACTCAATCAATATTACGCCTATGTCGACTTATGTTATGGCTCTAAATTACAATGCAAGCCCTCCTCCATTTATGTTGGTCTTTATCATAGACCTTGCAGCCTACTAAGCACCACAAGGCAAGATGGTATCAACCCTCTCTTATATTTCATGTAGAAAATCTAACCAACAGGATTCAATCTGATCTTGTAATGTACTAGAACAAGATACTGAATCCTTCCTACAATTTTTGGAAACAAAACACGATCGCACAATCACACATAAGTAAGAGAAACAAGTTATCAAATGCACAACACAAGATGTATCTAGGGAAGCAACTGCTCAAAACCCTCTATCTCTATTTTGTATTAATTCAAGGAATCATGAAACAATACAATGCTTAATCTCTCTTGAGATTCTCTAGCACTCTGCCAATTGTCTCCTGTTGATCTAGGCAAAATTGGTCTAATACTTAGTCAATTATCATCATTCCTTCATCCTGCCTTGCTCACGCAATTCTTATGGAATTATCTTCATATTAATTAGGAAAATCAACCTTCCTTGATTGCGCAATCCATCATGGCATCCCAATGACTTTATAATTGCACATGGAAAAATTTCTATAAATACAAATGATAGTTATGTTCCTTTGAACTGTGTTACAATAAGGATGAAGGGTTTTTTTATTATTTAAAAATAAGATAAAACCCTAAACAACCAAAACCCTAACCTGAGGAAATGTAACACCAAGAGTTTATGGGCTCCGTTGGGGTTAGTTGGGCAGTCAACTTCCTGGGGTTGTAACTTGGTCATATTATATTCGTTTGACGCACATGATACCTCGTTAGAAAGATCTCTCCGAGGACTACAACTGCTAATGCGATTTCTATGAAGTCATGAAACCTTTTCATGCCCAAAAAACATCGTTTGGGGCCTCAAAACGGCTCCGGAAGTTCAGGACCCGAAAAACTGACAAAGTAAATTGTGCTATAATTAAGGAAACTGAAAAACTGAAAGATACAATGGTGAGGGCCCAAGTGGAATAGGCGGGTGGCCACCAATATCCACCTCGAACACCTTAAATCGAATTTCTTGAGCTAACTCAATCATCATGACTTAGTTAACTGACACAAGTTGTTATGAGACGAAATTACAATTTATTGTCCAATTTATTTAAGGGAAAAATAAATTAGACACCTCACATTCTTCACTCCTGGTACATCAAAATTCCTCACCAGTGTGGGTGCATTTTTTTTGTCCTTTCTAGTTTCCCATTTCACTGTTTCTTGTTGCAAATTTCAACACTCCCTCTCAACAAGAAAGGAATTCAATCTATCCCCATCCAGCACCTTTGGAATGTTCTGCATGCTACACTTCTCTAGTGTTGTTTACACCTACAAATCCTGAAACTGAATAGCCTCCAAAAAATTGAATCAGTATAATGCATCTGTCATTAGAGTCTTATGACTGCTGCTAGCTACTGCACCTGTCTAGTACTGGATTCTCTGCGCTGCTGCTGACATCTGCATCCGTGCCCTTTGAACTGTTTCTAACTCTGATTTGTGCTCCAGTATTTAACATCTATCACTCTGATTTCTGTCTTGCTGACATCTAACTACATCAATCTAACTGATCCTTCCTACTACTATTGTACTGTGGGCTCCTCGTAGCCGGGTTCGATCCATGAGACACGCCATCTCAATGGACCTTGCCCAAATTTCTTATCTTGGGATTATGTCTACACATCACCCCACCATACACCTCGAGGTATGGTTGCTCCCTCTTCCCATCTAGCTCGAAATTTCCTGCTCATGGAGGTCTCTGCTTGAGTGGATGCTTCCACTCGGTCTCCTCTCTGCTTCTCATGAGGATGCATGTTGAGAGGTAATTTATGCTCCCTCTAAACCACCAAGTCTCTAACTTCTGCCTTTCTCCTAAAATATTTGCATGCATCTGGTACCTCAAGTACATATAGGTTCTTACATCGCGCATTGTCCCGACGTTACAAAAAGTTTCTAAAAAAGAGTTGATTTTAAATCGATGATATCTCCCTCATCCGAGCTCCGATTCAACCGATTTTTTTTTTCCATTTGGGTAGATTTTCACAAGGAATCCAAATATTATATTTGTTTTTGAAAATTTTCCACCAATATATTTAGATATTCTCTGCAAACTCACCGCCCAAAAAATTCATGCTCTGATACCATGTAGAAAATCTAACCAACGAGATTCAATCTGATCTTGTAATCTACTAAAACAAGATATTGAATCCTTCCTACAATTTGCGAAAACAAAACACGATTGCACAATCACATATAAGTAAAATAAATAAATTACCAATTTCACAACAACATGATGTATTTGGGGAAAGAAACTACTCAAAACCCCTCTATCTCTATTGTGTATTAAGTCAAGGAATCATGAAACAATACATTAATGCTTAATCTCTCATGAGATTCTCCAGCACTCTGTCAATTGTCTCCCGTTGATCTAGGAAAACTCGGTCTAGTACTTAGCCAATTCTCATCCTTACTTCAGCCTGCCTTGCTCATGCAATTCCTAGGGAATTAAATCCTTATTAATTAGGAAAATCAGTCTTCCTTGATTGCGCAATCCATCATGGCATCCCAATGACTTTATAATTGCACATGGGAAATTTTCTCTGAATACAACTAATAGTTATGTTCCCTTTAACCTCTATCTCAACTAGGTATTCCTCGAAACTGACATGCATGCAACTATTAATAGCAAATTTTCAGTTATATGATTGATCACTCATTGTGAATTAAATCTAATTTAATTCATTGGACCTCTCACTTGCTCATCACTCAATTAGAACTAGTTAAACTAATTTTAACTCATTTAATTAAGTTAATTACACTTTCACCCCACTAATGCATCAACTTCAACTGGACCCCAAAAATATTAGAATCCCTCTAGATGCCTCATCTTAGACCCTCAAGTACTTGAATTTCTTGAGCTAACTTGGTCATCATGACTTAATTAACTGACACAAGTTGTTATGAGATGAAATTACAATTTATTGTCCAATTTACTTAAGGAAAAAATAAATTAGATGCCCCACATTCCTCACTCTTGGTGCATCAAAATTCCTCACCAGTATGGGTGCATTTTTTTTTTGTCCTTTCTGGTTTCCAATATCACTGTTTCTTGTTGCAAATTTCAACATTTCAGAATTTTATGCGGCCTTCACACAAAGACACCATTAAAATCACATGCCAAGATTCTCATGAGAAACCTCTCTTAAGCTCAATCTGCTAGAAGAGAACCAACAATATGCCATCCTACTTCCTAGCACAAACCGACCATTAAGGTATGCAACATTCTTTTGAACCCTCACATGATGATCTTGCTCTTGGAGGATGATCATGACCTCCCTTTAGCAAGTACCCTTACTTGGCCCTCGTACTCGACCTACTTTAGGACTACATCTCTCATCACCCCCTTGATGTGCCAGATAGTGGGAATACATGTCAAACATGTTAAGATGTGCCAAGTGATAAGGCATGCCAAGATGTGCAAGGGTGTGTCAATGCGTGTCAGGGTCTATCAAGACAACAAAAGGGAGAAAAAAGTTAAACTACAAGGAAATGAACACATAAGAGGTCTAATAAGTCATCAATTTACCTTTTCCAAGAGGGGCATGCTAGGCACACCAACACTAGGGGGCAATAGGTGCCAAGTGCAAAGTCTTATTGCATTCTAAGTGCCAAGTATTCCTCTGTTGCTTCTCATCTACTTTCCAACAATTGATCATCACAAATAAATTTAATATCAAACCATTCCAAATCATACCAAGGCATCTCAACGTATTCCAATCATGCTAAGACTTTCCAAGTGCCAATATGTGTCATGGACTAGTGTTATGCATGTTATGAAGTGGATGGGAATGTTGAAGAGTTCTAAGGTGTGCTAGAGAGTGATAATGCATGTTGATGAGTGTTAAGGATTACTAGGAAAAAACATTAAGGGAGCACTAGGTAAAAATTCATGGCAGTTAATGAATATGAGGAACTTGTGCCAGAGACTAGTGTTAATGAGTGTTAGTTGTCATGCCAAGGAGGGAGTGACAAGGTATGCTAAGCATTGGTAAGACATGCTAGGGAATATCAAGGCATGTCAAGAATTCCCAAAGTGTGCTTGGGAGTTCCAAGGTGTGCTAATTATATCATGTGAAAATTAATAGTGCCAAGATATGTCAATACATGCTAGGTGCTAAGGATGTGGCACAGGGTGCCAGGGTATGTCAATATGTGTCAAGGAAACAAAAGGAAGAACCAATAAGAGGGTTAGTAAGTCAAGACTTTATCTTTTTGAAAAGGGGCATGCTAGGCACACTAATAATAGGTCCCAATACATGCCAAGTGGCATTGTGTGACAAGTGCTAATGTATGTCAATGCATTAACCAAGGTGTTCCAGGGCATGATAAGGACTATATGCAGCATGCCAACACATGCTAGGAGAGTTCCATGTTGTGCTAGCACATGCCACCATTTTCTTGGGCGTCGGTGTCATCACAAGATGTTCTAAGTACAATGATGTTCCAAGACATGTGGGGTGCTAAGAAATGTTAGCGTGTGCCAAAGCATTAATTTAAGGTGTGCCAGATTGTTGAGGATTGTTAGGTCTTTCTCATTAATAGAATTGTCAAAGCTTGATTATGTATTAAATAATATACTTCCTACACACAATAGTGGAAGTTTATCTAAAGGGAATTTGCTAGATAATAAACTTAATATATATGAATCATGTGTTGACTCATATGAAATCTCTATTCGACTAGTCATTACTTGAGGGAAATGATACACACTAATTACTTCTAAAAAAATTGATTGACCCTAACCACTATGGCCTTGGACATATTATAAAAAATACTCCACAATAATGGTATTAAATCGTTATCTTTTGACAAAAAAAATAATAGCAGGCACATAGTGTCATCAAAAACACATTGGAATGATCAATGATGACGGGCATTTTTTGACCGTCACCAAAAGTAACAAAAAGAGCATTGGTGAGGGTCATTAAAATTTCGTCACTAGAAGTGTCACCAAAGAGAGAATTAGTGATGGGCCTTTAACGACCCTCACCAAAAGTGTCATTGAAAATGTCCTTGGTGATGGACCATAAAGGACCATCACTATATACACTTACAGTGATGGTATTTTAATGATCAATGATGACAGACATTTTTTGACCGTCACCAAAAGTAACAAAAAGATCATTGGTGAGGGTAATTAAAAGTTCGTCACTAGAAGTGTCACCAAAGAGAGAATTAGTGATGGGCCTTTAATGACCCTCACCAAAAGTGTCATTGAAAATGTCTTTGGTGACGGACCATAAACGACCATCACTATATACACTTACAATGACGGTTTTTTAAGGACCATCACCATATGTGACATTGGTGACGGACCTTAAAGGTCCGTCACAAGCATGACCCTCACCAATGTGCTTTTTTCTTGTAGTGATGGCAGAACCATGAAAACCTCTTCGGGTATTCCGATCGCGACCGAAACAATATCCATACCACTATAGAGAAATGGGGGAAGAAAGTCTACCAAAATCCACTCCTCAATAGAGCATGGGGAATCTCTTTGAGGTTCCTTCTCTGGGTGGTATGGAAGGAAAGGAACATGAGAATATTTAAGGATGAAAAAAAGGCAGACTTGGAGGTATGGATGACCATAAATCAAAATATTTGGGAAACTATCCTAGCAGAGAAATGGCACCAGGACGATTCGAAAACATCGGGATAGGAAACAATGATCCTTAATATGTTAAACTTATCCCCGCAGATGCTAACGCTAAACTCTTTGAAATATCAACCCCACTTGTCTCTATCACCTTCGAAATTCATGAATCCACCTACTGAATTCATAAAACTGAATTTCGATGGCGCCTCTAAGGGTAACCTAGGGGAAGCGGGATATGGAAGCATCTCCAGAGTGTAGAAATTATATGCACTAAGCATGCATATGTCCAAGATCCACCTGATCTCACACTATTTAACTTTATGCAAGATACTGAATCTATTCCACTTGTTAATATTTTGCGGAAAAATTAATTGCACACACATGTGAAGCATAAACAAAAATATTCAATCGCACACAACACAGTTTTTAACCGGGAAAGCCTGAAGCTAAAAACCCCAACTATATATTATGTAACATGGATATCATATGACAATATCATACAAGCATACAAAGCTTATCACAAGCTCTCAGTACAGCACAATAGTCATACACTA
Source organism: Pinus albicaulis (assembly GCA_034641835.2). Taxonomy (NCBI): domain Eukaryota; kingdom Viridiplantae; phylum Streptophyta; class Pinopsida; order Pinales; family Pinaceae; genus Pinus; species Pinus albicaulis. The sequence continues at coordinate 631,546,594 of CM076572.1, forward strand.
ATTAGGCCCAATCTTGCAAATCCATGCACCGATCTTTGCCACCTACTAGCCTGCCTCTACTGCGCAATCTCTGTTGAAGAATAGCTCTGAATTAATTCTAATTACTCCATCCTTGACTACACAATCCTCATTGGCAACTTCAATGTGTGTGTGATGCAATCAATGCATCACTATAGTCACAACAGATAGTCTATCTTGCCCGTTCACCTATCTCTCCATTGGTCTCCACTGAAACTGCCATGCACTATAGTTAACTAATTTATTGTTTAGTTGATTAATGAGTTATTATTTGTGAATTAATTAACTAATTAATTCGCTTCACTCTCACTAGTGTATCAATCAGTTAGACTAGATACAACTAGTTCAACTGAGTCTAACTGAGTTAAACTGAATACAACTCCATAACTACTTCTTCCAACTGTGTCATAACTCTGCCACTTGAGTTCTAACTGAGTCCTCCATGCATTAGCTCCAGTAAACCCTTAGGAATTGCGTAATTCCTTCTGTCAGCTGATGTGCCACATCTGTGCACTGAACTGAAGTGCTCCAAGAGAATAAGTTGTTGTTTAGAGTCTGATTATAATTAAGAGCTAATAATAATCGACATGCATCTATTTTTAGATTGACAATCTATAAATAGACTTCGCCCAATATTCTAATAATATAATTTCATCTATTTTTCCAACTTGATCAACCATCCACAAATAGCATCCTGCAACTTCTGAAATATGATCATCATGTCTAAAAATAGACATAGTCTAAAAATAGACTTGCGCCAAAAATAGCCTGTGGGCCCACTTAGTGAAGGCGACTCCTTTCACTAAGCTCATCATCTTGTTGAATCTCAACACTCCCTCTCAACAAGATAGGGATTATCCTTCACCCCGATCCTGCCTCTATGGTATTCGAATTTGCTCCTGGTGAGTGCCTTCGTCAGAATATCTGCATCCTGATCCTCGTAGGAATATGCTGAAGTAACATGATCTTCCACGCACACAATCTACGATATGATGATACCGAGATATCAATATGTTTAGATCTATCATGAAACTGCATAGGATTAGCAGAGATTTTAATGCAGCTACGTTATCCTTTTACGATGAATCCTTGTGGGATCACTAAATGTGAACCAAACAAACCAACCAGGATCTTCCTCATCCAGATAGCCTCACATGCAGCTTGACTTGCTGCCATGTATTCTGCTTCCGCTGAACTGAGTGCCACATATCTTTGTTTCCTGCTGTACCAGGAAACTACCGTAGATTCGATATTTAAAATCCCTCCTGATGTGCTCTTTCTGTCTGTTGGGCTTCCTGCCCAATATGCATCCGTGAAGCCATGCAACTTCACCTCATTCGTCTGTCTGTACCATAAACCATACTCAGATGTGCCCCTGAGATATCTAAAGACATGCTTGCCTGCCTTCCAAAAGAGCTTGGTAGGCTTAACCATCACTTCTGAAATTTGGTTCACCGCATAGCATATGTTTGGTCTTGTATTGACTAAATACATGAGCGAGCCCACCAACTGTCAATAAACAGTGGCATCCACTACCTCTGCCGATGTAGCATCCTCTTTCTTCCAATTTCCTGGAAGAGGAGTGTCGATAGGCTTGCAACCTTGCATGTGAAACTTCTCAAGTATCTCCCGGGCATACCTACCTTGAGACACAAATAGTTCACCTTCCTGCTGCCATATTTCCAATCCAAGGAAATAATGAAGGAGGCCTAATTCCTTCATCTCAAACTCCTTTGCAAGATCTGCCTTGCATGAGTGTATCAACTACTCATCACCTGTTAGTATTAAATCATCAACATAAAGCACAATGATTAAAAGCTTACCCTCAACCACAATCTGGTACAGGTTTGCATTCGCCCCACTCTTGGTGAAGCTAAGTCTAGTGAAATAGCTGTCGATCTGAGTGTACCAAGCACGGGGTGCTTGTTTCAGCCCATACAGCGCTTTTTTGAGCCTGCACACATGTGACTCGCTGCTGAAGATTTCAAATCCTTCAGCCTGCTCAATGTACACCTCTTCCTCAATGATCCCATTAAGGAACGTAGTCTTCACATCCATCTGATGAATGTGCCAACCCATCTTCACTGAGAGAGCAAGGATGGTCCGTATGGAATAATACCGTGCGACAGGTGAAAAGGTTTCTTCATATTCAATCCCCTCAATCTGTGAGAAGCCTTGGGCAACAAATCTTGCCTTATACTTCTCAACACTCCCATCAGCAGCTTGCTTTACCTTGTAGATCCATCTTGATCCTACAACTGATTTTCCCACCGGCCTTGGAACAATCTCCCAAGCATTGTTTCTGAAAATGGAGTCATACTCCTCCACCATGGCATCTACCCATGTGGACTCCTACACTACTTCTTCAAAAGAATATTGCTCTGTCACGATACACTTGCTCATAAGAGCTATGTATCCAGTAAATCAGTCAGGTGATTGTCTCTGTCTGCGTTGTGATGTAGGGACTCCTACATTCTATGTCGCATCAAGCTTCAGTCTCTCAGCTTCTGTGGTATGCTTTCTACCTTGTCTGATGTTTGGTTCTGCATGAGTGGACTCCTCCACTCCATGAATCTCCTCTTGTGGCTGATGCACATCCGGAGGCTCATCTTTCGAAACAAGCAGTTCCTTCACTGCATGCAAGTCTAGCTCCCTCTCAAGCATAGCTCGTGCAGCACCCACGATTGTTTTGTTCTTCCTCTCCACGACCCCATTTTGTTGTGGGTTATGAGGCACTATGAGTTCTCTTCAAATTCCTTCTTTGCTACAGAAGTCTTTGAATTTTCCCGAGATGTATTCACCACCATTATCGCTCTGTAGAGCTTTCACTTGCTTCCCCGACTCCTTCTCCACCAATGCCTTGAACTCACAGAACTTTGAGAAAGTTTCACTCTTCTTCTGCATGAATAAGATCCAGCATCTACGAGAATAGTCATCAACAAATATAACATAATACATGTGTTTTGTTGTTGAAGCAACCGAGAAAATTCCACACACGTCTGTGTGAATTCTCTCCAAGATCACCGAAGCACGGTTCTCCTTCTCATGAAAGGTGGTCTTCACAAACTTATCCATAGTACATCCCTTGTACTGATCTAACTGCGCAAGAGTACCCTTGGGAAGTTCAGTAGAAATCTGCTACAAAATCTTCAAAGCGCCATGGTGAAGATGGGCCAATATCCTGTGCCATAATTCACCCTCATCTCGGCTCACCACTTCTTCTGCTTTGCCCACCATTGCAGCGCAGCCATCTACCTCCAGCTTGTAGAGATTATTAATTTGAACCCCTATCTTCTTGGTTTGACCCATTGTTTTATGTCGAAGGAAGGCTTTTCCCTCATTGAAAACAACATCATAACCTTTGTCTTCCAGCAAAGCGATTGAGACCAAGTTCTTCTTCAGACCTGGAACATGCATGACATTCTTCAACAAGAACGGATTATTAGACTCCCTCTCAAAGGTAATGGTCTCAATGCCAGTCGCACTGTATCGACCATCGTCGCCCATCTCTATATGCATCTAGAGGTCCTCCTCCTCCAAGTCATTAAACAACTTTTTGTCTCCCATCATATGGAAAGACACACCACTGTCAAGATACCACATCGATCCCATGTAGCTTGAAACCAAGCATGCGATCAAGGAAAAATCCAACTCAAATTGCGAGGCTAATGCCTCTCTAGCTCAAAATCTAGCAGCCTGCTTATTCTTCTTATTCTGTGGACAGTTAGTGGCGAAATGTTCTTGTTCGTGACAATGAAAACACTTCACTTTGGACAAATCTTGCTTCTTTCCTTTAGCATCGAATTTTGAAGAAGATTTCTTCCCCTTCCATTTCCTTTCTTTGGCATCCAAAGCGCAATTCTCTTCATCTTCATTCTTCGATGAAGCTCCATCCCTGGTACCCCGCCTTATCTCCTCCTGCACAAGATCCAACCAAAGTTGCTCCCATCCTGGCAGTTTCTCTCGTCCATTGACAGAGTCTTCGTAGCTATGCCAACTCTTCAGAAGCCCAAGGAGAGCCAAGCTCACCAAGTATTCTTCATCAATATTAACCCCCACACTTCCCAGTTCATCCTTGCAGTGGACAAACTTCGTGAGGTATTTTGGAATATTGTCGCCTTTCTCCATTTTTATTTTTATGGGCTTGTCTTTAAGCGCCAACTTCCTTTGGTCACTTCTGCTTTGGAATAAGTCTGTCAAAGCCTTCCACATTAAGAAAGGAGTGGCTTTCCCGTGAAGGCTAGACACAATATGGTCCTTCACACCTTCCAACAGAATTCTCCTCGTCTTTGCTGTCTTCTTTTGCCATGCATCAATTAATGCAGCATCACTAGATCCTGGCTTAGGAAATTTGCTATCAATGAACTCCTTTAGCCCATTATCCTCCAGCACCACCTCCATCCTGTCCTTCCAGGCTATGTAATTCAAGCTCCCATCAAGGGCATACTCCAATCGCAACCCATTGAAAGACATTTCAATGTATACTCAACTTCTGCACCAAGAATCTTCTGTAGCAAATTCGAATTGTCCACCAGCACAAACTCACTTCACAATTGCAATCTTCAATCAACAATGCTCTGGGACCATGTAGAAATTACATGCACTAAGCATGCATATGTCCAAGATCCACCAGATCTCACACTATTTAACTTTATGTAAGATACTGAATCTATTCCACTTGTTATTCTTTTGCGGAAAAATTAATTGCACACACATGTGAAGCATAAACAAAAATATTCAATCGCACATAACACAGTTTTTAACTGGGAAATCCTGAAGCTGAAAACCCCAACTATATATTATGTAACATGGAGATCATATGAAAATCGCATACAAGTATACAAATCTTATCACAAGCTCTCAGTACAGTACAATAGTCATACACTAATCAGGCCCAATCTTGCGAATCCATGCACCGATCTTTGCTACCTACTAGCTTGCCTCTACTGCGCAATCTCTGTTGAAGAATAGCTCTGAATGAATTTTAATTACTCCATCCTTGACTGCGCAATATTCATTGGCAACTTCAATGTGTGTGTGATGCAATCAATGCATCACTATAGTCACAAAAGATAGTCTATCTTGCCCTTTCACCTATCTCTCCACTGGTCTCCACTGAAACTGCCATGCACTATAGTTAACTAATGTATTTTTCAATTGATTAATGAGTTATTATTTGTGAATTAATTAACTAATTAATTCACTCCACTCTCACTAGTGTATCAATCAGTTAGACTAGATACAACTAGCTCAACTGAGTCTAACTGAGTTAAACTGAATACAACTCCATAAATACTTCTTCCAACTGTGTCATAACTCTGCCACTTGAGTTCTAATTGAGTCCTCCATGCATTAGCTCCAGTAAACCCTTAGGAATAGCGTAATTCCTTCTGTCAGCTGATGTGCCACATCTGTGCACTGAACTGAAGTGCTCCAAGAGAATAAGTTGTTGTTTAGAGTCTGATTATTTTTAAGAGCTAATAATAATCGACATGCATCTATTTTTAGATTGACGATCTATAAATAGACTTCGCCAAATATTCTAAAAATAGAATTTCATCTATTTTTCCAACTTGATCAACCATCCACAAATAGCATCCTGCAACTTCTGAAATATGATCATCATGTCTAAAAATAGACTTGCGCCAAAAATAGCCTGCAGGCCCACTTAGTGAAGGCGACTCTTTTCACTAAGCTCATCATCTTGTTTAATCTCAACACAGAGACTATAAGGGAAAGGTGGTAAAAGTGTTCGCAACTGACTATGCAATAGCAAGAAACAATGAGGTTGAATTCAACGCGGTGAAACAAGGCCTGATCATTGCACAACGAGAAAGATTTCAGAAAGTAGTGGTGGAAGGGGATTCCACCTTGGGGATAGAGACAATTAAAAAGCTCCACCAAGGAACCAAGTGCGAAAAGATAAGAAAAATTTGGAAACACATCATCTTGAGGTATTTCACTGATCAGGAAACACAGCGGCTGACTTCTTAGCTAACTGGGGATGCAATAACTCAGGCAAGGAGCTAGACATTCTAGGAGACAAAGTAGCACAGGAGGAAGGAATGTCAGACCTAATGGAAATTTTGAAGAAGGGCACAAAAGGGAATGAGAATCACAATCCCCTATCGGGGTTCGAGAGGGGCAGTTGGCTCACAAGAGAATCATGTGGATGATAAGACGTCAGAAGGAATGTGGAGGGGGGCAAAAAAACTAAATCCACCACATGCAACAATTTATGATGAGGGTGATAGGTAAGGTGCGGGCCAGTTGGCACATCGCAGGGTCTGGTTCCAGCAGGTGGTATGTAAGGTTTAGCATGTAGTGCATGCAACATAGCATGTTTAGAAGGAAAAGTCGAAGGTGGAAGGAGAGGAGGGCATTCAAGTTGTCAAACCTGCGGGACTATCTGTGCTCTTGGTCGTAGGCAAACCGTTGGATCTGGTATGTCATTCAGACCCTCCTTTTGTTTGTAATGGGGAAGAGGAAAGTTGAATCGAGAAGAAACATTAAGTTAAATTGGTTGTTGTTGAATGGGGGAAACAGAATGGGATTAGTCTCAATTCTCCTTAGATTACTACCTTGCAGCTTCCTGCATTTCTAACATGGAGGTCCTGAACCTCCTGGCATTTATGCAAAGCCTTATTCCACATCTTTGCATGTTGTCATTTGTTTCTTTAGGGGTGCAAGGGTAGGATAAATAGTATAGTTTGTGGGGGCAGGAAATGAGTGGAGAGGGTTGCTCGTTGTGTCATTTGGGGAAGGCAGGAATGGATACATTCTCAGAAACTCGGAGAGTATATTGGGTAAGTCAGGGGAGCTAAGGGAGGGTTGGGAGACCGTCGCTCTGAGACATGAGAGATTCAAGGGGAAGGGAAGTCATAGACAGCATTCAAAAGTTGTTGACAAAGCAGGGTTCCTGAGCTTTGCTCATTTTCATGGGAGGGGAAGTAGCAAGGTCCAAGGAGAGGGTCAATTAGGGTCTTCATATCAGTGCAATCAGGTCCACAGAGTTGAGAGTCGAGTCGCGCGTCTGGAGGGTTGTCGTAGGTGTGGCCTTCTCACAGAGGCACTAGTCACTGACCTCCTAGCATCGGTCGAGCTTCCAGGGGAGCTCATTCTTGCCTCCAGTCAAGCATGTGAATCTGGGTTTAGAATGTAAATTTGGAAATTAAAAAGAGGGTACTTGGCATCAATAAGAATATTTCCCCTAACACGCTCACTGGAAATGATTGTATCACAGGTCCGAGTAATTGGAAATTTCCTTCGACCCCAGCTCCGTTGAATATTTTTTCAGTGTGAGCGTTGAAGGTAGTGTAGCAGGTGTCAAAGGCGACGAGAATTAAAAGGGAGAAAGAGGTAGCGAAGGGAAATAAAGGCCGAGGAGGCTGAAGTGAATCCAGTAAAGGGAAAAGGAAGGTGACAACATCCATGAGTCGATCATTGAGGAAGAGAGGAAGGAAAACAGGAGCAAAGAACATGCAGAACTTGTTGCATGCTTACAGTGAAAGTTCGCCAGCAATGGTGAAGGTTGAGATTTCCCAATGGGAAACTGAACTGAAGGAGAAAGCAACAAGGGAACAGATACAGGCAGAAGATTGGGAACCATTGTTATTAGACCCAGGTAATAAAAGAGGAAGGTTGACCCTGTTCAGATAGGTCATCCAAAATTATTGGATAATGAAGAGTCTATTGGAAAAAGCCATGACCAAAAAGCACTAGCTGAGAGAAGTGCCTAATCAACAAAGGCAGCCACAAAACCAAGAAGAGCAACCAAGCCTCGCAGTGATCCAAAAGGAAATCTAGTCGGTTCAAGTGGAGATGTACCACCAGAATGTCTGGCTCGGACAAATGGAGAAGCAGCTTCAAAGCATGCAACAGAAAGAGATACCGGGATCAAGCGTGAAGGATTTGGCCCTGATAGACTCTTCAGATGATTAACTATCAACAGGTCTGGATGACCATGCAATTTCATGTTTTACTGATGTCGGATAGCATTTACACTGTCAGTTGTCAATATAGTTTGATAGTAAATACAATAGAGTTGAAAATTTGGCTAGACATTCTAAAAAAATTTCAGTTTTGGATGGCATGTGATGCTGACCAGTGGCCAATAGACCATGTTTCTTACGAGCAGGTTGAGGTCACTAGAAACATATTTTTTGTAACATGCTTCACAGATGATTAATATAGGAGTACTGCAAATTTTACAAAAAAAAACACTTAATCATTCATCATGACACTTGATACATCAATGGAAAGGTTTGGCTAAGGTTTTTCCATATGGTAGTGGTTTCAAATTCGCAGGTGTGATAAGACCCTCCATTACCCCTACACACTCTCCTCCAATTGACACCCAAAATATTATTGTAGAAATGTGTGATGGAATAGTGTGGAATAGTTTTGTTATCTTTCGACAATTTAATGGCATTCATCTTGGCAGTTCTTTTCTTTTTTGGCTTATTGGCTTGAGGTTGTATTCTCCATAATTTGAGTGCTTTGTTAGTTTGATGTTCTTTTTGGAATCTTGGGTTTCTCTTGTAGAAGCCTTTTTGATGGTCAGTTTAGTTGTTATTTCACAGAGTTTTGGTGCATTTTATGTGATTTGGGTTAGAGGAAGGCCCACTTCTACTTAGAGCCTTTCTTCTTTGAAAAAGGCTTGCTTGGTTGTCCTTTGGTGTTGGCTCCCTTCTCGTCCAATTATAGATTATTCAAAAGTGAGGGAAACCCAAAAAACCCATCAAGAGACATGGAAAAGCTTTGGAGGCTTTGAATAGAATCACATATGAGGAAGCAACCTTGAATTCACATGAAAAATAGACCATGAATATTTTGTTAAACTAAAAGAATTTCAATCTTAGAGGTTGGACTAATTTCACTCAAGAAGAGTTTAGCTTGTATAGTCATGAAAAGACATGACAACTCTAACCAATCAGTGAACAATGTTGATCTAGAACATGCTCTAGAATTTGCCTTGAATAATTTGGTTGAGTGACTTCCTCTAAACCCTAGTATTGAAAACTAGAACTGTTGACCAAACCGGTGGACCTAATGAACCAGGTTGCAAACTAGAACCGGTCAAACTGGGACTAGTCAGATCTCAATGAACCGGTTTTTAAAAAATCCATTAAATAATTAATTTTTAATGGATAAAAACTATTTTTAAGATTTGCAACCATGATTCCAAGCCAATAGAGACAAAATATGCAAAGTTTGCTCATTTATATACCATGTAAAGGTGAATATATCAACATGGCACTAAGTGCAATACATATCATCGAAAAAATACATAAGAAATGAGGCTCCAAATGGTCTATAAAGTCCAAAAACAATGCTACAAGCTATGAGGCCATTGGCCTACTACAAGACTGCAAGTCTAGACTCTACAATGTACACATGATTAATCATCAAATTCATCACCACTAGTAGACACAGGATCATCATCAGGAGTTGCATAGACATCATCTGATTGAGAGTTTGAGGATGCCTAAGCCTCATCTGCAACCTCAGTAGAAATGCCACCAATAACAACAGAAGTGAACCTAATGGAAGCATGAGTTGGTTGAGTTGCATGACTGGTGCCTTCCATTGATTGTTTTCATTTCCTTGATGCAGTTATTAATCATGGTTCTGATGGCGCCACCAAATCTACTTCATCCCCCGCTAATTCCATGTCAATATCAAAATCAGCCTCAAACATTGGATCTTCAGTCTCGTCCACCCATTCTAATGTTGGATCAATATTGTCCAACACAATGAAATCGAGATCAGGTGTTTTGTTCTTCATTTTGGTTTTGCCTTAGTCGAAGGTTGCATTGCACGAAGACAAGATCATTTAACCTCTTTTTAAAGGATTGGAGAGGGTGTTTTTGGAGGGAAACAACCATGGTTTTCCCTCCAAAACCACCTGGAACCTTCCTAAACTGCGTCCTGTGGGTCCGTCGCAGCTAGCTAACCTGTTAGTTCCGTCCTAAACCGTCCTGTTAGCACCGGTTTATGTGGTTTTTTGGCAAAAGGGCGCCCTTAACTGGGTTTTTCTGTCGGTTTGACCCGGTCGGTTTATGAACCGGCCGGTTCGACCAGTTACCGGTTCAAACCAACTGATTTTTAAGGATTTGTCTATAGATGCAATAGAATAGCCCGAATGGCAGTTTTTTGTCGGAATCCGATAAAAAAAAATTCAAAAAATTAGATAATTGGATTGTTTAAATCGCATTTTTTAGAATACCCAAAATACTAAAGTTTAACGACTGTAACGAAGATTTTCAAAAGCATTTGCCAAATTTTGTTATAATCTTACTGAAATTTCTAAGTTATTCCATGAGTTTTTTAAACTACGGCAAATTTTAATACTATACTCTAAACAAATAAGGAGTGAATACTATACTCTAAACAAATAAGCAGTGAATTTTTTTGAGGATGAAAATCTCCTTTTTCAAACCATTACTTTTTGGTTTATGTATTTCATGAAAAGTAAATATATTTTTGGAATGCTTTTTTATTATGAGATGTACTGAAATGTTTGGAGTCCTTTTTGTATTTACTCTTTGCTACAATCTTCTTATGACAAAATTATAATATAAAACCGTACAAAGAGATCCATACATTGTCCAGAAATAAAAAAATGTACAAAGAGGTCTATACATTCATTTGAAAGCCTTAATCCACTTTCTATAGTAAGAACACCTACTGTGTGCTTCAACCGCAAATCAAAAAACGCGTCACGCTCGCGCCAGGTAGGGGTCGAACCTACGACTTTCTGCTTAGGAAACAGACGCTCTATCCACTGAGCTACAGGCGCTATTACGTTTAAAATTGCGGGCGTTTGCAAAATCATAGTAACTTCCTTTTGTTCGAGAATTTCCGTCATATATTAATTGAACTTGTTCAACGTTATACAAGTGGACGTGCCGGAGTGGTTATCGGGTATGACTAGAAATCATGTGGGCTTTGCCCGCGCAGGTTCGAATCCTGCCGTCCACGCCTTATCTGTTGTGCATTTCAATGAAAATACTCTGATTTTGCTAAATATGAAATGAAATATTGAAAATACTCAGCATAGGTTCGAATACTTCCGTCTACGCCTGTAATTCCTGCAATATTAAAAAGTGGCACTCTGGCCATCAATAACTATTATGGTACCTTCATGTTTTTCTAAATATGAAGTAGAATAAGTTTGAAGAACACTTCGTAGCTCGGGGGGTGGTGCTCGGCGGCTCTGGCGTACTGGTCCGGAGCGGTGTCAAGTGGGAGGTGCAAAACTTTAGTTGAAGCGGCTCTTACCGTTTTTTATTGTGCATTGTGGGTCTTATCTTTGTGCTAGACTTTCAGCTGGTTGATGTCTCTTTTGAAGAGGGTATTGTCGCTGGTTGCACCACTAATGCTCCGAGGCTTTGGTTTTGGCGGATACTCTGACCATATATTTCTTTGGGCTTAGTGGGTATTATCATTGTACTACACATTTCAGCGGGTTGCTATCGTTTGAAAGAGAAGGCAAACGACCTTTTGGCTGGTTTTCACACAAATTTATTGGGATGCTTAACTCTTTTATGTTGGAGATTATTTATATTTAAGTTGTCGATTTTTCGAAAAGTTTTTTGATTTATTTTTCCAATCTAATTTGTCTAAAATTCGGGTGGAATTCATTGAAATCACAAGTTTGATGGGTAAATTCTACACAATAAAAGTTCTCTAGGGGTTTCTCAAGGTGTTGAATCCATATATGCAGTCAAAAAACCAGTTTAAATACCACAAATCAAGATTTCGCCTCAAATTTCTCAGTCGGATTTCGGCCAGAAAATCCACCATAAACTCCAAAAAGTCGCATTAAAGATAACTCCATTCATATTCGTCTATTATTACTTGATGCTTTCTATATCCTCTATTTAATCGTTATCCAACATTGTTGCACTGAGCGTAGAAGACCACATGTCCACTTGGAAATGTTTTATTAAGGTATTTAAATCAGAGGAGGACATAGAGACTTGGATCCTGCAGGGCTAGTCTAAACTCTATTATCTTTAGAAGAAATGGATTGCTTTGTTTATTATCTCACGTCCATGTAAAGATATAAGTTTCAGATGTTGCCATAGATGGTGGAGGTGTATGGGGTGTTCGTGCTTTACATGGTCACTTCTACACTTTGACTCGGATTTTGTTTTTTCGGGCTAGTTTGTATTTCCTCTTCTAGTTGGGGCTTCTACATTTTGGTAGTGTGCTACCTACATTTATTTTGGTTCCTCTGGTTTGTGTGTGCTACACCAGCGGCGCTCGGAGGCTCTGGGGTGGCAGATCTTTGTACAGACGTCTCTTGTAGTTCTACTTTTTCTGGGGATAATTTAAATTTTCTCTGGTCCCCAGATCTTCTTTGTTGGTCGTTGATCTACTTTTACATTATCGTCCCTAGGATATTTGACTCCACTATGTCTCGGGGGTGGTGGATTCATTGGCATCGATGAAGTATTAATTTGAGTAGATGGACCTTATTATAAGATCAATACTCTTCTCTACCTTTGGCGATGCAATCGAATTTTATACTCCACCGATTTGGGGTTGGTGGGATCTCGGATCGAGTTTGTTCCCTCGAACAATGGGCACACACATTTTCCCATTTATATCCTATGTTTTATTCCTTTCACCATTTTTTCTATTTCTGGTAAGTGGTGGCTTCTCTCTCTAGTCTTGCTATTGGTGGGGAGATTTGCATTTATAATTGGCATGCTCTTTCTCGGGGGTCTCTGTGTTGGACTGTCTCGGGCATGGGTCATGTCTTTTCTCCCGGTGTTTTATTTCGGTAAATTTTCTTCTCATGTCACACTTACTGTTTTCCCCATCCTTTCAGCGTTTATGCCTATCTCACGTCGGTTTTGCCACATTCTTGACTATCCAATTTCCTGTACATGGCCCACCTGGCGGATTACATTACTTCTCTCGACATCGACGTGTCCTCACATGAGGGATTTATCCACGCCATTTTAGATGTTGAATGTGCACATCTCCGTGACAAACCCTCGGGGGTGCAGCATAAACATTTGGATCAATATCGTTATCAGGCTTCTTTTGTACGCAGATGACCTTATATTGATTGCTAATTCGGCTCTTGGTTTGCAAAAGCATTTACATTCCCTTGAGCATTTTTGTAAAAGGGTTGGGATGCAAGTCAATATTAGCAAAACGAAAGTAGTGGTTTTCTGTAACAAAAGAAAGCATAACCAACATAAGTTCTATTTTGGAGGCAGCATTTTGGAAGAAGTGGGAGATTACAAATACCTCGGAATTGACTTCAACAGAGATTTAAGTTGGGATGGTTGTAGAAAGAAAAGAACTTTAGGGGGTTGGAAAGCATTTTATGCTCTTCAAAACAGGTGTAGAGAGGCAGAGTTGTGGGACTGGAAAACCACCCTAACTCTTTTTGGGCTTCTAGTGATTCCGGTGATTCTTTACGGTTGTGAACTATGGGCCAGCAGCACAACCAAGATGCAGTGGAAACAAATTGAGAAAATTCAGAAACGTTTGATTACAAACAAATTCAGAATTAAAAGTGCAGTTCCTTATGCTATCTTGTTAAGTGAAACAGGGGCTGCTCCTATTGAAGCAATTGCTATGGTGCGAGTCATAAGGTATCTGAAAAAAATTGAGCAAATGGAAGAGGATAGATGGCCTAAGGTTGTGTTTAGTGACAGATTGTGTAAAAGACAGAAGACTTGGATGCCGCAAAATAACAAATGGTTTAGTAAATGGGGTATTTGCTTGAGCATGTGTCCTACAAACAGTAAGGAGATAAAAACTTTTGTTATGGATAAATTCCATAAACATACTTGGAAGAAAGAGCTAGAGAGAAAGAAGAAGTACTACATAGAAGAGTTTAACCCCACACATAACCATCAACAAAAGGCATACATAGGGGCCGATATTTCTTGGAGATCTAAAATTCTTATTGCTCAATTAAGGACTAATTTTCATCAACTCCGTTGTGAAACAGGGCGCTGGAAAAGGCCAAAAGAAATGTGGGAAGAAAGAGTATGTATTTTTTGCTCCTCCGGAAAAGTGGAAACAGAAAAACATTTCATTCTAGAATGTGAGGCCTTCAAAGACACCAGAGAAAACTATGCAGGTATTATGGCAGCGAATTCTTGGGATAATCTATTCAGCGAAGAGTTTGTCGATAAGCTGGGAGTGCTCATTGTAAAACTTCACAGGAAAAGGGCCGAATACAAGAGTCAGATAGAGAAGCAATCTGTCCCATAGGCTATTTTTAGCCTCGTAGACATTAAAAATTCTTTCTTTCTTTCTTTCAATCGACCATCCATATTTCTGATGCATGTCAAACAGGTGGCTCACATGCGGCGACTAGGAAGTCTGACCATACACTTCACAGAAGAGGGCATCGAATAGGGCGATGATCATGCGGGAAGGCCATCAATCTAACTATGGTGACCAAACTATTGAGCTTTGGCTACGATGTCATGTGGGATAGAATTACAAGTATGATGAAGAGAACATTGGTCGGTAGATCGTTTTTCGTTGATATCCAGGATCACGACTTGCAGCAGTGGGTGCATTCCAAATGGACGTCTATTCTTGGTTATCTGCCGAAGGTGAGTAGACTCGTGAATGAATGGTCTAATTTTCATTTTTTACATCAAGACAATTTAGAGAGGATTTAATCGACTACCATGGGTTCGGGGGTTGCAGTGTCTTATTTTTTCTTAATTGGTATGTGGGGTTTAATCCACTACAGGATACTCCGAAGAACAATTTTGTCTGGGTGAAAATCTCGAGTCTACCCTTGGAGTATTGGACCAACAATGTATTATCTGAGATTGGCAACACAATCCGTTGTTTCATCTATGTTGATCCAAAATGTCTGGGGGCCAAAGACAAACGAGTGGCCCGGATCCTGGATGAATTAGGTTTCTCTTGTGGCCTTCTGGGTCGGATCGATTTGGCTTGGGAATAGGTTGTTCATAGACAACGTTTGGACTATTGGTGCTTACCATTCTAATGCCTTCTATGCCACCACATGAGGCATATGCTAGAAAATTGTCCTCACAGACTATCACATGGCGGAAACCATCGACGTCGAGGCGGCGGACGACAGGTGCACACTGATGTTGACAAGCCTGGCCCTATGCCGCCTTCAAGTACAGACTTTCCTCTAAAAAATATCTTGTTTTATATGATATTTCTACTTCCTCACCCTTCATTTCTCCTCGCCATTCACCGTACCCTGTCTCATATCATCGGGAGATCTCGACTCCCTACGTGGTAGGGTTTTTCTCCCCCTGGTGCCATCGGCTACTAATCCTCCACTCTTGATTTCTCTTTCTCCCCACATGCTCCGTCTCCACCACCTCCTTCACCTCCCCTGGTAACTACATATATTTCATGGACCTTGGATCCCCTTCCCATCCTGCACTGTCTGGACATTTCTCTGTCTTCTTTTTACCCTCCTCCTGTGGGAATTTCACCCTCTCCACATTGGACCTCCTCCCCCGCTTCACCACACCCTCCTTTGAGGTTGACCTTGGATCTATCTTCGCACAACTCTGTCGGCAACGATATGAATTCTTTATGGTCAACCCGAGTATGGAACTCGCGGACTTATCCATTCACAAAGGCTCGCCACACATCTCCTCCTTTTCTATTAGTCCCAACTCTGCTCGCAATATCACTATTAGCGGGACTGGTGGGTGGAGATCCCGCAATCTTAAAATGGGTTCGTTGACTAAATCCCTCCATTTCTGGCACTCTAATGGACTCCGTGGCATTCCTATTGCTACTGCATACTCTCGGGCCCTTGGAGAAAACATGCATGATCTGATGACTGCGAGATGAATTTTCTCTCTCTAAATATGTGTGTCTTGGGGGACCATTCAAAACTCTTATCCCTCAAATAACTTTTCAGTAGTATTCGTACTTTTTTTATTTTTCTTCAACAAACTATGGTTGCCTCTGACAGGGTTTTCTCATATTTTAGTAACATTTTTCCGGACTGGTACATGGTGGCAGTCGACTCTAGTGGACTGTCGGGAGGCATGGCTTCCCTCTGGGATTCGAGATGGGCCACTCTATTTGCATATAAATTTTTCGTTGGTATATTATTGACTAGTTATATTCGGGGGTATCCTGGTCAACTACAGGTTCTGAATTTATATGCTCCATACAAAGAAAGAAATACATTTTGGAAGCGCATGGAATATTGTGATATTCTCAAGGTTGTATCCTTGATTATGGCTGGAGATTTCAATGTCACACTGACTAGGGTGGAGATTTCAATGTCACACTGACTAGGGAGGAATGTTGGGGTCAGATGCACAAGGGATCCACTAGATGACCATTTATACCATATGTTTGACTCCAATCACTTACTGGATGTTCGACCACAACCTTTGTCTCCTACTTGGAATAATGGCAGAGCAGGAGATGATCACATAGGCAAAGTACTGGATTGTTTCTTGGTCCATGAAAACCTTCTGGAGAGCTTTAGGTGTATGAGATCCTGGGTGCTGAAATCCTATTTATCTTATCATTTTCCTATTGTACTCCAATGGTGTTCGGAACATCCTCGCTTGGGTATTCCTTTCAAATTTAATAGGACTAGGCTAGAAGATAAGGGTTTCAATGAATTGGTCAACAATTTCTGGAAGGCACAAATTTGCGTGGATATTCGCTTCCTGATGGAACATCTCACAAACATTCTTCAATCACTTAAAAGTTGGGTCAGGATTTTGGAAAGGGAGAAAAATAAGGCTTTGACCCATGAACTAAAGTCTGTCATTAAGGAAATTGAGAATCTCAGCCATATTGTAGATCAGGGTGCCCCATCATAACATATTTGTGACATACTCAAAAAAATGGAGCAAAGAAAGCGACAAATACTATAGGTAGAAGAATCGACCTCGAGATTGAAGATCATATTACTTTGGTTATGTAAAGGTGAGAGAAACACTAAATATTTTCCCAAATATGAAAATCTCAGAAAGAATGGGAACATTATTTGGCAGATTCAGGGTAGAATTGGGGATATGGTTTACTCCACTGAGGATATTCAAAGGAAAGTTGTTCACTATTTTGAGACCTTTCAGGCTTGTCCAGGCGTAAAAATAGAAGATCAGATATGGGGAACGATATATTATCCCCTCATGTTCATTGAGGAGCTGAACGAGGCAATATTTCAGACAGTTACAATTGAGGAAGTATGTTGGGTGTTAAAGTCCTTTTCTAAAGATAAAATTTTAGGCCCAGACGGCTGGACGGTGGAGTTTTTTCTACATTTCTTTGACCCATTAGGGGTGGACCTTTTGAATTCGGTTCATGAATCACAGTCTTAGGTACATGTTCCTGGCTCTATCAACTCATCTTTTATCACTCTGATTCCAAAAGCATCGGTCACTTCCACCTTTCTTGATTTCTGGCCCATTTCACTCTGTAATATCACTTATAAGCTCATATCAAACATTATTGAGGAGTGGCTAAAAGGTACTCTCTCGCTTTACATCTCTCGGGAACAATCGGGTGTCATTCATAATAGGTTAATCCATGATTTTATGGCCACTGCTCAAGAAATTATTCATATTATCCATACAAAGAAACTCAAGGTGTTAGTAATGAAGGTGGATCTAAGGAAGGCTTATGATTGCGTCGACTAGGCTTTCTTACGACTCATCCCGACGAAGATCGGCCTATCTATTCAAATTATTGAGTGGATTATGGTTTGTTTCACTAATGTTCATTTTGTTATTTTGGTCAATGGTTACCCATCAAATTTCTTTAGAGTCGGGCAGGGATTGCAGTAGGGATGCTCACTTTCTCCCTTGTTATTTATTTTGGTGATGGATTGCCTCAGTCGCAATATCAAATCGACATGTATAGGGGGTCACTTCAATGGCATTAGGTTGAGCACAGGTATTGAGATCTCGCATAATTTATTTGTGGATGATATCATGGCCTTTGGTATGGTGTCTAGGGCTCAATGGAGGGCCTTCTATGAAATATGACATCGATTTGGAGCGGCCTCAAGTGTGTTGGAAAACGAAGGTAAGTCTTACATTCTGCATTCATTGGGCGATCATGGGGAGATCAATGATATTGTTTGTTTGTTTAATTTCCAATCAAGGCAATTATGTGACGACCTCAGTTACCTTGGATTTAGACTCAAGCCAAATAACTACAAGTGTGCAGATTGGCTTTGGCTAATTAATAAATTCAGATGCAAACTAAAAGGATGGGCACACCGATGGCTGACCCTTGGTGGTAGATATATTATGGCACAAGTTTTTCTACAACAACTGACAATTTATTGGGTGCATCTATACATCCTCCCTTCAGCTGTCATAAATAAAATCAAAATCATCATGGCACATTTTATTTGGGCAGGTCCGGACGTAATTCAGAAATTTCATCTCATAAAATGGGATGATATCATTATTCCAAAGGAGCAAGGAGGATGGGGAATTCTAGATATTAAATTCTTTGTTTGGGCCCTCATTATCAAATCCCTATGGCGAGGAATTTTTAATGAAGGGGTCTGAAGGGATATTATTTCCTCAAAATACCTGCGCAAGAAAAGGGTTGAGGATTGGATCAGGTTGGGCCATCTCGACATCGAATCTGGATCTTACATTTGGAGATGCTTCCCAAATTTAAGGATCATTTTTTGCAGAGAATTAGTTGGTATTTTGGCAGGAGGAATCATATAATCATTGGTATTAATATCATTCAGGGTGTGGGAGCTGCACTTTCTTTAAATGAAGGCATTATGCGATGTCTACACTCTCATGGTATTTTTCTTTTAGAACAAGCCATTCCTGATTGGTATGGGAGTTTTCTTGTGTGGAAACTTATAGGGGAGATGGGCTTGGAAGGAACAAATGTTGTGGAATGGGAGGCTTACATTCAAATTCTTATAAACACGAAACTTTGCGTCTCTAAGGAGGGGGACCATATTACCTGGGTTGGTAAGATGTGGTCTAACATGGTAGAGGTGGTGGACACTTACAGGTATTGTATTCACACTTTACGAGTTCTTAATCATTCTTGTTGGTTCTACAAGGTCTGTACACTTGATGTTCCTATCAAGATTATCCTTTATGTTTGGTTTGTCTGGTGGAACAAAACGCTTACCTGGGAGAATATTTGTAAGAGGGGTTTTAATGGGCCTGGGAGATGCCCATTGTGAAGGGTTTCTGTTGAAACTAATGTCCATATTTTTTTGGAATGCCTTATTTCTATCATGGTCTGGGATGGTATTTTCTCTTATTTGAATTTGTCTTATAAGATATTTGTGCACATAGAAGAATGTATTTAATGGTGGTTGGTGCGAGGTGGAAAATTTCAGGCTACTCCACTTTATATATTTTGGGAAATTTGGTGTGCTAGAAATGGACACATTTTTTAGGGACTTCATATTTCCACTCATCGAATCATCCATAAAATTATGTTATGTTTGGAGAATATAAAGACTCACTCTCAACCTATCCCATATTGTTCGTACAAATTTCTTCTTCACCCCTTTCTCTACTCAGTCGGGTACTTCGACGGTATTGCTAAGTGAAACCTTTCTGGTTGCGGTGTATGGCTTCGTGTGGATCCGAATTTTCATTATAAGATACATTGGAATGGTGGCCCTCGCACTAACATGAGGGAAAAAGTATTGAGTCTCTGGGGACTTCTTTGGTTTACCATACGTCTGTCAATTGACTCCTTAAACATATATGGGGACTCACAGGTACTTATTTTTGGGAATTTGAAAGGCTATAGGTTATTACAGATTCTCTTCTTGATAGTTACTTGTGAATGTAATTATGTCTTCTCTTCTTTAGGTTAAGTTAATATTTCATCAAGTCAATTATCAAAACACAAGACACAAAGACTAGGCTCCTAGAGCCAAGGAAAAACCTCTCCCTCTTGGAGAGGAAACCCTGCAAAGAATTCTTCTTATCGATCTTCTAATGACAAGTACCATGACCCAGACTTAGACCCTAGACCTAGATTTTCTTCCAGAATCTTCATCTTCACCTTGTGTATGCTTCTATTTGATTTGCTTGGACTGTGAGAAGGTAAATCAAGGATTTACCTTCCTCACTATTACTCTCTCTTCTTCTTATGATCACTGTCTCTTATCCGCACTTCTGTTCTTATTTTATATGTTCGCACTAAAGTCTGTTGTAAGTTCCATACTATCTTTGTATATATATTTACACTGCCTCTGTTGTGGTATCCACACTATCTGATATATATGTTGTATTTGTTGTGGTATACACACTAACTTAGTATATAGATTCAATGTCTCTGCTATGGAAGACCAGTAAATACTTCCTGCAATGGTGGCTCATACTTATTCGCAATTTATAGAGGAAACCACATTCAATTGTGTGTGTATTATCCGTATGAACATAGGAATATATATATGTGATGACTCAGCTTTTAGGTCGACCTATATGTAGTCTTGTAGGCTGACTACAATAGCTTCTTCTTCCATCATTTGAGAGAGGTCGGTTTGAGGACATTTTCTTCCATAAACTTCTTGGATGTAATACAAGGATTTTACAAGATCTGGAGCATGTACTGAAGACAGATTCCATCATATATATATACATGACACATAATTATATTCTATGTCTAAAAGACCTGAACCTAGTAGACATCAAGAAGAAGTCTATCTACACAAAAATCTTGCTCATGAAACCCATGAAGCAAGTACACCAATTAAATTTTATTATCTTTGACTTCTTCTTTACTGTTGGCTTGAGGGGGTCCTGACCCAGGGTCGGATGTTAAGGTTTGCCAAAAAACCCCTCTACTACTGGCCCTTTTGGCAGTGACCTGCTTTCGCAGGCCAAAGTCTCACCCGAAGTAGTAAGGGAGGGTGTTGGAACCAGGTTTCCGCACCCTGAGAGAGAGTAAGTAAGTCAAGTTTGCAACCCCATAGGTTCGTACCAGACAGATCTATTCACTGAAAGGTTCGCAGTAGAAACAACACAATGTGCAACTTAACCCAAACAAGTTGTTATCAAATACAAATCTATTCAAGAGCTTCGCATCCACATGCGTCTTGCCAATTATCAGAACATAGCAAAGGATTCGTAGCTAATCATAATTACAGATACTACGCAGCCTAAGCAAATAACAAAGTCACTTTTCGTAACTTAAATCAGTAACATAAAAGCATCTAGAACGTAATCAGATATCACAGATTCATATCAACAGTAATTTCCAATGGATTCAGATATTCCAACAATACTTCCGCATTCATTAGTCTTTCAGATCTACTTAGAATACCCAAAACCAGCCCGCACACACAGCCTAGCGAGGTCCGCACACAGCAGGACTGAGGATCTATGCACACACAGTAGCAGGAGTCCTTACCCAAAACAACCCTAGACAGATCTAACAGTTTGCATGTAGCATCAATTCCAATTCTTGCCTCCCTATGACTCAAAGTGTTCATCTATTTCTAATAATTTAGCCTCAGCTTTCCTATGGCTCGCAAACCGTGGTCTGCAGACTCTAGGTCTACCCTTTGACCCATTACAATGCGTTAGGGGCTTTGACCCATCCCAAATCCCCTGCGTTAGACTAAAATATACAAAAATATTCAAAATGGTACGCAGTTCACAGCTCGTTAGGGGACCCCATTCCAACATTTACATATATACATAATTACATATTTAACATGAAGACCGACCTAGTTACACATTTCAACACTCCCTCTTAACTAGGGAGGTATTCATACAAGTACATGGTTACTTTCAAACTGAAGAATCTCATAAGAAGAATCGGATTGGTAATTGCATCTGTATAGCATCATATCAACCAACATTGTCCTAGTGTAAGGCCTTGACTAACAACCCCATCTCTCAACGAGACAATGGGCTACAATGTTGGTGAGACACATGACTTATAGACACCTTCGTCATTGTCTTTCCAAGGTACATACTCCACCCGGGTGTTCCCAAAGTATGACCTTCTTGGACTATTCTTCTCTTGGGTCGCTAGCCTTCAAAGAATATCGGTCCTCGACTACTATTATCTTGAATGCCCTAACACATTCTCAAAGAGTATCGAACGCCAGATGATTACCCAATCCTCCTTTCTGTCTTCCCAAGACCAGAATGATGTGTCTATCTCTCCCTCTCAACCAGGGAGGACCTATTCCACAAGGGAATGTACTCATTCCTATACAAGGAATGTACCTAAGCTCATTCCTAGGAATTACCAAGTTTCTTTCAAGTAAGAAACTTATCATCAGGCTCCCTCTTAACCAGGGAACTCCAGCAGCAATGGTGAGACACCCAGCTGCTCATGAAGAATTCCTATCCTTGATGTCATGGATTCGATATTGAGGAATCTCCAACTTTTAGCTTCATAGGGCACAGATCATCCATCACTTTCATCCTAAGTCATGTCAACTATCAGAAAGTGATTCATCAAATTTCCTTATCTGGTCCACTGTTATGCCAGGCTACTTTCCTTCGAATCATTTCCAAGGATCATACATCCTTTCTTATGATTAGCAGCCCTGCACAAATTCTTCCAAATAAACATATTCATATGAACTTTTAGAACAAAATTTACCTTAGTGACGATCTTCCACAACGACATCTTCTTATAGGCATCAACATCCTTCATACAGATTGACACATCTCCTAATGATATGTTTTTTGCTAAAGGTCTTCTTCTTTACCAGACTTCCGTCAGAGTCTACATATCTTTATAGGAGATCTCTTAGTCACATCTTTTTGGCTTCCGGATGGTGACTGCCTCTTGACATGGTTTCATTTAATTATCTCTTCCTCTCTGCACATTCTTTATTCCCAGGAAATTATAACCTTTCTAGTTCCTTGCTCATATACAACCACCTCATATTCCATGAGGACATATTATGTTGATTTCATTTTTCTGTGCACTGAGAGACCATAGATCATACTTCTAAATACAAAATTTCATTACCTGCAACCATATGACATGACTTCACAACATCCAATGTTTAGCATAGAAATATATACATATCTCATACCCTTTTCCCCTTGAGTCATCCTGTAGCAATTTCTCAGGAATGAAGAGCTTTATTCTCTTGGTATGCTCCATCAATATCCCAGAAAATCTATTTCCATGATGACCCTTGCTCTTGATGACTGCTTTCCATCAGTAATTTTATCAGAAAGGTTTTCCCGGAGCTGATTCACCAAGAGCTCCTTCCATGTTTTCATCAGGGTTCTACACTACTTCCTATCATATAACCAACAGAAATCACTTAAAGAAAATGATCTCAATCGTAGTGTAGATCCATTGCTTCTTCTTTCATTATATTTGCTTTGAAGCAGGTTCTTCCTTTTTCTTCAAATGATTGAGTTCTGGAAAACTATTTCCTTCAACTTGTCTTCTTTCATAGAAACCCTAGATTGATGAGTGAGGTAACTTACTTATCCCATGATTTCGTTACCCTCATGATCATATGAGTTCTTATTTCTTATACTTCCATGATGTCACTTTGCATCAAATCTTAAGTAGGATCTGGGAGCCATAAAGAGATTTATTATGAGGGAGAATAGTCTTAATGACCTCTTACTCCCTCTTTCCATCCACTCCTTCCATCCTTTTCGGTGACATGAACTTTCTTATAATGTTCATAATTCTTCTTTCAGCTTATTTTGTGTCTCCAATATTGTTCATGTGAGAGAACCATAAGAGTTCCTTTCCATGAATTCAAAGGAGACCCTTATATATGACTTCAGTTATCTATGAGGACCATGACTATCCTCCTTGTTTTATGCAAGGATCTTCGGTAATACAACCACCTCATATATCTCCTTGCAAATCGAAGTAATTTAACCAAAATTAAAATTAAAATGAAAGATACTTACTTGGTAAGTGAAGAAGAGATCTACACCTTGTTCTTCTTTGAATGATCTTCTTCTTAGGTTGTTCCAGACTTAGATCACTTGTCATTCGTTCGTGTAGTTGATCTTTCAGACTGTATTCTTCCAAGGCGAATTATGATAGTTTCATGGCTCTATTACTATGGTAGCACTAATGACTGGAGTCTTTATCCCTTCCCATCTATATGATGCACTGTGTAATTCACACTATGTCATCCGCACTATGAAACTTCAGATTTCAATGCATTCGATCAGGTGATATGTCTATGTCCCTTCTACGCATTAATCATAGACTTGATCTCGCTTTTATTGCAAGTGTATATCATCGAGTTTATCTCATAATTGTCCCTATTCTCTTCTTAGTATATAACATTGTTCCTTGTTCTGCAATCCATTTTCTTTTATCACATAAACCACATCGAAAAACTCAGAGAAGGTCGAGGTTTTGTCCACCTTTTTCTGTGCAGTATATGGGGAATATATAGTTCACCCTGACTGCTATTTATTGAGAATTTCACTTGTAATCACTTGTAATTTTCTCATTGATATCTTTATATACCTGAGACTGTGCTATCCGAGTTCTGCTTCCTTTTTCAAACTTATATACCATCGAGAATCTCAGATTGAGTCTGAACTATGGGGATGTATGTATGCTGAGACTGTGTTTAAGATGACTGTGTAATATTGTGTTATAAGCGCTGCAATGTAACCAAGCTGAGATTGTAACCTCCAAACTGAAGTGGATTTGTATCACTGATAGCCCTTTCTTGTAACCAAAAGCTCCGCTACCATGTTGAGAATTTGAAAGGCTATAGGTTATTACAAATTATCTTCTTGATAGTTACTTGTGAATGTACTTATGTTTGCTCTTCTTTACGTTAAGATAATATTTCATCAAGTCAATTATCAAAACACAAGACACAAAGATTAGGCCCCTAGAGCTAGGGAAAAACCTCTCCCTCTTGGACAAGAAAACCCGCAAAGAATTCTTCTTATCGATCTTCTAATGACAAGTACCATGACCCAGACTTAGACCCTAGACCTAGATTTTCTTCCAGAACCTTGATCTTCACCTTGTGTATGCTTCTATTTGATTTGCTTGAACTGTGAGAAGGTAAATCAAGGATTTACCTTCCTCACTATTACTACTGCTTCTTCTTATGATCATTGTCTCTTATCCACACTTCTCTTCTTCTTTTATCTGTCTTCCGCACTTATGTTCTTCTTTTATATGTCTGCACTGAAGTCTGCTGTAAGTTCCATACTATCTTTGTATATATATTTACGTTGCCTCTGTTGTGGTATCCGCACTATCTTATATATATGTTGTCTCTATTGTGGTATCCGCACTAACTTAGTATATAGATCCATTGTCTCTGCTGTGGTAGATCTGTAAATACTTCCTGCAATGGTGGCTCAGACTTATCCGCAATTTATAGAGGAAATTGCATTCAATTGTGTGTGTATTATCCACATGAACATAGGAATACATATATGTGATGACTCAAATTTTAGGCCGACCTATATGTAGTCTTGTAGGCCAACTACAACAGCTTCTTCTTCCATCATTTGAGAGAGGTCGGTTTGAGGACATTTTCTTCCATAAACTTCTTGGATGTAATACAAGGCTTTTACAAGATCTGGAGCATATACTGAAGACAGATTCCTTCATATATATACATGACACATAATTATATTCTATGCCTAAAAGACATAAACCTAGTAGACATCAAGAAGAAGTCTATCTACACAAAAATCTTGCTCGTGAAACCCATGAAGCAAGTACACCAAATATATTTTATTATCTTCAACTTCTTCTTTACATATATACATAATTACATAGTCAATATGAAGACCGACCTAGTTACACTTTTCAACACTTATTGAGGGGATGGCAACAAATTCAGACTTCTCTCCTCCCCATCTCACTACGTGGATATCTGAAATTAAAACTTCTGAGATGGTGTTTTACATCGATCAATTTCCAGCATATCTTCTTGGAGGAAAATGGGATAGCAGACTCTCTGTCAAAGAAAAGGATCTTTCCAAACACTAGATTTATGCACTATATTCATCTGGAGTCTGAAACCATCAAAGATGAGGGATCTAATCCCCTCCCCCGCCTTTTTACTATCCTCCTCATCATATTTTGAATTGTGGTTTTTATGTTGGTTTTTTCACTTTTTATTTGCCTTGTCTGTTTATGGAGGTTTAGTATCACATATTTTGTGAACTTATATTGAAGCATAACATTTTCCTTGGATGATATTATGTAAGCACACTTGTACAAGACATTATTTTTTATAATATGCATTGGTACATTAAAAAAAATTGAATATGTTGTAAAGTAATTAGAAGTTAAAAAAATGTGTAACATGTTTAAATTTTATACTTTTCAAAAAAAATTCCACAAGAGATTTAAATAAACTATTTGAAGATGTATGTTAACTAATTTATGTTGACTTCATATATCTATATATAGAAAAAAATTGTTAAAATGAAATATTTTAATGTTCTATATAAAAAAATATTGAATGACGGTTATCAATAAAATATTTTAATTAATATTGACATATATTTAAAAATATATTAATAATAAAAAATCATTTTAATTTGAGTAATAAAATGTCTCGTTGTACATTATTATGTAAAATATTTTAATGTCAATTATGTATATATTAATTTAAAAAAAATTATGTATATATCATGAAAAAATTAAGTTTTATGGTTAAAACGTTTATTTGGTCCTACATATACTTTATTTAGTATTCAAAAATACAATTTAAATAATGAAAAATAACACATCTTATTTTGCATTCACTTGAATTAGATATTACTTAAGATGGATCTTTGTTAGTTATAATTCAAAAGTAACCAATTAAATTTTTAACAAAAATGTTATTATAATGACTTCAAATCTGATATATGTAATCTAATGCCATGATCATGTTCTTCATCTTGTCCTAAGATGAACCACACTGGATGATTCAAAACCTATCCGTATGTGATTTTTACTGAAAGACCTCTCAACGCTCATTTTAATTATTTGAGAAATTAGATTAACATAATTATATAAATTATTTTTTTAATAAAATAAATAAATATTTTTAAAGAAGTAAATTAAAGAAATATAAAAAGTTTTTAAATAAAAAATTAAAACAATTCATTCATAAATATAGTGATAGTTTGTGTATTTTATAATGGGAATAGATAAGAATATGTTACAATTTTTATATATTTGTATTTTGTAAAGGGAATAGATAAGAATATGTTACAATTTTTATATATTCGCTCATGTATTTATTTTTAAGAGGAAGTTTAACTTTATAAAATTAGATTATATATATGTATAAGATTTTAGTAGTTTGTAGAGTATATACATTTTTGTTGACTTTAGTAGCCAAGGAGAGGTCTTTATACTAATTTGGTGTTTGACTTATTCATGGTCTTAAAGTTAAATTATTATTAGTATGTATTGTTTATATTTTTATTTTTAAATATATTTTACATTTATATTATATGTTTATAAGTAAATTATTATAAAATAGTTAAATAAAATAATCATTAAGTGAAAGGTATTTTGTGCGAAACAAAACGTCTTATATACTAATTTGATTGTTTACATTAAATTATTATTATTTAGTACTTTTACTCTTACTTTTAATTATAAATTTACATTTATATTATCTATAGTAAATTATTAATTTATAGAATAGTTAAATCAGAAACTACTATATAAATTATTTATAGAGTAATTAAACCAAGAGATTATTTTATAATGAAATAGTAAAGAATTTATTTTTGTTAGATCAGGTTTAAATTTATGTTTTTTTAATTATAAAAGGGAATATTTGTACTTTCAAATGTGTGAGAATAGTGTGGAATAGTTTATGCTAGCTTTCTACAATTTATTGGCTTATTGGCTTGAGGGTGGTATTCTCCATAGTTTGGCTTATTGGCTTGAGGGTGGTATTCTCCATAGTTTGAGTGTTTTGTTGTTCTTTTTGGAAAAGCCTTTTGATGGCTCTTTTTGGCCTTTTTAGCTTCTAGTTTCCTTGAAAATCCAAGTGAGGTTTTTTTTTTCATTTCCATTTCCATTTCCTTTGGATTCACAATTGCAATCTAGGTTTCTCTTGCAGAAGTTTTTTGACAGTCAGTTTAGTTGTTATTTCAAGGAATTTTAGTGCATTTTATGTGACTTGGGTTAGGAGACTTGGGTTAGAAGAAGGCCCACTTCTACTTAGAGGCTTTACTGCATTTTATATGATGGTCAGTTTAGTTGTTATTTCAAGGAATTTTAGTGCATTTTATGTGACTTGGGTTAGAAGACTTAGGTTAAAAGAAGGCCCACTTCTACTTAGAGGCTTTACTGCATTTTATATGACTTGGGTTAGAAGAAGGCCCACTTCTACTTAGAGGCATTACAACATTTTATATGACTTGGGTTAGAAGAATGGCCCACTTCTACTTAGAGGCTTTACTCTTTTAGAAATGCTTGCTTGGTTTGTCCTATACCATAGGCTCCCTTCAGGAGACGTTGGCTACCTTCAAGAGACATGGCGAAGCTTTGGAGGCTTTGAAGAGAATTTCACATCCGAGAAAGCAACTTTGAATTCACATGAAAAATAGACCATCAACATTTTGTTAAACCAAAAGAATTTCAATGTTAGAGGTTGGATTAGTTTCACTCAAGAAGTGTTTAGCTTGTATAGTCGTGAAAAGACATGACAACTTTAACCAAATGTTGATCTAGAACATGCTCTAGAATCTGTTTTGAATAGAAAAATAGACCATCAACATTTTGTTAAACCAAAAGAATTTCAATGTTAGAGGTTGGATTAGTTTCACTCAAGAAGTGTTTAGCTTGTATAGTCGTGAAAAGACATAACAACTTTAACCAAATGTTGATCTAGAACATGCTCTAGAATCTGTTTTGAATAATTTGATCGAGTGCCTTCCTCTAAACAGAGATGCAGAAGGAGGAGAATTTTTTTTAGGGATGAAGATCTCCTTTTTCAAACCATATTTTTTGGGTTTATGTATTTCAAGAGATTACAGGAGTTCTCTGCAGATATTACACTCATCATTTTGATCTGTATTTCAAATATGTTAGAAGCATCCAGGCTGTAAATATATTGTTGGAATGCTTTTTGATTCTGAGCTGTACAAATCCACCTATTCCAGAAATTAAAAAAAATGCACAAAGAGATGCATACATTAATTTTAAAGCCATAATCTACTTTCTAAAGTGATAACACATTATTCAGACCAAAAATCAATAAAGAAATTTGATCGCGCCAGGTAGGGGTCGAACCTACGACTTTCTGCTTAGGAAACAGACGCTCTATCCACTGAGCTACAGGCGCTGTTATGTTAGCATATGCAGGCGTTTTCGAAATGGAAGTGACTTCGTTTTGTCAAGATTTTTCTGACATGTATTAATTGAATTTTATTGGTATCAATCAAGTGGACGTGCCGGAGTGGTTATCGGGCATGACTAGAAATCATGTGGGCTTTGCCCGCGCAGGTTCGAATCCTGCCGTCCACGCTTCAATCTGTTATTTTAATAATAAAAAAATTCGGTGCACTTCCAATAGTTGCATCCACGCTTTTAAGTACCTACCTGTTTTGCTCAATTTGAAATATCTCACTTTGAAGTCCAACTTCATCCAATCATACACCTAAACCACACTACTTTCTAACAAAAAATGGCAACGGTGTGATCCTAACCTTAAATTAAAAGGTATAACAGTTTGAAAAAGATAAGTGATTATATTATATTATATTATATCATATCACAATAATAAAATAAAAAATTATTCCTATAAAGTATTATTTATTATTTCATTATATTAATGTTGTAAGTTTATTTATTTTAACATTAATTAAATATTTTTACGCCGTAAGGCGTCCTTATGTGAGAACAACTTTCCTACCTACCTATCTGTCCTGTTGTTGATCGTCCGATTCTTTGTTAGACGATTGAGAAACGCTCGGCCATAGATATAAAACAGTTAACAATAACTAAAACCTATAATATGCAATCCGTATTTTCTGCAGAGAAGGGGGCACTTGGAAGAATTGGGTTGTAGAGATGGGCCGCATTTGGTGCAGACATCCTCGTTCCTGGGCACCTGGAAGCCGCATTTGCTGCAGAGAAGCGGCACGCACACTCATCTTCCTTCCGGGCCGCATTTGCTGTAGACATGGCCGACATTTGGACGCATTTGCAAGGGGGACGCATTTGCAAGGGGCACCTGGAAGCCGCGAAGATTGAGAAATCATTTGCTGCAATACAGGAGCGCTGATGAGACAAAGCTGCAGCCCCAAAACAGTTTGGTAGTTATTAGTTAGGTGTTGGTAGTTCTTGGATTTTCTTTTAAATGTGTTTTTGTCATTCATTTTCATCTATTTCTTCTGTTATTTGTTTTTTCCAGTGAAGAGCTGAAAAAAGCCAGGGTGTTGCGTTTGAGTGCCGCTGAGCGCTGAGGGACTTCCACTGAAATCCAAAAAGTGCAGTGATGTTCCGTTTGGCTGCAATTACTAACCTGCTGCGAGAAGGTTTCAAGCTGCAAAGATTCAATCCGGCCAACTACGTGGTTAGTAATTTCTACTTTGATTTCTTCTTGCCCCTTAGAAATATTCTTTTCTGTATTTTACTTCTGTTATTGGAAACAATTTATCCTAAATTGTGTGTCTGCTTATGAATTTGGTATATCTATTGTTCATACATCTTAAACTACCAAATTAGGTATGAAACATTCAATACATATCATTAAATCACTCTACATCGTTATCGGAACCTTACTAGGCTTATGCTTCCATCTGCATTAGGTGCAAAGCCACTATTCATTCTTGCATTTTAAACTACAAAAATAGATATGAAGCCATGTAATTATTTTGTTTTGCAGGATTGATAACACAGATTGCTGCATCTAGAATGCACTCTCATAAGAACTTTTCATTGCAAATCATGCATTTTGTGACCCCGAGTATTTTTTTGGTTGTAAATTTGTGATTCTTTACTGATTTTCTTTCATCCTCAATACAATAGTGACATTGAATCCAACAACACTTGAACTTTCACTATCAAAAGTACTTGGTAGTAAGTTTGTGATTCCCTACTGATTTTCTTTCATCCTCTGCCCAGCAGTGAGATTCTTGTTTTTTAGATTTCCCACTAAGGTTAGGACTTATCCTCTTTGGTGAGAGTTTGAGTTGCAGAGATTGTTGACTGCAAAATAAACACCATTAGCCTCCTAAAATCTATTCAAATACCAATCTATTTGACAGGAAACAATGTGCGTACACAAAAACAGAGTAAAAAGTGAAGCAGAGTGTAAGAAAAAAACAAAGTTTTAACATAAAAGTATTCCTCTGTTTTTGGAAATTCCCCAGGTTCTTCAGCTTCAAACAGCCTGCTACAATTGTATGAACTTGAAGAATCTTTGATATTATAATACAAGGAAAATTTTGAGACCAAAGTTTGTCTGCATCAAATATCATTAAAATTAAAAGAGTTAATGAAGCACAGATGCAGATTTAACTGATATTCTAAGTTTCACATTTCTGAAGATGTTTTTACCAAATATTATTTGAAATGTTGTTTTGCCTAAATATTATTTGAAATATTGTATGTAGAACCAGTTCAGCAGCCTCTTCTCGATTGACCTGTACATGTTGTGAACTATGCATGGATGCCCTATGAGTCATTTGCCTTTTTCTTTTACTTTTTACAATTCGGCCAGCAAGCCAAAAAAATAGTTTGAACTATCTTTGTAATGAAAAGTTAGATACCTTCTGGTGGCCCTGTCTACTCCTACCATGTTATATAGGCACTCTCAACTCCTTATATAAACCACTTAGCTAAACATTCCATATTCTAAAAATAGAGGATATTCAATTTATTGCTGAGATCAAATATAAATATCTGGCATACAACATTGAATCCAACACTCGTTAAATCACCCTCCATCACTCTCATAACCTTTATCAATTTATGTGCTATGATCTACATTTACAAAGCAACTATTGTTCATACATATTAAACTACAAAATTAGGTATGAAACATTTAATACATCTCATTAAATCACTCTACATAGTTACTAGAATATTTCACATTATGATACAAGGAAAATTTGGTATATCTATTGTTCATACATCTTAAACTACAAAATTAGGTATGAAACATTCAATACATATCATTAAATCACTGTACATCGTTATCGGAACCTTACTAGGCTTATGCTTCCATCTGCATTAGGTGCAAAGCCACTATTCATTCATGCATTTTAAACTACAAAAATAGATATGAAGCCATGTAATTATTTTGTTTTGCAGGATTGAGAACACAGATTGCTGCATCTAGAATGCACTCTCATAAGAACTTTTCATTGCAAATCATGCATTTTGTGACCCCGAGTATTTTTTTGGTTCTAAATTTGTGATTCTTTACTGATTTTCTTTCATCCTCAATACAACAGTGACATTGAAGTCATAACTGTGTTTGCTTTACTCACTAACCCAATAAGCAATGGGACAAATACCTACAACCACATGCTCGAACACCACATAGATCATTGTCGTTATTGGCCATTAAATATTTTGACTTAGGGTAAGCACTATTAATGTTATTTGTCTTGCCAAAGTTGTTCAAATCCCTATTGTATGAAGAAGGAACGTTTGGAGGCATGACTGGAAAGCAGAGATGTGAGAGATCATCATTCTCCTCCATGCTTTGTTTGTTTGGGCACAATGGCTTACTAGGAACGAAGCTCTGTTCTAAGAGAACGAAATCTGGCCTTGCAAAACGTACCATAAAAGAAAAGGAGAATACCAAAACTATTAGAGGACAAAATTTGAAACAAAAAGGAAGAATGCAAGAGATCCAAACATCATAACAACAGTCCCCATGGGTATTTTGACAGAGCCTCAGGTAAAAACCAGCAAACAGCAAACATATGGAGCAGGGGGAATTTTAGTCAATTCAGAAAACCATAAGATTGAATTTGAATGTGAACTTGGAAAGGGTACAGAACCTATACAGAGAAAAGGAAGCCACCATACTCATGACTATTGCTAGAGAAGAAGGTACAAATACGATTAACATCGATGGGAAGTCAAAGTTTATATGGAATCCCTAATAACGAGAGGAGGCAGAGGAATATAGGACTACTGAATTTAATTCAATTTCTAAAATTTGAGGGATAGGAGCTAAGTTAAACAGTTCAATTCACCCTTATCCCTCAGATCTCCAAACTATTATGGAATTTGCAATCTAGATAAAAATGGCAGTTTACAATGGCAGTTCATGACAGACTTCTATGAGCTGAACAGAATAAAGAGAGATTCCAAAAGATAATATTGAATCACATATTCTGCAAGCACAAACAGGAGATGGAAAGATTACCCAAATAAACATGCATCAAAGAACCAGGTTCATTGACGATGAGAGCTTTTCACGATGGGATGGAGAATATCCTCCCATCAAGATCCATTGGCATAAATCGATCAATGTTGATATATGCCAGCATAGTAGTACAACCACATGCTCGAACACCACATGTCTCCACTGGTCATTCTCTTTCAAGGTTTCTCACAGGCTTCAAAACCTTAAACCATCAGCTTCTGGTGGCCCTGTCTACTCCTACCATGTTATATAGGCACTCTCAACTCCTTATATAAACCACTTAGCTAAACATTCAAGCAAGCACACTTGGAAAAATATACTATTCAATTAGCTTTCATACACTAAAATTAAATACAACTCACTCGTTAAATCACCCTACATCACTCTCATAACCTTTATCAATTTTTGTGCTATGATCTGCATTTACAAAGAAACTATTGTTCATACATATTAAACTACAAAATTAGGTAAATCTCATAATACAACAAATGGAATTTACTGTTTTCTGGTTTTATTCCATAAACAATTAGCAATTTATTACATTTTTTTTCTGACTTACATTGATTTAGTTTGAACACATTTCTATACAATAAATATCACCTCAAGTGACTTGCGTCCTAAGGTAGGTAGGTAAACAATCTGGGCATATACATATGCTTTGGATTTCTGTGGTTTTATTCCAAAGATTTGGAGTCCAGATAATGTCATCTTTGCAACAAATTGAATTAATATGTTGTGGCAGTTCTTGAATTTATATTTTGTTTTGTGTAATATTCCCAAATTAGTAATAGCTAATCCGAACTGATATTCTAAGTTTCACATTTCTGAAGATGTTTTTACCAAATATTATTTGAAATGTTGTTTTGCCTAAATATTATTTGAAATCTTGTATGTAGAACCAGTTCAGCAGCCTCTTTAGTATGCCCCTGTATACTTCGAAATCTCACAAGTTCATACTCATCAATCAACCTGACCAAAGTTTGTCTGCATCAAATATCATTAAAATTAAAAGAGTTAATAAAGCATAGATGCAGATTTAACTGATATTCTAAGTTTCACATTTCTGAAGATGTTTTTACCAAATATTATTTGAAATGTTGTTTTGCCTAAATATTATTTGAAATATTGTATGTAGAACCAGTTCAGCAGCCTCTTCTCGATTGACCTGTACATGTTGTGAACTATGCATGGATGCCCTATGAGTCATTTGCCTTTTTCTTTTACTTTTTACAATTCGGCCAGCAAGCCAAAACAATAGTTTGAACTATCTTTGTAATGAAAAGTTAGATACCTTCTGGTGGCCCTATCTACTCCTACCATGTTATATAGGCACTCTCAACTCCTTATATAAACCACTTAGCTAAACATTCCATATTCTAAAAATAGAGGATATTCAATTTATTGTTGAGATCAAATATAAATATCTGGCATACAACATTGAATCCAACACTCGTTAAATCACCCTCCATCACTCTCATAACCTTTATCAATTTCTGTGCTATGATCTGCATTTACAAAGCAACTATTGTTCATACATATTAAACTACAAAATTAGGTATGAAACATTGAATACATCTCATTAAATCACTCTACATAGTTACTGGAATATTTCACATTATGATACAAGGAAAATTTGGTATATCTATTGTTCATACATCTTAAACTACAAAATTAGGTATGAAACATTCAATACATATCATTAAATCACTGTACATCATTATCGGAACCTTACTAGGCTTATGCTTCCATATGCATTAGGTGCAAAGCCACTATTCATTCATGCATTTTAAACTACAAAAATAGGTATGAAGGATAACAATGCACTAGCATCATTACCAGAACTCCCAACCGATATCTCCTCCTCCCTTCACCATTCCAATACCACAGATCCAACTACTCAGCTGTCAATCAAAACACCAATTTGCCCCACTGAAGATTCCATAGACCAATACCCACACCATACGTCATCATTCATTCCCACTATACCTAATAGAAATACATAAATCCAAGAAATACGACATTATTTACATGCATACAACCACCATTCTGCTGCTACAATCCAATGGCCACCAATAAGCTTATCCCCAATCAATGAATACAACACAGAAGGTCTACTCTCTATGGCTTTCCCAACCCTATTCCCCACAGGAGTTGCACTACCTAATCAACCAAGAATAAAGACAGTGCAATTACATGAATACGCACTTCATCTTCTGCATTACCATGATAATAGATTTGGCAAGCACCCTCGCTTCCGCTACTACATATACAATATGATGATGCATCATCGCAGTCAAGAAACAACATCCTTCTTTGTAAAAAAAAAACATCGGAGATGGCTTCCCAACATCAATCCAAGAATTGAACATCCGATTACAACAATTTCCAGACGACAAATTGGCAGAACAAGTAATGCGCTTCGGTAGCTCTCTACGTGGCACAAGATCTTTTTGGCACAAAGCTAAAAATGAACTTACAGACATGATATCTCAACTCGGCTGCCCAACGTTCTTCTTCACATTAAGTGCAGCTGATACAAAATGGCCTGATCTTCATGCAATCATGCCAGGAATTCCACCTTCTGATGTTGCAAAACAACAGAAATGGAGGAATGATAACATTATCTCTAATCCCCACTTAACATCACTATATATGCACCATAGATTCACAATATTTCGTGAAGTTATATTGGAGAAACACTTGCAAACAGAAGACTATTGGTACAGGTATCCAATCTACCACATTACTTTTATAATTCTTCATACATCAAACTCCTTCTATTTCAAAATTTTCTAACAAAAGAACATCCTTCGCAGGTATGAATGGCAACATAGAGGATCAGCACATATACATGGCTTCCTCTGGATACAAAATGCATCTGATATGGAAACTCTTAATTGGGATAACATAGAAGCAGTTGATCGTGCTAAACAATTCTTCAACAAATACATATCAGCTTGGAACCCTCGGCTTTCTACAATTTCTAACCAATAAATTTCTCAAACAAATGTAGAAGACCCTTGCTTATTGTCTACGTCAAATATTCTTAGAAACAATCCTTTTAATGATCATGTCCAACTTATCAATTGCATTGAGAGACACACAAATTGCACTAAAAAGAGATGCCTCAGGAAAAAAGGCTCTTCATTCGAATGCCGATATAAAGCACCTTGGGAGTTACATGCACATTCCTCCTTGTTCATTGACTCTAATGGCCAAAAAACATACACTCCTGCTCGCAATGATGATCGACTAAATACCCATAACCCTACCATCCTATCAATTTGGCGTGCAAATATCGATTGCCAACCAGTACTCTCAATCCATGCTGTTCAGAAATATATTGCGAAATATGCAGCCAAAGCAGAAAAAAAATCTGAAACATTCCATGACATGCTACGTAGAATTGTACTTGCTTCACCTAATGTTGACCCAGCAACATCTGCATTCCGAAAATTCCTTGCAGAAACTCTTGTCGATCGTGACATAGGAGCACAAGAAACCTGTCATATGATACAGAAATTACCACTAACATTGTGTAGTTGCTCCTTCTTCCCCTTAAATGTAAGCCAACAAATCTATATGAGCCTTCCACAGAATAACACCACAACTCCTCCATCACCACACTTCATAGATACATACATCCATCGACCATCTCCCTTAGAATCCATATCACTTATATAAATAGCAAGATCATGGTCGTATGATCCCCGTCGTAAGACAAACAAATGGAAACAAAGACTTCGAACAAACAATTCTTCGTATCATACCGCGCTATTCCTCAATACCATCCACAACCGACTCTTCTTATGATGACTTCTGTAGAGTTGAACTTATGCTTTACAAACCATTTCGCCATATCGCGAGTGACATAGGAAATTCTGCTGAAGAATTTATCAGAAATTGGCAAGCATTTCGTCCATTCTACAAACCTTGGCATCAACATCGGACACTATCTGATATCGATCCTCCTGCAGATGATAACACAACTACTCAAGAATTCCATCCTCCAGAAACCATGGACCTAAACGAATGGGAATTACTCTCTCAGTTGTACCCTACAGACGAACTGCTCATAAATGACATTCAAATGCTTGGTCTTCATGGTTTTGATGACAACCATAATTGGAATGATACAACTATTCCATTGCATCTCCAAGAAATAGGCGCACATTTCATTGAGAATAATCACTCTCTCCATCACATTATTCAAGCAAATAAAGATACTTTAATGTGCCTTAGCTCATTATCTTCAATGCAGAAAAAAGCTCTGGATATTATTTGTGCTCACTCCAGTAAGAAGGATATCTTACCTGCTCTGCTAATGATAATACAAGGCACTGCTGGAACTGGGAAATCCCTTCTTATAAATTGCAACAAAGAAATGCTCATAGCACTTGCAGGCTCAGAACCTTCACCGATCATGCTCCTAGCCCCTACAGGTGTTGCAGCATTCAACATACAAGCATCGACAATCCATTCCGCTCTCCACCTTCCAATAAAAGATCTTACACCATTAGAAGGCAATGCTCTTGCAAAATTTCAAGAAGAACTCAAGCATATTAGGTACATACTAATTGATGAAATGAGCTTCATTGGACCTAAGATTCTTCCTCAAATTGATCAACGTCTTCGTGAGGCATTTCCATTAAAGAGAAACTTTCCATTCAGCGGTTGTTCGATTATATTAGTTGGTGATCTCGGCCAGTTACCACCCGTCAAAGACATACCACTATATGCAGGGACAAGTTATGGAACTGCATTGTGGAACACATTCACAACAGTCATCACATTGGACAAAATATTTCGTCAACAAGGTCAGAACAGTGCTCAAGTTATTTTCAGAAACGTCCTCCAAAACATTAGAAATGCAAATCCAACAATCGAGGACTACAACATCCTTATGACGCGAACAGACTCTTTCTTGTCTGAAGATGAAATACAGTCTTTACATGATGCTATACATCTATTTCCAACAAACGCTCAAACATTGGAACATAACAAGAAAATGATCAAATCTTTAAACACTCCAGTTGCAAGATCAATCGCAGAAGACGACACCACATATTCTACATTCTCTTCAGAAGAAGAGCAACTAGAGCAAATTGTCTACCTCTGCAAAGGGAAAAAAGTAATGTTGACTTCCAACCTTTGGGTTTCAGCAGGGCTTGTTAATGGTTCTCTCGGAGAAATCATATCCATCTTCTACAAAGAATCAACTTCACCTCCACAACTCCCATCATTTGTAGTAGTTGAATTTCCAAAATACATCAGGCATGCTTGGGATGAAACAAACCCAACTCACTTGCCGATTCCAGCAATAAAAAGAAATGGTCGTACGCAAATTCCACTTAAAATGGCTTGGGCTTTAACTATACATAAATCTCAAGGTATGACTCTGCCACAAGCAACAATAGACATTGGAAAAATTGAACGACAAGGCCTCACGTTCACAGCAATTTCAAGAGTCCACTCACTACAAAGTCTCTGAATTTGCCCTGCATTCAGTTTCGATCGTTTCATGAAAATGAAAGACAACAAAAATATTGCTCGCAGAAAACAAGCAGAACAACGTCTTCGTTCAATGTCTCCTACAGACGACCAACTCCATTCCATGTGTTAACATCAGAAAAAGGTTTACACACATGATCAACTCCATATGTTTCATTTCTACTTACTACCAACAACTTAATTTACTCATTATTAATACATAGTTAAAAAAATTAAATTCGTTATATAATTCTTAACTATTTCATTTTAACATTTTCTATCTTTTGAAACAGAACACATGGACTTAAAAATATCATAGCTCCAAAGCCACTGCATTCCAAATCTAGCATCTCATAAAGGTTTCCAAATATTATAAACTCCAAAAAAATTTAATCACACAACATTTCTACCTCTTAACATTAACCTGATTTACTGATTATTACTAAATGGTTCAAAATATACATTCTTGATATAATGCTTACCTATTTGCATCTAACAATCTCTTTGTTTTGAAACAGAAAACATGGATTCCCAGATATCGCTATTGCAAAACTATAGCGCAGAGATAGATGCAACAATTCATTCATTACAGGAGATACAAAAAAGGTTCCTGCCAGTACCAAATCCAAATGTGCCACTATACAGACTACGACCAACTATAGATTTATTACTTAAAATAAAATCTACTATCAAACGTATAGTCCACATACACGAACGAGATAAATTGAGAAAAGCAAGAGCAGAATGGCAATCCAGAAATAGGCAACTGCAATTCCGAATAAATCTCCAATGGTGTTCAGTCTGCCATCGACCGACCTGCATCTACGACTGAACGTTTCCAATCACATATTACAGGTAACTTCAATTCCAATCTATATTATTTCTTTATGATAGAATTCACACAAAAGCTCATTGAATTCAACTTCAACAAGTTATTTTCCATTTCAAAATAAATATATATTCTTCTAATTTAAAAATAAATAAATTTCTTTGCAGGTTCCTTACTACATCAGCATATCTCCTAATTCTTCGCAAAGCTCAGCATCAATCATTCTCTTCATGATACACATGTACTCTTACTAACATCCAATGTACATTTCTACAATTGCACACTCTTCGAAATAACATTTCAAACATTGTACATTCTTATACTCTCACGTAACAGAAATAAATTGCCATCAGCTAACCTTTCCATTGCATATTCCACTTACTCTCAACAAGATAATTATGTATTCTTTTCAGTAACATATTATTACAATATTAAAACTCCTAATAAATATAAAAAACTTCAAAATGTGACATTAACATATAGTTACATCCTTACGGCGTTTCCTTTGCAACATTAGGTGCAATTGCTAGTTTGCTATTAAAGGAATGAAACATGATCTTTAGTTGGTTATTGAGCTATGTTATAACAAGGTAATTACGAGGAAAAGGGGTTCTATTATATTCGATTGTATCTCATTCCATAGTAGAGTAGATCAACTAGACTCGAAGTGAGAGAGAATAACAGAGTCAATGGTTTGGTATTTTATAGTAGTCTTTCAGGCCACAAGTCTCGGGAGACTCCATAGAGTGTCTTCTTCTTTGTACTTTCATTATTTCCACTCTAAACAAAAGATAGCAAAGTACTCTCACATTCCAACTAGGTTTCGTCTTGTGAGGGTTTTCGAGAGCATAAATTGTCTTCATTGCGGTTAGTGTGTGATTGTATTTTATTATTTAATATTGTATGTATTTTATCTATTACATGCATAAACAATAAATCAATAATTAATAAATCTAGAATCTAACAAAATTTAACCTTCATATTATAGATTTCATTTTATTTTTCTCATATATATTGTGATGAATTGTCCAATGGAATATCCATGAAAATTTGTGAATCATGATATCAAAGAAGGTTCCATAGAAAAATCTCATGGGAAATTGTAATGGATCCAAGGAGCGGTTTGAGTAAAAAATTGCAGAATTATAGCCATGAAAAATGAATATGTTCACAATAGCGATAATCATGCAAAAGAATTATTCTCGAGTTTGGAAGCGCGGGTTATGGATATCAGTTGTAATATGAACCTCCTTATGGTGACTACAGTAAACAAGTTTGAAATTTGGGAAGATGGAGGCTCCAACTTAGAGGGAAAATTAGAGGAAAAATCGGGGAAACATGAAGACCCGGAATAAGAGTCAAGGAAAGAACTCGAAAAAGAGTAGTTGAGTGGGTTTCTTTAACCATTCACAATCCATTTTCAAGATGGAAGCAACGGTTGAAATCAAGCCATATCAACATGAGATTGACGTATTAAATTTGAGTCATTGGTTATAACAATTAGAATTATATTTTAGCGTTCACCACATATATGAGGAACAATAATTATCATTTACTAGATTGAAGTTAGAGGCCCATGACCTAACCTAGCTGGAAAGAAATATGAAGACACTTAGGCTAGAAATTAATCCCCTAGTAACTAAGCGGGAGGACTTTAAAACCCTCACAAAGTCCCAAGTGTACCCTATAAGGTATGTATAAGACCAATGTATCTGATAGCACCACTTTAAGCAATGGTAGGAGTAGAATGTATAAGAGTACACCATATAATTTAGGAAGATGGTCATTGTGTTGGGTATCTTTCCCAAGAGCCAAAATGCATTCCTTAAGTATTAGGGGAGGGGGGCGGAGTGGGAGGGGCGAGGTCTGCACATCCATCTATGAAATCAAATGATGTTGTTCAAAGAAAGGGTTGTAAAGTTTTTGGAATAGAAGGAGCATCAGGAAGATGACAAGGAAGGGAAGAAGAAGTGGGAAGGGGAAAAGGACAAGAATACAATAACCACTACAAATCAATTCAAGGATCCTAGAAATCATTGCAATCACTGCAATATTAATGGCCACACATAAGAGAGGCGTTGGAAACTACATCCAAATTTGAACCCAAAGAAACAAAATAAGGACATGAAGAAAAATAATATTATCATTGTAGATTCAAGCAATCAAGTGGAAAGTAACTCTAACATGGATGAGAATATTTTGTGCACATCGATGCAGAAGGAGATGAATCTAAGTAGCCTTCATCATCAAGAAGAGAAGGGTATTTCCAAGCTCTTCCACATGAAGATATAGGTCAAGAAGACAAATATCAATGTCTTGTTCAACCCAAGTTCATAGGCTAATCTCATAGTAATGTATACAGTCAAAAAACGTAGATTGGAAGTTCAAGACTTGAGACTATTCTAGTCAATATCCATTAGAATGGGTAAGTAAATATGCATAAATCAAAGTAACAAAACAATTTAGGATAAAATTTTCCATTGGTGCTAATTTATTGATGAAGTGGAATTGGATATAGTTCTAATTGATATATATGGATTTGTTTTTAGGAGTCCCTACATGTATATATGAGATGTAATCTTCACGCAGAGATATAACTGAATAGAAATCATTCATTATCAATTCACACAAAGGAAGTTCCAATATTTCACTAGTAAGTTCCAACATAGGCAAGAAATTGATTAGTTCTAGCAAGAAATATGTTTTATTATTTTTAAAAGAAAATTAGTCTATTAAGGATTTCATAAGGAAAGGCATACCTAGAGGGGTGTAAAAAATAACAAAGACAACAACTAGAAGGATTGGTGTAGGCATATAGGGAAGTGTTTAAAGAGCCTAA
Organism: Pinus albicaulis; assembly: GCA_034641835.2. NCBI lineage: Eukaryota > Viridiplantae > Streptophyta > Pinopsida > Pinales > Pinaceae > Pinus > Pinus albicaulis. The sequence goes on from CM076572.1 coordinate 631,589,062, forward strand.
ATGGATACTACACAAGTAAGAAGTGGAGCATAAAATTTAGTTATTGCTTGATTCTCCATTGTTGAATATTGGGTTTTACAAGCAATCCATTATGGAAGCAATCAAAGAAAATAAACAATTATAGTAATTGTTGGATCAGGGTGTGAATAGACGAGGTACCTCACCTTGTGGGTCACCCATCATAATTGTTCCAAAAAAGGATGGGACTTGGTGAATGGCATCAATTATAAAACGTTAAACAAGATTTAAGTCAAGAACATGTAACCCCTACTTAGGATTGATGATCAGTTGGATCGATTGAACCAAGTGAATACCAATATGGAATTAAAATTAGGGTATCACCAAGTTCAATTCAAACAAGAGGACACTTGGAAGACCACCTTGAAAACCAAACAAGGTTTGTATGAGTGGTTAGCCATGTCATTTTCTTATGCATTTCATTAGCTACATTAATGATATTAATGAATGATATATCGAACCTTTTCTAGAATCATTTTTTATTTTTTATTTAGATGATATATTGTTTTATATTGCACCTCAGAGGAGAAAATATGACACTTGATGCAAGTGTTATAGACTTTGAAGAAGCACCAACTACTAGAAAATATCAATAAATGTGATTTTTCACATCACTCTTTTGGTGTTTTTAGGCTATGTGATTAGTGGAGGGGAGTTCAATATAGATATTCCAAATATGGAGGCCATCATTAAGTGGTTGATGCTTACGAATGTCTTTAAAGTTAGAAGTCTCATTGGGCATCAAAGTAATTGAGGAAATTCATAACTTCATTTTCAACAGTAGTTGCGCCACTCAACGTTGAAATAGTGAGTGGAAAGAGCTTCCAATGGGGGAAGGGTTAGTAAAAGGCCTTTGAATAATTAAAAAATAAAACCAACCAAGCACTAGTTCTCACATTACCAAACTTGTAGCATCTCTTGGAAGTGGAGATAGAATTAAGTGTGTATGTCATGGGAGTGGTCTTGATGTAGGGAGGAGGATTTGTATGCTACCATTATGAAGTATTTCATTGAGTGGTTTTCAACTACCCTGCCTATGACAAGGAGGTTGATGCTTTGGAAATCATTATTAAAAAGTGGAAACATTGTCTAATGGGAAAGGAGACCATAATCCACATATATCACCAACCATTATAGTACCTGCATCCCTAAAATAAGCTACAATAGACTAGACACTACAAGTGGACGGTGTTCTTACAACAATTTCATTTAGTCATCAAGAATAAGAAGGGCAATGCAACTTGTGGATGATATGCTTGCAATGTCACCCACATCGGAAATTACAACTTTGGGAACTCCATCACACATTAATTCTTTCACTCATGATGCATACATAGAGGCATATACATAGGATGAGAAATTTCAGAGCCAAATTCATGTAGGAAATGGTGACAACACACTTGACTACCATATCCAACATGTGTTACTCTACAAGTTGGACAAGCTTTATCTTCCTAAAGGCAACTAAAACTCATCAAACATGTTCGAACCTCCAAGGTTGCAGAGCATTTTGGTGTAGGGAAGGAAATGACTAGCTTATAGAGGTATGCATATTGGCCTAAAATGGAAGAATATGTATGAAGGTTCATTAGAAGATGGATGTTTTTGTTGTTCCAACAAGCCTTGTAACTAGAAAAATGGTATGTATTATCCCTTACATGTACTCACTCATCCCTGGGAAGGGGCATGACTCAGTGGGAGGTTTACCATAACTAGGAAGGGACATGACTATATGTTCATGCTAGTTGAAAAGTTCAGTAAGATGTGCATTCTCATGCCCTATAAAAATACAATCAAAGGGAAATAAGCAACAAACTTATTCTTTGAATAGGTATGGGTGCAATTTGGGATACCAACGAACATCATTTCAGACAAGGATACTATATTTCTTAGTACATTTTGGACTACAATGTGGGAGAAGATGGACATGAATTTAAATATGTCTACAACATTCCATCCACAAACAAATGGGAAAACATAAGTAGTAAATGGGACTTTGGTGTATCTTTTGAGGGGTTATAATCATAAGTATCCAAATACTTGGGATAAAAATATTGTCTATATGATAAATAAATCCACACTTCTATTGGTAAGTCCCCATTTGAAACATGTTTCGGATATTTTCCATCTTCACCTTCGGATGTTGTAGATAGAAAAAAAGTAGGAGTGAGGGAGGATGTTAGGTCCCTATATTACTAGTTTAGTCCCTTATTTTTATTAGTGTAGCCCCCTTATTGTTATTGTTGTACCCTTGTAACCCCAATATTGTTATTATTGTGGCCTTACATTATTATTGCTAGGTCGGCTAGGATTATATTTTGGCCCCATGGACTCCTATATATAGAAGGAGGTTTTGGTTATTTATATCATCCAAGAATTGTTCATTTATGTAATATATTTGAGGTTTCCCCCTTGAAGTGGCTAATTTCTAAGGCGTTGATCTCTCTTTTCTTCTATTTTTGGAGTTGGTTTCATAACATTTGGTATCAGAGCTTTGGATTCTAGAGTTTCGCTGCTCCAAACAGGTCATCATGGAATTTTCTCTATCACTGTTTTTATACGAAGGTTCAGACGTTGAAATTTTTACAGAGCGAAGCCTAAATCCTGAGGAACGTCGTGGAAAAATTTTAGATCTTGGTTCGCAACATTTTTGGAGATATGATCTGTGCAAGTTAGGGATTTTTGCAGGATCCTGAATTTAACCTAAACAGGTCATCGTGGAATTTTCGCTATAACTATTTTTATATGAGTGTTCAGATGCTGAAATTTTTACAGATCAAAGCTGCAATCCTGAGGAACGTCGCTAAAATTTTTTAGAGCTTTATTAGCATTATTTTCGGAGATAGGGTCTGTGGAAGTTAGGGAGTTTTTAGGCTCCTGAATTTCATCTCAAAGAGGTGACCATGGGAAAATTGTCATAACTCTCTCTCTGAGCATTGGATTGGAATTCTATAAAAAGTGTCCGCAAGCACGTGGACTGTAGTTTCCTATGTACCAATGTCAAAGCTGAAGGAGGAAAAGGTGACATGTGGCACGTCGTACAAGGTCGTTCTACTGAACCAATCCATAATTAGGTCATTGTGGGAGATTGGGCATAACTTTGCCTTGAAGAATCCAAATCAGGTGAGACCTATGTAAATTTAAAGAAGCTTCAGAGGGCTACTACTGGGTCAAATTTCAAATATTGAAGATCCAGAATAACAGAGATAATTCATTTTCAATATCGAGCTCCACAAAATCAATAACAAGGTGTGTATTTTTTTTCGAATTGCATAAGTCTTGTGTGAAAAATCATTTTGAATTTATTCTAAGGGAATATTGTAGAATAGATATCAGTATTCGGTTATAAAATCCCCCCTAAAAAGAATTCAACACCCATTAAGCCTTTATAAGGCTCTACTATGACTCATGAAGACGAAGAATTGCAACATTAGATACCAAAATTACAAAAGCAAGTGCACCAAATTTCGCTCTCGCAAAGAGCAACAAAAAATGAAATGGAAGTTTTGAAGAAAGGCGTGGAAGCTAAGATGGATTGCATGGAAGCTGGCATGGAAGCTAAGATGGATGGCATGAAAAAGAACATGAAATACAACATGGAAAACATGAAGAATGATCTTGTTGAGATTGCAACAAGATGATGAGCTTAGTGGAAAGAATTCGCCTTCACTAAGTGGGTCCGCACGCTATTTTTGGTGCAAAGTCTATTTTTAGACTATGTCTATTTTTAGACATATGGATCATGTTCTATGAGTTGCAGGATGCTATTTGTGGATGGTTGGTCAAGTCAGAAAAAATAAATGGACTTCTATTTTTAGACATATTGGGTGGAATCTATTTTTAGATTGCCAGTCTAAAAATAGATATGTCGAATATTATTAGCTCTTAATAATATTTGGACTATAAACATTATCTTATTCTCTTGGAGCACTTCGGTTAAGTGCACAGATGTGGCACAGGAGCTGACAGAAGGAATTACGCTATTCCTAAGGGTTAAGTGGAGCTATTGCATGGATACTTCAGTTAGAACTCATGTGAGAGAGTTTGGTGGAGTTGATTGAGGAAGTTAATGGAGTTGTGTTCAATTTAACTAATCTAAACATAGTTGAGCTATTTGTATCTAGTTTAACCGATTGATACAATTAGTGAGAGTGGTGTGAATTAATTATTAATTAATTCACTAATTATAAACTCATTAATCAACTAAAGAATACATCAGTTAACTTCAGTGCATGGACAGTTTCAGTGGAGACCAGTGCAGAGATAGGTGAAAGAGTAGGTTAACTATCAGTTGTGACTATACAGTTGCTATTTGCAACACACAGATAGGTGGAGAAGCCCATGAGGATTGCGCAGTACAAGCCAGGTGGTTTATCTATTTAATGAAGCCATCCCATAGCATTGAAAATGCAATAGAGGCTGGCTATCAAGTGGCAAAAGATTGGAGCATGTGTTTTTGCTAGATCTAGCTTGATAGTGTGTAGCAATTGAGGGTGTGCATGAGAGCTTGTGAGGAGCTTTTGTACTATGATTGTTACATGATCTCCATGACATATAATATACGGATAGTTGGGGTTTTCAGCTTTAAGCTTTCCCATTAAATACTGTGTTCATATGTGTGATTGTTTGTGGTTTTAATGTATGCATGCAATTGATTTTATTTCCGCATGTGATGATCAATGGTAGAAGAGATTATGTATTATGCATGAAGCTAAAATAGTGTGTGATCAAGAGAATATCGGTGAATAATATATCAGTTATTCAAATTTCTACATGGTATCAGAGCGATATTGATCATTGGAGCAATTGCAAAGCATTGAAGCGGTTGAGTTTTGTGCTGGTGGAATTCGAATTTGCAGCAGTGTTTTCTTGGTGTCGAAGTTGAGATGTCTTTCAACGGATTGCGATTGGAGTATGCCCTTGAGGGCGGCTTGAATTATATTGCATGGAAGGACAGGATGGAGGCGGTGCTGGAGGACAATGAGTTGAAGGAGTTCATAGATGCAGAAATTCCAAACGTTGCTTCTAGTGATCTTTGCCGCACTTGACGCATGGCAAGACAAAAAAGTATAGTTGGATTACGTGTTGGAAGGTGGTTAGGATCACATAGTGTCAGCCTTCATGGTAAGGGCTTCTCCATTCATGATGTGGAAAGCTTTGACGGTTATATTCCCCAAAGCAAGAGAGACCGGAGGAAGTTGGCAATCAAGGATAGAGTGGATAGAATCGAAACATAAAGATGGAGAAAGGCGGCAGAGTATGCCCAAGTACCTCACGAAGTTCATCCAATGCGAGGATGAGCCTGGGAAGTGTGGGGGTTATTGTTGATGGCGAGGACTTGGTGAGCTTGGCTCTCCTTTGGGCTTTCGAAGAGTTGGCATTCCTATCAGAGACTTCTGCAGTGGACGAGAGAATTCCGGGATGGGAGCGACTTTGGTTGGATCTTGTGCAAGAGGAGATAAGGAGAAGTACCGGGGATGGATCTTCATCAAAGAACTTTGATGAAGGGTGTAACTGGCTGCTAAAGAAAAGAAGGGGAAGAGAAAAAAAGCTTCTCAATCCGGTGCGAAAGGCAAGAAGCGGGACATGTCCAAGGTGAAGTGCTTTCACTGTCACCAACACGGACATTACGCCACTAGTTGTCCACAAAAGAATAAAAATAAGTAGGCTGCTGGGACTGCAGCTGGAGAGGCCTTAGCCTCATAGTTTGAGCTGGATTTTTCACTGATCACATGCTTGGTCTCAAGTGTGACAGGTTCAGTGTCGTTTCTTGACAGTGGTGCGTCTTTTCACATGACAGGAGATCGAGATTTGTTTACTGATCTGGATGAGAAAGATCTTGGAGTGCACATCGAGATGGGCGATGATGGTAGATACAGTGCGACCAGTATCGGTACCATTTCCTTTGAGAGGGATTTTGGTAAACCCTTCGTATTGAAGGAAGTGATGCATGTTCCAGGATTGAAGAAGAATCTGATCTCTGTGGCGATGTTAGAAGACAAGGGATATGATATTGTCTTTAGCAAGGGAAAGGCTTTCCTGTGCAGTAAGGCAACTGGTGAGACCCGGAGGATAGGGGTTTGAGTTAAGAACCTTTATCAATTACAGGTAGATGGCTATGCAGCAATGGCAAGCAAGGCAGAAGGAGTGGTGAGCCGGGATGATGGCGAGTTGTGGCACCGGAGATTGGGCCACCTTCACCATGGAGCTTGGAAGATACTGCAGCAGATTTCTACTGGGCTTCCTAAGGGTACTCTTACGTAGTCAGCTCAGTGCAAGGGATGTACCTTGGGAAAATTTGTGAAAGCCACCTTTCACGAGAAGGATAGTTGTGCCACGACGATCCTTGAGAGAATTCACACAGACGTGTGTGGACCTTTCTCAGTAGCTTCGACAGCAAAGCACAGGTACTATGTGATATTTTTTGATGATTTTTCTCGTAAGTGCTGGATCTTCTTCATGCAGAAGAAGAGAGAGACATACTCAAAGTTCTGTGAGTTCAAGGCACTGGTTGAGAAAGAATCAGGGAAGCAGGTGAAGGCTCTTAGGAGCGACAATGGTGGTGAATTCATCTCTGGCGAATTCAAGGACTTTTGCAGCGCAGAAGGAATTCGAAGAGAACTCATAGCACCTCATAACCCACAGCAGAATGGGGTTGCTGAGCGGAAGAACAGAACGATCGTGGGTGCTACACGGGCGATGTTGCATGATCAAAGCCTTCCCATACACTTGTGGGCTAAGGCATGCAATACTGCAGTATATGTGCAGAACCGTTGTCCTCACAGGATACTTGGCATGAGTACACCCGAGGAGGCGTTTTCTGGTAAGAGGCCTGATATTTCCCATTTGAGGATTTTTGGTTCACCTGTTTACATTCATGTGACGAAGGATGCCAGGAAGAAGCTAGAGCTGACTGCAGAGGTTTGGATATTTTTGGGGTACACTGATACGCCCCACAACTATCGTGTGTATTTTCCAGACAGTCGCAAGACTGTTGTGCGACAGGATATCAAATTTCATGAGGATAAAGCCATGAAGTGTTTGCTTGAGAGGGAGCTACACTTGCATGCAGATGAGGAGCTATTAGTTCCTAAGGATGAGCCTCAGGATGTGGATCAACCACAAGATGTGGTTCATGGAGTGGAAGAGACCACTCATGCAGCGCCAACCATCAGAGGGCGGAAGCGCACTACAGAAGCTGAGCAACTGGCTCAAGATGTAGAGAAGGTTGTAGGAGCACCTACATCACAACGCAAACAGAGACAGTCACCTGACCGGTATACTGGATACATGGCTCTTATGAGCAAGTGTATCATGACAGAGCCATCCTCTTTCGAGGAAGCTGTGGAGGATCCCGCATGGGTAGATGCCATGGTGGAAGAGTATGATTCGATTGTCAGAAACAGTGCATGGGAGATTGTCCCAACGCCGGAAGGGAAATCAGTGGTGGGTTCGAGATGGATCTACAAAGTGAAGCAGGCAGCTGACGGGAGTGTGGAGAAGTGCAAGGAAAGATTTGTTGCCTGAGGCTTCTCGCAGATTGAGGGGATCGATTATGAGAAGACCTTTGCACCTGTCGCAAGGTGCTCTTCCATACAGACGATTCTTGCTCTCTCAGCGCAGATGGGGTGGCACATTCATCAGATGGATGTGAAGACTGCGTTCCTCAACAGAGTCATTGAGGAGGAGGTGTACATAGAGCAGCCCGAAGGTTTCGAGATCTTCAGCGGCGAGTCGAATGTGTGCAGGCTCAAGAGAGCGCTATATGGGTTGAAACAAGCACCTCGTGCTTGGTACACACGGATAGACAGTTATTTCACCGGACTTGGATTCTCCAAGAGTGAGGCAGATCCGAACCTATACCAGATAGTGGTGGAGGGTAAGTTGCTGATCATTGTACTTTATGTAGATGATTTGATTTTGACAGGTGATGAGCTGTTAATACTCTCATGCAAGGACGATCTTGCAAAAGAGTTTGAGATGAAGGACTTTGGCCTCCTTCGTTATTTCCTGGGATTGGAAATTTGGCAGCGCAGTGATGGACTGTTTGTTTCTCAAGGCAAGTATGCCCAAGAGATACTGGAGAAGTTCAACATGCATGGCTGCAAGCCTGTTGATACTCCTCTTTCTGGTGTATGGAGGAAGGAGGATGCTACTTCAGCGGAGGTAGTGGATGCCATTGTTTATCGACAGTTGGTGGGGTCGCTTATGTATCTGGTCAATACACGACCTGACATATGCTATGTTGTTAACCAGCTTTCACAAGCTATGGTTAAGCCTACCAAGCTCTACTGGAAGGCATGCAAGCATGTATTGAGATATCTCAGAGGCACATCGGGATATGGATTATGGTACAGACAATCGGATGAGGTGAAGCTATGTGGCTTCACGGATGCAGATTGGGCAGGGAGCCCAACAGACAGAAAGAGCATATCTGGAGGGATTTTCAGTATCGGGTCGATAACAGTTTCTTGGTACAGTAGGAAGCAGAGATCCGTGGCACTCAGTTCAGTAGAGGCCGAGTATATGGTAGCGAGTTTGGCTGCATGCGAGGCTATATGGATGAGGAAGATCCTGGTCGAGTTGTTCGGTTCACACTTAGAGCCTACTGTGATTTATTGTGATAATCAGAGTTGCATAAAACTCTCGGTTAATCCAATATTTCATGATAGATCTAAACACATTGACATCCGATATCATCATATCAGAGATTGTGTGCAGCGAAAGATCATGTTACTTTCATACATTCCCATGGAGGATCAGGACGCTGATATCTTGACAAAGGCGCTCACCAGAAGAAAATTCGAATACCACAGAGGCATGATAGGGGTGGCAGATAATCCTTATCTTGTTGAGAGGGAGTGTTGAGATTTCAACAAGATGATGAGCTTAGTGGAAAGAAGTCGCCTTCACTAAGTGGGCCCGCAGGCTATTTTTGGCGCAAAGTCTATTTTTAGACTATGTCTATTTTTAGACATATGGATCATGTTCTATGAGTTGCGGGATGCTATTTGTGGATGGTTGGTCAAGTCAGAAAAAATAGATGGACTTATATTTTTAGACATATTGGGCGGAATCTATTTTTAGATTGCCAGTCTAAAAATAGATATGTCGAATATTATTAGCTCTTAATAATATTTGGACTATAAACATTATCTTATTCTCTTGGAGCACTTGAGTTAAGTGCACAGATGTGGCACAGGAGCTGACAGAAGGAATTACGCTATTCCTAAGGGTTAAGTGGAGCTATTGCATGGATACTTCAGTTAGAACTCATGTGACAGAGTTTTGTGGAGTTGATTGAGGAGTTAATGGAGTTGTGTTAAGTTTAACTAATCTAAACATAGTTGAGCTATTTTTATCTAGTTTAACTGATTGATACAATTAGTGAGAGTGGTGTGAATTAATTATTAATTAATTCACTAATTATAAACTCATTAATCAACTAAAGAATACATCAGTTAACTTCAGTGCATGGACAGTTTCAGTGGAGACCAGTGCAGAGATAGGTGAAAGAGTAGTGTGACTATCAGTTGTGACTATACTGTTGCATATTTGCAACACACAGTGATTGGAGAAGCCCATGAGGATTGCGCAGTACAAGCTAGGTGGTTCAAGTTATTTAATGAGCCATCCTACAACATTGATTACGCAATAGAGGCTGGCTATCAGGTGGCAGAGATTGGAGCATGTGTTTTGCTAGATCTAGCTTGATTAGTGTGTAGAAATTGGAGGTTGTGCCGAGAGCTTGTGAGGAGCTTTGTACAATGATTGTTACATGATCTCCATGACATATAATATATATATAGTTGGGGTTTTCAGATTTAAGCTTTCCCATGAAATACTGTGTTCATATGTGTGAGATTGTTTATGGTTTTAATGTGCACATGCAATTGTTTTTATTTCCGCAATTAATGATCAATGGTAGAAGAGATTCTGTATTGTGCATGAAGATAAAATAGTGTGTCATCAGGAGAATCTCGGTGAATAATATATCATTTTTTCAAATTTCTACAGATCTAAATGCACACATTGAAGGTTTGACAAAGTTGATACAAGAAATATTTCTTAATCCAGAAAATATAGTAGAGGAAACTAATGATGAGAACAAAATAAATGTTAATCGTGATTTCATAAACTCTAATGTTGGATGGAAGAACCACCATATCCAAAGATGGATATGAGGAAGTTTTATGGCAAGGATCCCCTAACATGGATACTACAGATGGAGCAATATTTTGATTTCAATAATGTGCAAAACACACAAAAGGTACGCATTGCAACTTTATTTTTAGAACAAAATACATTTGTATGGTATAGATGGCTTTGCTCCCGTAAAAAAATTGTCACTTGGTCAATTTTTACGAAGGAAATGATAGTACATTATGAGGATACAAAAAGTAACACCTTCTTTAGCCAATTGATAAATCTCAAACAAAAGGGTTCAGTGGTGGAGCACATTGAGGACTTCCAAAAATTGAATATAAGGGTAACTGATATTCTAGAGGAACACCAGATTGATGTCTTTATAGGGACTTTAAAGGATAACATCCAACATGAAGTTCGTGTTTGGGAACCTGATTCATTGGAAAAGGCATTCAGGTTGGCAAGAAAAATTGAATGTAAAATTATGGCAACAAAGAAGCCTACCACTCACATATATAAAGATGGAAGTGTTGCTACTCCTAGACTTCCACAACCTACAAGGTTGACACCACAACAATTGGAAGAAAAAAGAGAAAAAGGGCTTTGCTACAGTTGTGATAGCAAATACACTAAAGGTCATAAGTGTGCTGAGAAGGAATTATTTTACATAGATTGTGAAGAGGAAGAAGTAAATCAATAAGAATCTTCAAAAGAAGAGAATATACTGCAGATCCAACCCTAGAAGAGATAAATAGTTTTGACCTATTGTGTAATGCATTGGCAGGAATTACCATATAAAACTCTCAAATGAAGAACTATCAGAAGAAAAGATAACCGTATTTGATTGATTCGGTGTGCCAAAATTTTATTCATTATGAGGTAACCAAACAATTGAATTGTTTCTCTCTTTTAACACCAGAGTGTCAAGTGACGGTTGCAAATGGAGGAACTATAAATTTCTTTGGAAAGTGCCATAATATCAAAATAACCATGGAGGAACATGTATTGAATACTCCAATGCTCTCCATTCCAATGGCTGGTGTTGATGTTGTACTAGGAGTACGATGGTTACAATTTTTGGAGACAATAGCTTTTAATTTTCAAGAAATTTTCTTGAATTTTTATTCAGAAGGAAAGGAAGTTCAATTATGGGGTATAGCAGGGAAGCCAGGAAAGATAATAAACTCTAATGCCATGAAAAATATTCTGAAGAAATAACAATGAGGCGTAATTACACAACTATGCTCATTAGAAGTTCCAACATCCAGTCATCTATTTACGGGAGATCTCCAAAAGTCTTGGACGATATTCCAAGGTGTTTGAAACTCCCAAAGGACTCCCACCTATCCATGATCATGATCATTCTATTCATTTGATTCCACGAAGTGTTCCTCCAAACATCAAGCCTTATAGATATCCTTATGTCCAAAAGAGTGAAATTGAACGTATGATGGCGGAAATGTTAGAGGCAAGTATAATTCAACCTAGTCAAAGTTATTTCTTTGCTCCTGTAGTATTGGTACACAAGAAGGATGGGTCATGGCGCATTTTTTCGGATTATGGGGAGCTCAATAAGCTCACCATTAAAGATACATTTCCCATTCCTATTATTGATGAATTATTGGATGAATTAAATGGAGTAATTTATTTTACCAAGTTGGATCTTCGTTCGGGATATCATCAAATTAGAATGAAGATTGAAGATATTCCAAAACAACATTTCGAACTCATGAGGGTCATTATGAATTTTTGGTCATGCCTTTTGGCCTTACCAATGCACCTTCATTCTGAGTTGATGGAGCCCCATTCTCAAACCCTTCCTTAGAAAATTTGTGCTAGTATTTTTTTATGATATACTAATCTACAGAAGGTCTTGGAAGGATCATGTTCAACATGTTGACAAGGAGCTTAAAATATTGTAGAAGAAACAATTATATGAAAAATCATCCAAATGTTTCTTTGGAGTACAAGAAGTGGAATATCTGGGTCATATTGTATCTCACGAGGTTGTTAAGGTAGACCCTTACAAAATTAAAGCCATTAAGGAATGGAAATTCCCCACAACTATAAAGTAGTTGCGAGGATTTCTTGGTTTAACAGGGTATTATCGCAAGTTTGTTAAGAATTATGGGAGAATAGCAGCACCTCTAACAACATTATTGAAGAAATATGCATTTTCATGGACTCCTGAAGAAACTAAGGCCTTTGAACATCTTAAAGAGGCAATGTGCCTAGCATCGGTCTTAGTTACGCTAGACTTCACAAAAACCTTTATTGTGGAATGTGATGCCTCGAGAAATGGAATTTGTGTTGTTTTAATGCAAGAAGGAAAACCCGTTGCTTTTGAAAGTTGTCCAATCAAAGGAAAGTATTTATAGACAGCTATTTATGAGAAGGAAATGTTGGCAATACTAAATGCACTAAAGAAATGGTGACCTTACCTAATGGGAAGAAACTTAAAGGTAAAAATTGATCATGATAGTCTTAAATAATTTTTGGAACAAAGAATATCTTTAGAAGAGTAGCAAAAATGGGTCACAAAGATGTTGGGTTATGACTTTGAAATAATCTACAAAGAAGCTAAATGTTCAGCCAACGGATACTCTCGAAAGAATGAAGAGGTGGAAGAATTTCTTTGTGCCATTTCTATTATCTGACTGATTGGATAACTGAAGCAAGAGATGAATGGAAGAAGGACAAATATGTATGGACACTCATTCAAAAGTTGCAGCAAGATCCTAGTACATCTTATACATTTAGTTGGAAAAATGATTCCTTATGGTACAAAGATCGCTTATATCTTTGTAACAATTCCCAACTAAAACAAAAGATTCTTCTGGAATTGCACACTTCTCCTTTAGGAGGACACTTAGGATTTTTAAAAACTTACCACAAGGTGAAGAAAGAATTTTTTTGGGATGGCCTTAAATCTGATATTCAAAATTTTGTGGAAATTTTTTTGGTTTGCCAACAGAATAAAGTTGAGACAATTAAGACCCCGGGACTTCTACAACATTTATCCATTCCAAGTCAACGTTGGGAGGAGATTTCAGTGGATTTTATCACAGGTTTACCTTAGTCCGAAGGAAAGAGTGTCATCATGGTGGTAGTTGATAGACTTACCAAGTATGCACAATTTTGTGCATTATCTCATCCATTTAAAGCAAGTACAGTTGCTACTACATTTATGGACACAATTCAAAAGCTACATGGAAATCCAAATATTATTGTGAGCGACACAGATCCCATTTTTACTGGAAATTTTTGGACAGAGTTATTTTCTTGTTAGGGTACTCAATTAGCTCATAGCTCATCTTATCATCCTCAATCTGATGGTCAAACTGAGATAGTGAATAAATGTTTGGAAGGATATCTTCGTTGTTTTGTATCTGATAAACAAACACAATGGGTCAAGTGGTTACCTCTCGATGAATGGTGGTATAACACTTCCTTCCATATTGCATAAAAAATGACCCCATTTATGGCACTTTATGGATATCATCCACCATCCATCACATCATCTTTAAGAGAAAATTCGAAGGTTCAAGCAGTGGAAGATCACATCGAGCATCAACAAGAAGTTCTCCAACTCTTAAAGGATAACCTAAATTTGGCACAAAATCGAATGAAACAATAGGCATATCAACATCTCAGCGAGAGAAGTTTTGATGTAGGAGACTGGGTATTTTTATGGCTACAACCATACAAACAAATTTCCCTCAAGCAAGCTAAGAAGGATACTAAATTATTGCCAAAGTACTATGGTCCTTACAAGGTGTTTCAAAATATTGGTACTATGGCATACAAATTGGAGCTTCCTGCTTCTTCGCAAGTGCATCTAGTTTTCCACGTTTCATGCTTAAAGAAGGTTATAGGTGAAAATCTTCTAGTTCAAACAATATTGCCAAAACTTGATGAGGAAGGAAAAATCATATTGGAACCTGAAGTGGTCACGGAAACAAGAACTCGATAGCTACGAAATTGATCAATTTTAGAGTATCTCATCAAGTGGAATAACTTGCCCATTGAAGATTCTACATGGGATGATGAAAATTTTATACAGAAGCACCCATAGCTACTCAAGCGTTGAGGACAACACTTTTTTGAAGGACAAGGGCATGTTAGGTCCCTATATTACTAGTTTAGTTCCTTATTGTTATTAGTGTAACCCCCTTATTGTTATTGTTGTACCCCTGTAATCCTAATATTGTTATTATTGTGCCCTTAAATTATTATTGTTAGGTCGGCTAGGATTATATTGTGGCCCCATGGACTCCTATATATATAAGGAGGTTTTGGTCATTTGTATCATCCAATAATTGTTCATTTATGTAATGTATTGGAGGTTGCCCCCTCGAAGTGGTTGATTTATAAGGCGCTGATCTCTCTTTTATTCTATTTTTGGAGCTGGTTTCATAACAAAGGATGTCAAAGTAGATGCATTATGAGAAAAAAAAGCGTTGATAAGATTAAGCGAATCCATTTGCAAGTATAGGAGACGTTGAAGAATTCATGGTAAAAGTTGAAGGCTAGGCATGATCAATACAAAACAGAGAAGACATTTAGAGTGGGAGATAAAGTATGGTTATAGTGGAACAAGAAGAGATTACAAGGTCCTGGTAAAAAAATAAAGGCTTTGTTATATGGTCCTTTCAAGATACTAGATAAGGTAGGATATAATGCATATAGAATCAATGTACCCCCATACATGTGCATTTACTCAGTGATGTGGAAAATCTCAAATTCTATGATTCTTTCATGTTGGATTAGGAAGAGGAGTAGATCCTAGCTTCCATAGAGGATTTAGCTCCACAATCCCAGGAAGAGTTAACAGAGGATATAGTTTTGTAGAAGAGGCCTAAAACTACAAGACAAGGGAAATGTGACCTTTTGCAGATTAGGTTGAAAGGGAGACTTCCACACAATGTAAAAGGTACTCCAGGGAAAAGTTAGAGGAAAAATTTCCTCACCTCATTTAATAAATATTTTGGGACCACAAACCTCCAAAAATGGAGAGATGTGATCTAAATTGGATAATTATACAACTTGTCATCTATTATGATGCTTTCAGAGTGGAAAGATTGGAGGAATAATCTTGCAGGAGAATTTTATCGATGGGACCCAATTTGGAGAATTAGGATCTAAAACCTTCTATGGCCATTTTGAGGCCTTAAACGATGTTTTTGGGGGTAAAACTTTCCCACTTTATCACCAGACCTCATCACATTATTCTACACTCACATACTTTTCAATGGTGCAAGAATCACATCAATCGTAGTTCATATAAAAATTAATGCCTCTCAACAATTTCCCTACTGTGATTGATCACCATAATTCAAGAAGTGCCACATTAGCCCTATTACTCAGGGAAAAGGGCCTAGCCATGTGAAAACTATGAAGAAGACTCTAGAAGTTTGAAATTTGTAACTCTCATTAAGAGTCGAAGGAGTCAAACTTAACCCCTAGTTGGCTATCATGTTATGTTATAACTGGGCCACTAGGAGGAAAAGGGGTTCCATTTTATTCAATTGTATTTTGTTCCATACTAGAGAAAAGAAACTAGGACTGGTAGTGAGAGAGAATAACCAAAGAGTTTATTGTTTTGTAGCAAACTATTATGCAATAGGTCTCAGGTAATTCCATAGAGAGCGCCTTCTCCTTTGTACTTGCATTATTTCCATTTGAAACAAAAGAGATCAAATCAATCTCACATTCTAGTTGGGTTTTCTCATGTAAGAGTTTCCTAGAGCATATATTGTGTTCTTTATGTTTGGTGTGTGATAATTTTATTGTTCTCTATTTTTCGCATATTTATTTTACAAAAATGAGTAGGATTTATATTAAAATTTGTGTTTGAACGTAGCAGTTACTTGGGAAATGGGTTACAATATGTTCTCCTTCTTGTGAGCCCCTTTGACTAGCTAATACTATGACGCTTTTATAAACAAACTAAGAAACCAACCTCCTCCCGATAAGAGTAGGGAGGGAAAATTTCAAAACTAACTCTCCTGATTTTGATTCTTACTGCTTTATGGGAGTATGAGTAAATTCTAACAATTTTATTACAAATAAAATGCAAAAACATAACATTTTTATAAATTTCTAGTGGACATCCCCTCGTTGGATCCACAGGGTGCAAGATAGTCCTTAGGACTGAAGTTATTTTTTCTATGATCTCACCTACTTCTTGTTACTAGTGGGGAAGAACGTTGAGTTTTAATCACTTCTGAGAAGGGGGAGAGGAGGAGGGTGTGTACTTCTTCTCAGTCCCCTTACATGATTCTTATTTTTTCAGTTTTGAAGGAACTTTTGGAGCGCCATTATCTGAGTCTACTTCATTTTTTGGATTTAAAGAGTCTTGACCTGGCGCTGGCGGATCCTTCTGGATAACGAGATTCTCATATTTTGCCTCAACTTCAAAAATGTTGCTAGAAATGGGTTGATAAGAAAATTTAACTATACATGTTTATTATTGCTTATTTCCTTGCTTATTGCGTTTCCTTTTCACTGGAGTGTTCATCCTTGCTTATTTTCTTATTTCCCCTCTTTAGAAAGAGACAATTGGTTTCTGGGAACTGCAACTTTTGGACAACTTTTCGTGAAGTGTCCATACACATGACACATATTACACTTGAAAGGAACATGCTAATAATCCAAATCCTGAAGGTGAGACCAACCATCCAAATTTAGCTGAATCGCCAGAGGGAGGCCTTTTGAGAAGTTTACTTCCAAACTAACTTTGGCATACACAACATTGTTCCTATGAGCCTTATCACTAGTGATAAATCGACCTAATTTTTCTCTTATATCCTTAAAAATGTTAGGAAACGATCAAACAACAGAGAGATAAAGCAATATGATCCATACATGTTTAGATGAAATTTCCATCACGGGGTTAAATCACAAATACCAATGAGTGAGAAACAATCCTATGTTACCCATGAAATAAGGATACGATTTCTAGATCTAGTATCTATCTTTCTGGTTTTCAAAAAGAAATGTGTAATACCCATTTCCACAATAGAAAATATCCAAAGGTTCATGATTTTCCCAACTGAGAGAAACCCAATCTTTAACAATCTCATAACTTGGCCACATGCTAGTAAACTTTTCCAATAACCCTTTGTCTTTCAATGTTTCCACATTCTTTTTCACTGAGGGAGAAAACCCCATATCCAAAGAAGGGATTGATTATGTCTTCTTCACAAATTTATTTGGGGCACTCATTATGCATGCATTGAACCACACAACTAAAATAACACACGTCTGGACTCCATCAAAAGTTATTCACGAGCTACCCCTATAGTAGTAATCCAACAGATCAACAATAGAAAGTCTTTTGAAATGTTGAAACTTCACAGCCACAAGCAGTCACGAATAGGAGGCATCAACAATGACATCAAACACAGGTTCATTGGTAGTTACATGCATGCTAAAATGCAAAAGCTTGAACGAGGTCATGGTGGCTGCATCTAACTCAAGTATGATATGAAAGGGAGCAAGGGTTGAAGGCAACTATGGAAACACTAGCTGGCGAGAGGTCATAGAGCTCTCATCGATTACAAATATTATTGCATAATCTTTATTTTCTACATGTTATCTATTACATGCATAAGTAATAAATTAGTGATTGGTAAATTTGGAATTGAAAGGAATTTAACCTTCACAATATACATTTTAGTTTATTTTTATTACTAGATATGCTATGACAAACCATCTAATGGAGCATCCATGACAATTTACATATTAAACTTTCTATGATTTTTATGTATCAAGTTTTTTTATTTATTGTGTGTTTGATAATAAATTTAAAGATCTAGATTTGGAAAGATTGCGTAATATATTGGTTGAGAAGCATAACAAGTTTACAACTATGGGAAAGATTAGCTCAAAGAAAAAAGATTCTTATAGGTGAAGGTAAGTCATGATAACATTAAAAAAGGTGCAATAAAGAGCAAAAAAAAGCACAACATCAAGAACAACCATAATAAGAAGGAAATAATTTGAAAAAGAAACCTTGTAGGTATTGCAATCTTTCATGCAAGCTAGGAAGCAAGCATGATTTAATAAATATCAAGAATCTCGTGGTTGTTGTGGTGTTCCTCCTAGTGAGGTTTATCTTTGCCCAAATTAAATGTTTCCATAGACATTGATGATAAGATAATGATTTCTAAGCATCCTTGAGATGACCCTAGTGTACCTAATTTTTCTCAAGTTGGAGAGGTTTGTTAACCCAAGTGGGCTACAAAACTCATTTAGGTAGAAAATTTCGATGTTGGTGTTGTCTCAAGCACTCATAATACCTTTGGTTAAAAGTAATGATCTCACTATGTGCTTATGTCAAGGGTGATGGCTACATGTGATCCTTAATCTTATGAATAAGCTTTTAGCAAGCAAAAGTAGGAGAATGTTGTGGCAAACAATTAGAACTCTTTGGTAAGGCTCTTCCAACAATGAAGAATGTTATTGGATGTAAGTGTGTCTACAAAATCAACCTTTTTTTACATGGTACTATTAAGAAGCATAAAGCATAGTCAATTGTTTAAATATTCTCTTTGAAAGAAGGTATTCACTACACTAATACCTCTACCTCTATTACCAAAATGGACACCATTCAAATTATGCATTCACTTGCTTCTAGTTTCTGTAGGGAGGTTCACCATATGGATGTGAAGTTTTCCTTTCTCCTTCGAGATCTTCGTGTATAGATTTATATGCAACAATCCCCAATATTTGTTTGGTATTGCTACCTCTTCTTTTGTTTGCAAGTTGAAGGAATCTCTTCTTAGGTTGAAATAAGCATCCATGGTATGGTGTGAGAAGATTGAGTGATTAATGA
Organism: Pinus albicaulis; assembly: GCA_034641835.2. Taxonomy (NCBI): domain Eukaryota; kingdom Viridiplantae; phylum Streptophyta; class Pinopsida; order Pinales; family Pinaceae; genus Pinus; species Pinus albicaulis. The sequence continues at coordinate 631,608,065 of CM076572.1, forward strand.
TTGATAGGGGATTTAGTTACCATTCAATGAGATATTAACCTTTTGTATGATTCAACATGTCATAGGTGATGTTCTTATACTTATCATGTATCCAATGATTTGATTCTTATGGCTAATAGTGTTTTTACATGATGTTTGCTATAAAGAAGAAACTTACAAGTTGTCTTGATATCAACTTAGGCTTATTTTTTTGGTAACCAAATTTTGAAAATTGATAATGGTATTTTCCTTTCACAACCTATATATTCTCTTAAGTTAGTAAATTATATATATATATATATATATATATATATATATATATATATATATATATATATATATATATATATATATATATATATATGATTGCAAATCTTACCCTACCTTTGTTAAATATGGAGTCAACCACTCTTTGTGGTTCTTTAATGTATGCAACTTTGAAATGACAACTTCTAGAGAGCCTTGTAGTCAACTACTTACTGTGACTCTTTGAGTGTATGTTGCTTTGCAATGACAACTTCTAGAGTCTTGTATATTTTGATTATCACCATCGTTGTTGACTTTCTTTCTCAATATATGCAAGATTAAAGAGAAAGTCACTAAAAGTGTAATGTTAGATATGTCTAGGATACCCATCAACTTGGGATTTCATACGCCTATGGGAGTTTAATACTCCATTTTGTGACTCTTTAGTGTATGTTGCTTTGAAATGACAACTTCTAGAGAGCCTTGTAGTCAACTACTCATTGTGACTCTTTGAGTGTATGCTGCTAAGCAGTGACAACTTCTAGAGAGCCTTGTATGTTTTGACTATATGCTACTTTGCAGCGACAACTTCTAGAAAGCCTTCTATATTTTGACTATCACCATCGTTTATAACTTTCTTTCTCAATATATGCAGATTAAGAAACAGTCACTAAAAATTTAATATTAGATATGTCCAGGATACCCATTGTGTAATGTTAGATGTGTCTAGGATACCCATCAACTTGGGGTTTAATACGCCTATGTAATGTTAGATATGTCTAGGATACCCATAATGTAATGTTAGATGTGTCTAAGATACTCATCAACTTGGGGTTTAATACGCCTATGGGAATTTAATATTTCATTTCATATTTAGCAAAACAGGAATAAGGTCAACTTGGGGTTTAATACGCCTATGTAATGTTAGATATGTCTAGGATACCCATAATGTAATGTTAGATGTACCCATCAACTTGGGGTTTAATACGCCTATAGGAGTTTAATATTCCATTTCATATTTAGCAAAACAAAAATAAGGTCAACTTGGGCTTTAATACGCTTATGTAATGTTAGATATGTCTAAGATACCCATAATGTAATGTTAGATGTAACCATCAACTTGGGATTTAATACGCCTATAGGAGTTTAATATCCCATTTCATATTTAGCAAAACAAGAAGGTAGACACAACTATTGGAGGCTGCACAGTAATATATCGCAGAAAATTGTAATGTTAGATATGTCTAGGAAACCCATAATCTAATATTAGATGTACCCATCAACTTGGTTTTAATACGCCTATGGGAGTTTAATATTCCATTTCATATTTAGCAAAACAGAATGGAAGTTTAATATTCCATTTCATATTTAGCAAAACAGAAAGGTAGACGCAACTATTAGAGGCTGCACAGCAGTAAATCGCAGAAGATTGAGGCGTGGACGGCAGGATTCGAACCTGCGCGGGCAAAGCCCACATGATTTCTAGTCATGCCCGATAACCACTCCGGCACGTCCACTTGATTGATACCTTCGAAATTCAATTAATACATGTCAGAAAAATCTTGACAAAAACGAAGTCACTTCCATTTCGAAAACGCCCGCATATGTTAACACAACAGCGCCTGTAGCTCAGTGGATAGAGCGTCTGTTTCCTAAGCAGAAAGTCGTAGGTTCGACCCCTACCTGGCGCGGTTATTGATATGTCCATTGGAAGCTTATTTTTTTGTATTGCATTTTGCTCTCTAATATGAGATATCACTTCAGAAAATGGATCATGGCTTCCAAATGAATGTATGGATCTCTTTGTACATTTTTTTATTTCTGGAATAGATGGATCTCTTTGTACATTTTTTTATTTCTGGAATAGATGGATTTATAATATATAAAGAAGATTGTAGAAAAGAGTAAATACAAAAGGGACTATCAATAGTTGGCTACATTTCAGAATCGAAAGGCAATCCAAAAATATATTTACCGCCTGGATGCTTCAACATATTTGAAATACAGTTCAAAATGACGAGTGTAATATGTACATAGAACTCCTGTAATCTCTTGATATACATAAACCCAAAAAGTACCGCCTGGATGCTTCAACATATTTGAAATACAGTTCAAACTGATGAGTGTGATGAGTGTAATATGTACGGAGAACTCTTGAAATACATAAACCCAAAAAGTATTGTTAGATTTAAAATTTTTGTGATCTATAATTTAGATATGTGCTTTTCGGATTAATCACATTATAATGATTTCGTCGACGTTTCGAACCATTTAATGTGATTGATTTTTGGGAAAAGGTGAATTATTTGAAAAAAGAGATCTTCATCCTTAAAAAAAATTATCTGCTTCTGCATCTCTGTTTAGAGGAAGGCACTCAACCAAACTATTCAAAGCACATTCTAGAGCATCCTTGTTTAGAGGAAGGCACTCAACCAAACTATTCAAAGCACATTCTAGAGCATCCCTGTTTAGAGGAAGGCACTCAACCAAACTATTCAAAGCACATTCTAGAGCATGTTCTAGATCAACATTGGAGGCTGATGGGTTAGAGTTTTCATGTCAAATTCATGACTACACAAGCTAAACTCTTCTTGAGTGAAACTAGTCCAACCTCTCACATTGAAATTCTTCTTGTTTAACCTAATGTTCATGGTTTGTTTTTCAAGTGAATTGTTCTGGTTAGAGTTTTTCATGACTATACAACATTGGCGGCTGATGGGTTAGAGTTTTCATGTCAAATTCATGACTACACAAGCTAAACTCTTCTTGAGTGAAACTAGTCCAACCTCTCACATTGAAATTCTTCTTGTTTAACCTAATGTCCATGGTTTATTTTTCAAGTGAATTCTTCTGGTTAGAGTTTTTCATGACTATACAAGCTTAACTCTTCTTGAGTGAAACTAGTCCAACCTTTAACATTCAATTTTTTCTCGTCGTTTAACATAATGTTTAGGGTCTATTTTTCATATGAATTCAAAGTTGTTCCCTAAGATGTGAAATTCTCTTCAAATCCTCCAAAGCTTTGCCATTTCTCTTGAGGGTCCTTTGGGTTTCTTTCACTTTTGAATAATCCATAATTGGATGAGAAGGGAGCCAACACCAAAGGATCACTGAGGACAACTAAGCAAGACTTTCTAAAAGAGGAAAGCATCTAGGTAGAACTGAGCCTTCCTCTAACCCATGTCACATAAAATGGACCAAAACCCTATGAAATAACAACTAATCTGACCATCAAAAAGTCTTCCACAAGATAAACCCAAGAGCATAATAGTGAATCCAAAGGGGATGGAAATGAATAATATAAAAAAACGTCACTTGGGGAGCCAAGGAAGCTAGAAGCTAAAGAACAAAGAGCCAAAGGAGCCATCAAAAGGCCATTCCACAAAGAACAACAAACTAACAAAGCGCTCAAACAATGGAAAATCCAACCCTCAAGGCCAATAAGCTAAATAAGCAGAGACTCTACCAAGATGAATGCCATTAGATTGTCTAAAGCTAGCAATGAGTATTCCACACTATTCCATCACATATTTCTACAATAATATTTTGGGGTGTCCATTGGAGGAGGAGAGTGTGTGGGGATAATGGAGGGTCTCATCCGAACCCTCCCTCATTTGAAGTGAATTTGAAACCACTACCATATGGCCAAACCTTGCCATTGATGCGCCAAATGCCCCTTAAATGATTAAGGGATATTTTCCAAAGTGGCTTCATGATCGCTGAGTTAAGGTCTCAATTTTTCTAGTTGTTCCTATGGACACTAATATATCAATTTCTATACTATCACTTCCTAAAACATGAAAGTAACTTATTTTGGAGAATAAGTTGATTAGATGTCTAATCCCACTTATTCCACTCACCCTCAAATGAATCTTCTATAAAATTTTGAATGTTGTGATTTTTAGCAATTTCCAATTTTTAGAATGATCCATAGCCTTTTGCAGAATTATTGGAAAAGAGGTCTAGGATTTAAGAAAAGTTTTTTTTTTTTTTTCGTGGTAATTCTCTGGGTTTCTACCACCTCTTAAAAGTAAGATTTAAACTTGGGTAGAGAGGGAATCTCTTTGTACATATTAACAAATAAAGTGATTAACTTGTAAGTTTATATACTAATTATTTCAAGATTTAGATTTATTTAGTCTTGAACAAAACATTATATATTTTTATTCGAGTAGTCTTTAGTGCGACTTTTTGAAGGCTTTTACGGGTGTTTTTTCTGGTGTAATTTCTCTAAAATCTGGCAATAATTTATTGAAAAGAGAAGTTTGATTGCTAACCTTGGAAAATCAAAGTGCCCTAGGGGTTTTCGAGGGTGCCGAATCCATATATAGAATAAAAAAACCAGTTTAAATAATAAAAACCAAGATTTTACCTCAATTTTTTTCACTAGATTCCGACACCTGAAACTCCAAAAAATCGCACTAAAAACAACTCCATTTTTATCATTTTTTTGAAAATTTACTTCAAAATTAAACAAAATTATTTTAATATAAAGTCACCATTTATCTTTTTATCTAGACTTACAAGTCGAATGCTACAGGTATGTAAAATGTAACTTTTTAATATAGTAATAAAAATTTGTAATTTTTCTGCGGCAAAAAAAAAATAAAAATATTATCTCACCATATATACAAAATAAATTAAAAAATAAATAAAATAAAACAAAAAACTTTATGGTAAACTTTCTTCATATATTAACACACATATAACTTTCTTCATATTAAATTTATTTAATTACATAATACAAAAAAAGGGACATAAAGTTCCTTGACGGGGGGCATTATATGATGTGACAAGGATTCAGGGGGAGATTTCAATCCCCACGCAAGTGGCAATTAATGGGGTGGTGTGTTGGGGAAACCTCTGCTGGAAGGTGGGCTCGCCCTGGAAGGTTGGTTACAAACTTTCCAGAAGCAACGAGGGCTATTTGGGTAATAAATCGTCAGGGTAACAACCGATGGGTGGGTCCACCGTCAATTGTCAGCCTCTATTGTTGAACCGTCCAGTGATGGATCCCTGTAGGGAATGAAAAATGTTGAGTCATTCGCCTATTCTCTATAATGGCTTAGTTCCTCTATTAATTCCTCTCCATGACCCTCCTGCAATCTAGTCTTATATATATACAACCTCTTGCCCTGTCAATAAAATATAGTGCTATTACAAATGAGACTATGCATCGATCATAAAAATTTTAAAAAAAATTAAAGAAGAACTCGTTATAGGAAAAAAAAAATCACAACACACTCGCTCGTACATTTTTTTATTAAAATCCAAGAAATATAAAGATTACATGAGCAGTTCAATTTAGATACATTAATATATAGGATCTAAGAACCAATTTAGGGAAAATTAAACAAACCACAACAAATTTAGAACAATCTATCTAATTAAACAAATTACACAACAATCTAGAATAAATCCTCTCCTAACAAATCACTAGTTGAGGAACCAACTCCTCTAGTAAATGTTTTTGCCCTCTCACACAGTGAAATTTTATGAATGCCCCTACATCAGGGGGTGAGCAGCAGGTGCAGAGAGCAGGGGAGCTATTAATTGCAACTTTACCCTGCACTTTGGGTTGAGAGGTTGCCATTGAATGAAAATTTTGGGTGCAATGTCTATAATTCAGTTAGGGAAGAGATTCTTGTCATAACTATATGGGATATTGGTTCGTGGGGAAGACATTGGTCGAGGGAAATTTTCTGATGCTAGTGCATGTGAAGTTCGGTGGTGTTAGGGCTTTCTTCGGGTTGATCAAGGAGGGAGTTTCATTTTCTTCGAGTCAAGAATCTTATTCCCGTGTGTTTTTTGTGTTTGTTTGGTCTTTGCATGGTGGATGCTTTGTGGAGGTGTTTAGAGAGTTTGGGGATCTGGTCGAAGCCTCCAATGTGGTTGGCGGTGTTGCAATTCTCGGTCACATTTCTCTTCTCATTTATAGTTAGCCTTTGAAGTGGCGATGTGTAATTGTCCTAGTGGCTCTTGGTGTCTTAGTCTCAGAGGAGAAGGTGGGATGTCAACTGGTGGTTGGGGGGTTATATAGTGGTGCGGGCTTGAGGTGCTTGCGTAGGGGGGTTGGTTATGCTTAGCAAGGTATCCGGTCTTGAGTGTTTGGGTGGCCATTGAGTGGTAGCAGTTGTGTCAAGAGGAATTTGGGAACTATAGTTCTTGAGAGGGATTTTGGAGGGTCTGGGAGACCATTGATTGGTACGGTGACTTGGGTTTGTAAGATTGGTAGTCGGGGTTCTAGTAAATAGCAGCGAAAGGGTTATGGTGGACTACACACATTGTCTAGTGAGAACACCATGAAGTTCCAGTGTCGAAGGGCCCAGCAAGGCGAGGGCCCTCGTGGTCAGGGTCAGATAACATGATGATGGGGAGTGTTTCAACCAACAACCAGTTGCCTCGCCTGGTCGTGTCAATCTCCCCCCACCTTTCGATTCAATAGAGGCATAGATTCATCAGGTTTCTACAACGCTGGAGCAGTTGACCCGTGACAGGCATGATAATCGAAAGAAGGTCATTTCCTTTCTCAATGACCTCCAACACAACCAATGGCACATGATGGATAGGTTGGTCTCCCTTTGGTGTGGACATAAGCGGCTACAGGAGCGGTTAGACAAATTGGAAGGTCGGTTGGCTCATATGGAGGCCCGCGTCCATGAGGATCTCTGACTGCCACGTTGGAATGATCTAGACAACCCAGCTCTGGGTAATTTCACTGACTAAGAATGAAGGTGGGATGCATTTTGATACTTGGGAGGTTTTGACTATATTGGGTAATCTATATATGGGTTGTATTTTTTTGTTGTTGCTATTATTAGTATATTTTTGTCTATACCATCTAGCCAACAAAACCGGTAAGAATGAGGATGATAGCCTTTTGAACTCAAGCACCTCACGATGTAACTGTTTTTTGAATCCATAAAGCACGTTGACTTACATAAAAAAAAGACATAAATTTAAACCTTGTACCTTATCTATATTAAAATAAATTCTCCCCTACTTAATAATAAAACAATCTCCTACGAAATGAAATATATACATATGAATTTTTTTTTTAATAACTAATACATTTGGATGATATTGTGTCTCTATTAACATCTAATTATGTTTTTTTTGTAATTTAAGAGAATTTTTATTAAGTTAAAAAGTTGCATAGTTGTTTACAACTTTTCAAAATTACGCAAGTCTTATTCCTATTAGATTTATTGGCCAACAATTGATTCACCATACAATAGCCAAAAAATACTAAGAAGGCCAAAACAAAAGAGTACCCATAAACCATAAAATTAATAAGATGTGCACAAAACCTCTAGTTAGCAGTTGTATGAAAATATATAGGGTTTTGTCTACCGAGGCCACATTTTTTCCCGAAAAGCCAATTTTTGTCGGAATACGACCATTTTTTTCTCAAAAAATCCAACCATAACGGTGTTTAAATCATTTTTTTATGGTGGAAATAGATTCAACGCCATCAAAAACCCATGGGGCACCCAAAATCTAGAATCTTGACAGTTGTAACCCATATTTCCAAAAAATTCTCCTAGTTTTTTGTCAAATCTTGCCAGAATTTCCACTATTTTTCTAGAAAAATTGTGGCCTTGTTAGACTACTCTTATATATAATAAAAACCACTTCGGTAGTTCCCTTAAATCAAATCAAATAATAGGTCAATGTGACTCAAAGGTGAAACTAGTATAAGTACACAAATGCAACTACAAAAGAATCTTGTATTGAAATGATTTTTGCTTTTGTGTTAATCACCAAGCATAGGAAATTTATCCACCTTGTAACTTACTTGAATTCCATTAAGAACAAAAATACCCCAAATTCGAATAAGAAATTAAAACCCACCTAGCAATTTGTTAAGCGCCAAGCATAGGAAATTTAACCAACCTACAACTTACTTGACTTACATCTATAAATATTAAGAACAAAAAACCCCAGACTTTGAACAAGAAATTAAAAACAACCTACGAATCAAGTGAAGAAGAAGAAATTAGGTGGATGTTAACTTTCAATTTCGGATCAAATTGCACTTTATCTCTAGCGATTAACAAATTATGTCCAAAATTGTTAGCACATAAGAATGATCGTAAGATCCATGAAGTATAGATTAGTTGGTTTGTATGTAGTTTAGTCTCCATTAGGTTATTGGTTTGTCAGGTTAGAACCCAGGGCTGGTGGTTGTGGAAATTTGCACTGAATGTGACATTCTATATGTTCTATACAAGCATCCAAATGGTTCAGATGAGCCTCCAAGCAAGCCAAATTGTCTTTCATATGCCACTGGTTTCTTTGTAAATCGTTCAAGAAATAAATTATATCATTATGATCATCTTGTTCTCCTTGAGGAGTTGTCCCAAAAAAGTCTTCAACTATCAGTGTAAGGTGACCAAATGGATGTATTGTAATCTTCTCCCCCTAGTATGATCGAGATCTAATAACTAGTGTGATACTTCTCCAATAACTTATGATTGAGAGAGAGATTGCCTCTCGTGGTGCACACTTTGCTCCAAAATTTGTATATCAGATTGGGTACCAGAAGAGTATGCGGTATAGAAAGTGATAGATGCCTCTTGGGCCTGAGCCTCAACCCGATATTGACAAGGTTGGCTGCCTCTATATTTCCCACATCCCCCCCTTCCCCGATGTATGCATCCTCATTGGCAAGGCATAATTATAAACACTCCAAAACGGCTTCCGTACTTGGTATGGGGGTGCTCATAAATCAAATTTTGAGGATATTTCCACACAGGGTTCGTTGGATCCTTCTAGGGGTTTACAATTCCAATAAGATGTTAGAAATACTGAGAGGTGGGGTGAATCGGTATTTCGTGTTAGACCCAATTTTACTCAGTTTATACTTATAGTTTCAATGTTAAATGAACCATCATTTAACAACACATTATGCAATAGATTTATGCATATGCAGTAAACCATGTGCATTATTTAAACATAAAGGCATGTGAATCATAAGAATGCAACACATGAACACATAGGGACACCGAATGTTAGGTGGAAAACCCAACTGGGAAAAACCATCATTGTTTTCGTTTCTATCTTCTTCTTATAATAAAGAAAATTTCTTATTACATCTTGCACTAGCGCAGACTCTTACCAATGTGCAGGATCCTACCTGTTGGAGGCTACCACCTCCTTTTGTTTCTCCAACTCCCACTAGAAGGAAACTTCCACTCCCTGATCAAATTTACCAACCACTACCAGAAGGAAGTTACCACTCCCTGAATGAAGGCTCCAACCCTCAAACTCTTTGTGGATCACGTTTAAAAATATTTCACACTGGATCCACCTAACTCAAACACAAATCTTGCAGGCCATGTTTCATCCAATATTTAAACTAGACCCACATGCAACATTTTGCTCAATCACAATAATTGAATACAAACCCGACCTTTGCACAACTGTCAATCAACAACTCTCTTTGCAATAAATATCTGACAAAAAAATATTATCAATAGAGGATCAAATCCTAGCTCGTCAATATTTCCAAATTCCAAACCATATTCTCTGCTCAAAAATCAATCTCAACATTTATCCATGAAAAATCTCTCACTTAGCTAATGCCAAACCCGCATTAAGACAATATATCTACAAAACCCTAATGGAAGCATCAACCTTTCACCATACAATACATAGCAATATTCAACATGTTAGTATCATCAAACTCGTGCCAACATATTGATCTCAACCTTACAAAATAAGTATCATACATCATAGTAACCCAACATGTAACAAGCATAATTTCCCCATACATTCAAGCTATATCATCATGGAAACAATCCCTACACTCTGTCAATACATGATCATGAAAATATGTCTTTGAATCCATGCTCAGTCTCTATACAAATAACCATCGTCTAACATTGCAAGATACATACAAGCATACCAAAACTTGTCATAAAAATCCCCTCAAATTCAAGCAACAACACTCCTTGTGCTCTAGCATAGGGAAATCTATACTAGCTTCAATTCTACATGCTATCTCAATGGACAAGAAACAATATCACATACATCAAATTATTTGACAAATAAAGTGTTGGTAACAATCTCTAAAAAAAATACTTTTTCATATAAAACCTCTACCCTTGGTGAGTGAGATATTGATATGTCCAAGATGTAGCAAGAAATCAAACACTTTTTTCATACAATACCTCTTCCTAACATCAATGAAAAACCCTTGAATGTATAAACTCAACACATTTTCTGTTGCAAGATCTGCCTCATCACCAACATCATATACACAATACACCAATAGTGACAATGCAACATGACAGAGTAATACTCTTTAAAAACAAACAAAAATGCAGCCACTATAAAAAAATGTTGTCTCGCATTAGAATGCCAAAATCACAATGACATTGTCATTTCTCTGCATAAAATATCAATGACACACAACAAAAAACTCCTGGTAGCTTCATCACAAGCATAAAATGTTAATATTGTAATAATTCTTTGAATCAAATCTATGTCCAAGCAACAAAAATCCTTGTATTCAATCTTTGTCATATAAATATATTCTTTCAACTCAACCTATATATCACTGCAAAAAATCAACATAAATTCTTCTCCAACGCAATAGAAGTGAATCATACAAGGACAACAACATAAAATAGTCTTTGAAAAGTCATTTGAGAGAAAAAAAACCTCTATCAATTATGCACAACGTTCAATATAAACCATACTAGAAAATATTATTGGTAGCAGTGCACAGTGTATTTCTGTGATACGGAACAAATGATCTCTCAAAAAACCTTTGTCTTATGCATACACTATTAGATCTCTACTCCTTTAACTAGTATATTGTCTTTTCCATATCATGAAAATCAAACAACAAATCCCTGCATAAACTTCAGTCATAAATTTTGCTACAAAAAATCCTTTAGTCATGGATTTCTGCATAAATCATTAAGGCACTACTAACACCATATACATTCATTCACTATACTCAAACCCTGATCGACAATCTATGTCTGCATACAAGACATCTCAACAACATACTTTACCACACACTACTCATCATCAACAAATACAACCTCTACTTTCATCTTTTTGCATAACTCAAACATGACAAGCAACAACATATAAAGTAATCAAGTAAACAAGGGTAGATCCAAGATGTAGGTCAATCAATAAAATTATTTTTGCCACTACAACATATAAGGTTATTAAAATCATTCAAATTTCATTGCAAACTCCTCATATCAGTATCTGACACCTTACTCTGATTAGAAATGTTGATTTCACAAAGAACCTTTAACTAGATCTTTGTTGGCTTAAATAGCTTCTCCATTGAAGCCTTGCAAATAAAAATGAAACCATCATATCTTCATATCGCTTTATGCTCAATTGACCCTTGCCCACTTGTGCAATCATTTGTTCCATAACTCATGAAGAATGCACACTAGACTAATCGGAACCCTTGCCCATTTATAGTTATTTTTCCTTAATATTACCATGGGAAAACCCAATAATTTGTTGATAGTAATGTTTGATGGTATCAAATAGACATTAGACACCCTTTTGCACATGAATACCTTGGGAAATTCAATAGTTTTGGTCGTGTTTTTTTTATTTTCATACATTACACGTTGTAATGCACCCTCTCTGTTCGGGAAATGTGTTATAACGTGAGTAATATGCTCTTTAAAGAACATTATAATGTGATTTGTCTACTTCTTCAGATGTATTACCAAGATACTCTTCCCAACACTCTATAAAATTGTTTTAGCACTACTAGAACATGTCCAAATTCCTCTTTAAAAATCTTTAGAACATGTTCAATTTCCTCTGCAATAATAAAGTCACCATCATAAGAGTCCAACTTGTCATATACCTCTGCATCCTTGATCCAAATTTATGTAGGAACACAATAAAATACAGAAATAGACATAAACACAAAGATGCAACGGAAATAATACTTCCTTTCATTAATATCAAAAAACTAAAATATGCTTACACACAGAACAGAAATAAACTAGCTAGGGCAATGGTAGCTTATCTCTAAGAAGAGATGTGGTGGCTACATGCCTCTGAACTATGTTACACTGAGGCTCAAAGGCCTATTTATTTTTGAGAAACAATGCAAAACCCTAAACATCAAAAAACCTAACCATAGGAGATGAAGTGCCAAAACTATGGGCCCCCTTTGGGAAATTGGTGTTTCAACATCCCAAGGATTTAACTTTAGCATACGATCTCCGTTTGACGTGCACCATACCTCTCTAGAAATCTATATCCGAGGAGTACAACTTTTGGTGTGAGCAGCTCCTGATTTTCCCAAAAACGTCGTTTAGGGCCTCAAAACGACTTTGAAAGTTTAGGACCCGAAAAACTGCTAAAAATAGTAAGTTGTGCTGCAACTGAAAAACTGAAAGAACTGATGGTGGAGTTTCAAATGGAATAGGTGGGTGGCCACCAATATCCACCTCGATCATTAGGGCCCCAAAACGGCTCCGGGTGTTCGAGACCCAAAAACCTGCAAAAAATAGTAAGATGTGTTCAAAGTGAAAAACTGAAAGAATCGATGGTGGGGTTCCAAATGGAATAGATGGATGGCCACCAAAAAAACACCTGGATCAATCCTCCTCCAAATCTACTACCAATCACTAAGAGTATGATATGATCCAGGTTTACATAATGTGACAAGATCACAATCCAGGTTGATATCAAGGCCAACACACTAGCCATAATGCCAACATAATAATATTTCCACCAAAAAACCCCACAGACCTTGTTATGAATAGCCCCCGCCCCCTGGGATATCGATAACATAATGGAGAAGATACAACTAAGCCCAATCCCCCGGTAGAGAACCCACCCGAAAAGAAATAAGGACAAAAGGTGAGTCCTTGAGATACATGATAGTGACAAAAGATTCAAACGGGTAAGACCTATCCTTATATCTAATGCAAGTATGGAAATTTGTGGGAAAAATATGAAAGCCTATAATAATGGCATCAAACAAAAGAAACCAAACCAATCAACATTACCTCAAGGAAATATTTAAGTTGTCATAAAACCTCTATCAAAGATGCACGTTTGAAATTCTAGTACCTTCCAAGTGCAGTGTATCCTAGGTTTAGGGGCTTCCAAACATTAGTTACATAGAGGATTACCCTCCCCCTGACCAACTAAATCCGCAATGTGGCAAAGGCTGATAAAATATACCCACGAGAAGAATATTTACATAGTGCTACCACCCCGAAGTCACTCAACCATCAAATTCCATAGAGAATTCCCTCACATTTAGACAAAGATCATAATGAAAAATGGTAAATCATAACACAAGGAGGCGAGATAAGTGTCCCTACAACCATCGAAACCCCTACTCCTCTCTCCATTGCATTTCCTCCATCAAAGGAAAATGAATTAACTTGTCAAGTTGGTGCATTTAATTGTAGTAACTTTGCAAGTATCGTCCATTGGGGGGGTCGGGGGGTGCCATGCCACCCCCTACCTTAATCTCCATGGGAGTCGGTGGGGTGGTGGGAAATCCTCTCCCCCTCCCCCCAAGATCCTTCTCACTATGCTCATCCACCCCCATTGGGTTTATATCTATAATTATGGTTATTTATATTTTTACAAATATTTTAAATGATGTATTGTAACATTTATATAATTAATTTTGTTGACATAAATGTTATTGAGTATTAATCAAATACTACATAATCAAATTAGAGTACTTACATTTAGATACTTTGCAAATCATTCCATGGAAGTTTATTCCTTTGTGGTTTTATGTTGTTGGTGTTTATGATTTGGTGGTGTGTGATGTGTAGTTCCTTATTGAAGCAAGCCAATTCTATGTGGTCAATGATTAAATGTTGACCCTTGATCCAAAATTGTTGATTTGAGGAGTTCTTTACTTGTTAGTGAGTGGTCTTTCCAACTTCCTCATGGATGGTATTGGCTATCTTCCCCATGGTTCAATTAGTGCCCCAAGCATATTTGTAAAAAATGAATATACAATTCATTCTCTTGATTTGGGGTTTTCTTCTTCCGTGAAGAAGAATGTTGATAGTAAATACCCTCAGGGAAAAAGGGTTGTTTGGTAATTTTATCGGACTTTGGATTAGTTATAGCTTTGTTTTAGAATGGATCTTTGACAATTGGGTAGATCATGAGCCCGTTGGTACTCTATATTATGGAAATGGTTTTTTTTTTTCTTTTGTTTTTGAACGCAAGAAAATTAGGGGTCTAATCTTCAGATGTAGGCGTTATTTCATGGGCACTAAAGGAATGTTTCTCACCCACCAAACTCTAGATTTCAATCCCATCATGGAAATTTATTCTACACCTATTTATATTAGATTTTTGTTTCTTCCCTTTCTTTGTTGGTGGGATGGTATTTTTAAAGTCGTAGGAGACAATTTTCACCACTATGTTACTAGTTCTTAGCCCAAGGAGAAATACTTCTCTTATGTTAGAAATTGTGTTGAAATGGATTTTGCAAAAGGAATCCTAGAGGTGATTCAACTTGACATGGAGGGTTGGTTCCATCTTCAAGCCTTGGATTATGAGCAAGTTTATTTTAAATGTAATTCTTGCAATGAGTATGGGCACTTTGCAAAAATTTGTCCAATTTCTCTAGCATTTCAACCTCCTTTTATCCCATTGTCATATTCTCAAAGTATTGATGAGAAAGGTGCATTCAAATTAGTTTCAAGGAACACAAAAATCATATGTATAAGATATCTCATTCTAGTAGGCCTAAATCTCACTAGCATTGTCCCTTTATTAATAGATTTGAAGTTCTGCAAACTTCGAGGGAAAAAACCATGGTTGAATAAGCCCAATCTCATTCAACTCCCAAATTTTATCAGTCAGCTCCAGATCAAGTTCCTCCATATGTCATCAATTCACTTGTTGTGGAAGGAGAATCATTTAAGAATAATGAAAAAATCCTTTTTCAAGAACAAAGGAATAATAAGTTAGATAGAGGAAGAGGAGGATATCAATATCTCCTCTTATTCTCCTTCAAATTCAGATGATTTATAAAACAATCAATGTTCCTTCCCTCCATTAACAAGAAGTAGAAATGATTGAAAAAATAAATCCCCAAAATCTAGTGCCAACATTATTTTTCCATCTGTGGATTTAGCATGGGATAAGTTTCACTCAAATTTATACACATTTTGTCTTTGTATCATCTTGTGCAATAAATTTGTAAGAATCTACTCCTATACTTAAGTAGCAGTAGGTTTAAGTTTCAAACTCTCTGGTATTGGATCTCCCCCATCTTATTTTCTTGGGAGGATGGTTCTTTTGCCCTCTTCTTTTTAGAATCATTAAAGAATTTCTCCTTATAACATTCATTCATAATTTTTTATTAATACGAATTTTTTATTAAATATATAAAACAAAGACAAAAATATATGTGAATATCTAAAATTATTATATACACCTTTCAAATAAATTTTCATCGAAGGAGATCAGGAAGTAAAGTTTTCCTCGGTTTTGGATCACAAAATGAATAATCTCATAGAGCTATATGGGATTCACCTTGGCCTGTAGCTAGCCAAAGATAGAGGTGTCTCTTCCATAGTAATTCTTGGAGATTCCCTAATCACAATTCAACACCTTTATTCGAGCTCTCTCGCAAAAAACACACTTCTTTCCTCTCTCCTTTGAAGAATTAATAGTACTCTGGAATCGTTCTCTTACAAGACCTATTTCCACATTCTCTGCAGCCAAAACAAAGAGTTGATAGTCAAGCTAATATTGCATGTCGATTTGAAGAAGGGAAATGTATTTTTAATGAATCTTCAAGATGGATAATGAAATTATCCAACCAACACAAAAAAAATAGAAGAAAAGATAGATCAATGACTTGAAAATTATCCTCTTCGAGGGGGAAACTTCTTTTACATTACATAAATGAACAAATATTGGATGATACAAATGACAAGGCCTCCTTTGTTTATATAGTATTCTAAGGGGTCACAATATAATTAGAGCCTACATAACAATAATAATGTAAGGGAACAACAATAACAATAGTGGACTTCTATGGGGCACAACAATAACAATATGGGGGCACAAAAATAACAATAAGGAGGTCTACACTAGTATTAAAGGGACCTAACATTCCCCTCTCCTTCAAAAAAGTGTTTTCCTCAATGCTTGAGGAGTTCTGGATGCTTATATATAAAATTCTCATCCTCCCATGTGGAATCTTCAATGGATAAGTTCTTCCACTTAATGAGATACTCTAAAATTGATCAATTTCATAGTCATGGGGTTCTTGTTTCCTTGATTGCCTCAGGATCCAATATGATTTTTCCGTATTCATCAAGTTTTGGAAACACCGTTTGAACTGGAAGCTTGTCACTGATAACCTTCTTTAAGCATGAAACATGGAAAACTGGATGTACTTGAGAAGATGTTGGTAGCTCCAATTTGTATGCCATAGTACCAATCTTTTGCAACACCTTTTAAGGACTGTAGTACTTGGGTGATAATTTAGTATCCTTCTTAGCTTTCTTGAGGGACATTTGTTTGTATGGTTGTAGCTTTAAAAGTACCAAGTCGCCTACATCAAAAATTCTTTCACTGCTTTGTTGATCCGCCTATTGTTTCATTCGATTATGCACCATAGTGAGGCTATCCTTTAAGAGTTGGCAAACTTTTGTTGATGCTTGATGTGATCTTCCACTTCTTGAACCTTATAATTTTCTCTTAAATATGATGTAACGGATGGTGGATGATATCCATAAAGTGCCATAAATGGGGTCATTTTTGTTGCAGTATGGAAGAAAGTGTTATACCACCATTCAGTTAGAGGTAACCACTTGAACCATTGTGTTTATTTATCATATACAAATAAACAAAGATTTCATTCCAAACATGTGTTCACTATTTCAGTTTTCACTTCATATTGAGGATGATAAGATGAAATATCAGCTAATTGAGTGCCAAGACAAGAAAATGATTTTTTCCAAAAATTCCATCGAAAACGGGATCTTCACCACTTACTATAATATTTGGGTTTCTATGAAGCTTTTGATTTGTTTCCATAAATGCAGTAGCAATTGTACTGGATTTAAAAGGATGAGATAATGCATAAAAGTGTGCATACTTGGTAAGTCTATCAACTACCACCATGATGACACTCTTTCCTTCAGACTTGGGTAAAACTGTGATAAAATCCATTGAGACCTCCCAACGCTGACTTGGAATGGCTAAAGGTTGTAGCAGACCGGGCATCTTAATTGTCTCAACTTTATTTTGTTGGAAAACCAAACATTCTTCCACAAACATTTTAATATCAAATTTAAGGCCATCCAAAAAAAATTCCTTCTTGACCTTGTGGTATGTTTTTAAAAATCCTGAGTGCCCTCCTAAGCGAGAGGTGTGCAATTCCAAAAGAATATTTTGTTTGAGTTGGGAATTCTTACAAAGATATAAGTGATCTTCCTAACATAATGAATCATTTTTTCATCTAAATGTATCATATGTATTAGGATCTTATTGCAACTTTTGGATGAGTGTCCAAACCTCTTCATCATTCTTCCAGTCGTCCCTTTTTTCGGTTATCCACTCAGGTTGGATAATAGAAATGTCACAAAGCAATGCTTCTACATCCTCATCCTTTCTTGATAGTGCATCCGCAACAACATTTTGCTTCCCTTTTTTGTAGATGATTTCAAATTCATAACCCAACATCTTTGTGACCCATTTTTGCTACTCTTCTGAAGATAATCTTTGTTCCAAAAAGTATTTAAGACTATCGTGATTTTTTTTACCTTGAAGTGTCCTCCCTTTAGGTAAGGTCATCATTTCTTGAGTGCATGTAGCATTTCCAACATTTCCTTCTCATAAATAGGTTTTTTTAAATACTTTCCTTTGATTGGACAACTTTAAAAAGAAATGGGTCTTCTTTCTTGCATTAAAACCAAACCAATTCCATTTCCTAAGGCATCACATTCCATAATAAAGGTTTTTTTGAAGTCTGGTGTAGCTAAGACTGGTGCTTGGACCATTTCCTATTTAAGATGTTCAAAGGCCTTAGTTTCTTATGGATTCCAATAAAATACATGTTTCTTCAGTATTCTCCCATAATTCTTAACAAACTTTCAATAATACCCTGTTAACCCGAGAAATCCTCGAAGATGCATTATGGTTGTGGGGATTTTCCATTCGTTAATGGATTTAATTTTGTTAGGGTCTACCTTAGCACCTTCATGAGATACAAGATGACCCAAATATTCCACCTCTTGTACTCCAAAGAAACATTTGGAGGTTTTTGCATATAATTATTTCTCATTCAATAGTTTGAGCACCCTTACAACATGTTGAACGTGATCCTTCCAAGACTTGTTGTAGATTAGTATATCATCAAAAAATACTAACACAAGTTTTCTAAGGAAGGGTTTGAAAATGGAATTCATCAAACCTTGAAATGTGGAAGGTGCATTAGTAAGGCCAAAAGGCATGAAAAAAAATTCATAATGACCCTCATGACTTTGAATTTTGTTTTTGCAATGTATTTAGTCTTCATTCTGATTTGATGATATCCTGAACGAAGATCCATCTTGGTGAATTAAATTGCTCCATGTAATTCATACAAAAATTCATCAATGATAGGAATGAGAAATTTATCTCTAAAAGTGAGCTTGTTGAGCTCCCTATAACCCGGACACATACGCCATGATCCATCCTTGTTGTGCACCAATACTACTAGATTAGAAAAATAACTTTGACTAGGTTTAATTATACCAACCTCTATCATTTCTGCAACCATACATTCAATCTCACTCTTTTGGGAATAAGGATATCTGTAAGTTTTGATTTTTGGAGGAACACTTCCTGGGATCAAATGAATAACGTGATAATGATCACAAATAGGTGGGATTCCTTTAGGAGTCTCAAACAACTTGGAATGCTTGTCCAAGGCTTTTTGGAGATCTGGAGAAATAGACGATTTCAATGTTTGAAACCCTAGTGAGCATAATTGTGAAATTACGCCTCGTTCTTCTTTCTTCAGAAGATTTTTCATGACATTAGAGTTGGTTACATTTCCTAGTTTCCCTACGATACCCCTTAATTCAATTTCCTTTCCTTTCCAAAAAAATTCAAGAAAGGTTCTTGAAAATTTAAAGCTATCATCGCCAAATATTGTAACCATTGGACTCCCAACATCAGAACCACCCATTGGAATGGAAATAATTGGACTATTCAATACATATTCCCCCATGGTTAGCTTGATATTATGCCACTTTCCAGAAAAATTTATAGTTCCTCCATTTGCAACCATCACTTGGCACTCTGGTGTTGGATATAGGAACAAATTCAATTCCTTGGTTATCTTACTATGAATAAAATTATAAGTAATACCTGAATCACTCAACACTATTACATTTTTCTTCTTGATATATCCTTCTATCTTGATAATTTGAGAAGTGGTAATTCCTATCAATGCATTACACGATATGGTTAGACTCATTTCTTATTTTTATGGGGTTGGTTGCTGGTATATATCCTCTTCTTTTGACGTTTCTTGTTCCTTTTCTTCCTCCTCTTCATAATCTATATAAAATAATTTCTTCTCGGTGCACTTATGACCTTTAGTTTATTTTCTAACACAACTATAACAAAGCCATTTTTCTCTTTTTTCCTCCAATTGTTGTTGTTCCAACTTTTCAAGTTGTGGAAGGCTAGGAGTAGCAACACTTCCATCTTTATAGTTGTGAATGGTAGACTTCCTTGTTGCCATAATTTTGCTTTCAACTTTTCTTTCCACCTTGAATGCCTTCTCTAATGAATTAGGTTCCAAAAAACGAACCTCATGTTGGATTTTATCCTTTAAAGTCCCTATGAATACATCAATCATATGCTCCTATGGAATTTTAGTTACCCTGATATTTAATTTTGGAAGTACTCAATGTGCTCTACTATTGAACCCTTTTGTTTAAGATTTATCAATTGGATAAAGAAGGCGTTGCTATTTGTATCCTCATAATGTGTTATCATTTCCTCCGTCAAATTTGACCAAGTGACAAGTGGTTTATGAGAACAAATCCATAGATACCATACAAGTTGATTGGGTTATAAATATAAAGTTGCAATGTGTAGCTTTTGTGAGTGTTGCACATCATGGAGATCAAGATATTGCTTCATCAATAGTATCCATGTTACTGTATCCTTGCCATCAAACTTCCTCATATCAATCTTTGGAATGTGGTGGTTCTTAAACCCAACATTGGAGCATCTAAAATCATAATTCACGTTCCTTTTATCCTCATTATAATTTTCATGGATTACCTTGTCACCACTAGGAGGCCTTTCTTCTAGAAAATTTCCCAAACCTTCCTTTAACCCCTCTATCTTGACATTCATCATTGCTTCCATGTTGGATTTTAAAACGCCATTCAAAACTCCCATTTCCCTTTTTTATACCATCTATCTTAATATAATCATGGCTTGCAATTCATTTTTCGTTACCTTTTGCGAGAGCGAAATTTTTTTCACTTGGTCTCAAAATTTTGATATATCATGTTACATTTATTCCTCTTCTTCATGCATCATAAAAGATTATTTTGGTTGCTTACTAAGTGTGTCCATTTTTTTGTTTATAGAAATTTTGGAATCAAAAAATGATATATATGCTTCACTATGGCCTTTGAATCACTTCAAACTGATTTTTCAAAGATTTGTTTTGCAAAAAAAATAAAAAAAAAATACACACTGTTTTCTTGTTTTTGAGGAGCTCGATATTAAATCTTTTTTATCTTTTTGATTTAGGATCTCTAAGATCTTAAATTTGGTCGTGTGGTATCCCTATGAGTCTTCTTTCCAATGCCATGGGACATAAACAATTTGGATTCTTGAAGATAAAGTTATGCATGATTTCCCACGATGACCTAATTATGGACTAGTTTAGTAAGGAGAACTTGTATAGAATTCCACATGTCCTTATTTCAGACTTCGACCTTGAAATTGATATACATGAAACTACAACTCATTCTCGTTCAATCACTTTTTACGAAACTCCAATCCGATGTTGGAAGAGAAAGTTATGATGATTTTCCCTCGATCACTTGTTTAAGACTGAATTCTTGAGAATGAAAAAACCCTAACTTCTTCAGACCATATATCTGAAAAATAAAGCGAACCAAGATCTAAAATTTTAGAACAAAGTTCACAAATATTTCGTCTCCACGTGGTCGAAATTTTAGCTTCTGAATCTTCGTATAAAAATGTTATAGTGAAAATGCAACGATGACCTGTTTGAAGTAGTGAAACCCTAGAATCCAAAGCTCTGATACCAAATGTTATGCAACCAATGCAAAAAAAATAGAAGAGAAGATAGATCAATGACTTAAAAATTATCCTCTTAGAGGGGGAAACCTCCTTTACATTACATAAGTGAACAAATATTGGATGATACAAATGACAATACCTCATTTGTATATATAAGAGTCTAAGGGGTCACAATATAATCAAAGTCTACGTAAAAATAATAATGTAAGGGCACAACAATAACAATAATGGGCTTTTATGTCTGCCCTCTTTTCCCTTCTGGTGTGTGTTTTTATTTTTGCAACTATGGTCATAGAGGCATGATGGAAAATTCTGTAACTTGCAATCATTGTCTGCATCCTCTTGTCAACTACCATGAAGAGATCAATTCTCTTCATCAACAACTCAGTCAAAAGTCAACCAAAAAATTATTCTTGACCAAGGAAATCCAACAACACCAATCCAAGTTTACTCAATTGGAAGATGCACTGGACTAGATTTTCCTCTAGATTGCAGACCTGCAGTATCAACAACCTCTAGATGAAAATCAAAGCACGACAAGCAGTACCCTTAGTGGCCCCTCGAAAAAGATGTCCATAGATCCTCCTCCATGAGATATGTGTGCTCAATTTAAGTGCATATTGTTAGGTGGCCAATATTGTTGAATATAAAGTAGTAATAGTTTGTGCATCTGGAATGACTATAGTAACACGAGTGATGTAAATTTTGAATCTTCTCTCATACTCTCATTAGAAGATCCTATTTAATGAAACAAAATGTAAATCTTCCTGTGTTTTTTTTCTACGAACGGGCGTAGAGTTAATAGAAATCTTCCTCATCTCTATTAAATAAAAAAAAAATCATCTTTACCAAAATTTTCAAATGTAAGTTTTTATAAGTGTTTTAGTTTGGTATAAAAATTGTGCGTTATTATTTTCAATGATTTTGATAGTTAAACAAATCGTTATTATTAACCCCTACTAAGGGAGGACTCTAGAAATCGATTTGCCTTTGACCATTATTAGTTCATCATTAACCACTATGGATCGTAATGTTTAACTTTGGAAAACAAATATTTATTTTTGAATAAAATTAAAAAAATCATTTCTCAAACATTTGATTGGTCCATAACTTGAGTGTCTTATTGCATCCTTTGCATAATAGAATGTCATGTGGATAACTACATCATAATTTGTTTTTATGTTGTCTGCCTTGTTAAATGCATTAACACAATATAATTCGAAGTGGATAACTACCTCCTGGAATTTATGTATATTTTTTTCCAAACACACCTTAGTAAAAGAAATGAAAATGGCCCAAAAAAAAAGAAAAAAAAAAGCTAAGTTTCCACATTTTATGAATAATGATGATAATAAATTTAATTTTGTACCAAAGATGAGGTGATTATGGCACCCACAACAAGTTACAATAACTAAGGCGCCCACAACAAGTTACGACAACGACGATGCCTACGGGATAAACCTCACCGAATTCAACTTGATGATTATAGTAGGCTTATTATACTTGCAACAAGCATGGTATTATACATTCGATTTTTCCTTTGACTCGGTATTATTTTGTTTTTGACCAAAAAAAATTGCGTCTCCTCCATAGTTTAATATTATGGATTGAATTTTATTATTTTTTATTAATATTTAAAATTATTTATCTACAATATGATTGGTTCAACTTTGTAATGATTGTTATTGCACACTTTGCACAACATAATGTCATGTGAATAATTGCCTCAAATTTTTCTGCCATAATTTTTGGATGCAATTACAATATTTATGTCATAATTCTTCAGATACTTTTAGATTTTTCATTGTTAAGCTTCATACTAAACTATCAAAAATTAAAATCCTTTAAAATAGTTCATACTCACATAAATAACATATTTACCATCAATTACTACTCACCATAATTTAATCAAGTATTATTGCGCATCATTATTTATGTTTTCTTCAACACATTAATAAGGAGTAAAAATGTATATGTGAAAACTTAATTATATAATTTACTTAATATCAATAATAAATCAGTAAAAAATTATTAATAATAAATTAGAATGATTATCAATTCAAACAACAAATAACTAAGTAAATAAAGAAAATTCATTTTTAATATTTAAATTTTTTTAAAGGAATATATTCAATGTGTCTTTTACAGATATATCACATAAAAACAATTCATTAGATATCCCCTTTGACTAGGTATTACTTTGTTTTTTACCAAAAAAAAAATGTAGTGTCTCCATAGTTTAACTTTATGGATTGAATCTTATTATTTGTATTAATATTTAAAATTATTTATCTGTGATATGATTGGGTCAAGTCTTATTTTGTAATGATTTTTATTGCAGCTTTTGCACAATACAATGCCATGTGGATCATTGCTTTGTATGCAACTGCAATGTATGCTAACAGGCACCATACATTAAGGAAAATATGTTGAGTAAGGCCCACTAGGGATTTTTGAAGTTGGTGAAAGTTAAATATTTTAATTTAATTTAAAATTATATATATATATATATATATATATATATATATATATATATATATATATATATATATATATATATATATATATATATATATATTCTTTCTTTCTTAGAAGGAATTGTTCACAAATTTGATATCAATACCCATGTTGTGTGTTCAGGTGAGAAATTTTACTAAATCAGAATTGAATTGGAGTGGATCTATTTGGTTTACCCAATTTGTTGTTACTGATTATGCATTGTTTAAAAAAATTGTTTTATTTTTGCATACGTTACTTTACACACAGATATTGATATATTATAGAGCAGGTAAATCAAAGATACCATACAACATAGATTGCAATCATGAAATCAACTGAACAATTATTTATTTTATCCAATTTCAAGTTCAATCGCTACAGGTATTGTCGTTATGTGGCCTAGTCATTGTTTATAATATTAAAATAATTTGAACATGATTTATTTAGTTTTGTTGTCAACCATGCATGGTTTAATAAAATGAAATCATGAAATCAATTGAATATTGATTGATTTTATCCCAATTTCAAGTTCAGTTGTGTCAGGTATTGTTGCTATTCGACCTAGTTCCTATTTATAATATTTAAAAAAAAATGAACATGATTTATTTAAGAGCATGTGTTTCCTCCTAAGAGGTCACAAGTTCAAAACTAGAGGGGGGTAGAGTATGTATGTCTTCATAGACTTAGCAGTCAAATCACTGTGCGGAGGTGGGTCCTTTGTCCCACAAACAAGGGGGTCTCATACACCAATTTGGTGTCTCGCTTGACCGTGACCTTAAAATTGGATTATTATTATTATTTTTTAAATATTTAGATATTTTCTTATTTTCATAACATATTTTATATATAGATCATGTTATATTGTAGACCTATAAAATATATATTATAATCATATATATGTTTTGGCAGCTTATGTAACCCCTTTCCAATGAAAAATTACAGGGTATTTTAAATTGACTAGACATATTTTTGAATCTTTTGGAACCATCCAAACTTATAACTTCAACACAAGCAGACATTACTTAGGATAAAAAAACATTTTTGTCACAAATAGAGAAGTTACCCTAAAGAAATCCTTCTAGTAGAATAATTGAGTGTTGAAAAATAAAATGAAGTGGGTGCATCCATGGGATCCCCATCCCCACAAGTTCAGTTCATTGTTACCTGAATGCATTCGAACATATCCCTCCTTTGAAGGATGGTTATGTTGATTTTGTAGCATCCATAAGTGTTCCAAGTCTCAAACTTTGCAGGGAGGCTTGGACAACAACATTCCAAAGAACCCAGAAACAGTTTGTGGAAATTCCACTCGGTTCAAGAATTATTAAAATAATTAATTATTTTAATAGAGACCCTAAGTCCAAACTTAGGAAAAGGAAATAATTAAAATGCCTTAATAATTCAGAGTGTGAATCTTCTAGAAAACATGGATCAAGTCAAGATTTAATCTTAGCCATTGATTAATCTTTTAATCTGGGTCGTTGGTTCTCCAACACGAAGATTATAAAATAAGGCTTGAGGGTCACTTGGAAAATAAGTCGGGCACACACTCAGTACCCGAAGGAGATCCATTCTGATGTAGAATTCGATCTCAACGGGAGAGTTGTAGGGTGAGAAGTTGCAGAAGCAGGAGGAGGTCAGGGGTGATCGAGATCAGGGTTGGCGAGTAGCAGTGGGTCGCTGAAGGTAGCTTGAGGCTACAACGCAGAGACCCCATGCAGTATCCATGCATATTCACGCAGTCCAACTCTGGGACTGTGCAGAGAATCACGCAGGTTGACGCAGGGGCTTGCAGGGGCTGTTCTGGGTGTCAGAAATTTGTTGGAGAGAGCTGGGCATTCAGTCTCAGGTGGTTCAGAATTTATTTGCCGAATATTTCCTTGTAAAGATATCATTTTCTGAAGAATTAATAAAACCCTCTTTTGTTGCACCAGTTTTCCTACATTGGTTTTTTTTGGGGACATTTGTCCAAAAATAACTGTGTAGATGTGATTGATTCTTGTGCTTATGTTCTCTACTGTTTATTTCTCTGCATATATAATTGTGAATGTTGCAGTAGTATTGATTTTGATATTTTCCAGAAGATTTCTGAATAATAACTTATTGAAATAATAAGTATGAGAAATAAATCTATCACTGCAACTAGTTGAGAATTTTCACATGGTACAGAGCTAGAGATGAATAACAGAGAGGGGGCATCTATCATTGAACAAAGATCTACGCAGTTCTCCACGGCAACAACGTAGAAGGATTCACACAGTCCTCCAGGAGGGGGGGGGGGAAGCAGGATAGAACGAATGGATCACGTTGTATCTATATTAACATCTATATTAGAGGAAGATTTTTCTTTTGTATCAAGCACTACGTCCTTAGATGTCTGGTATATTGAAAGTGGAGCATATGCCCACATGACGAGAGTACGGGACTATTTTTCTGACTACAGAGAAGAACAAATGAATTTAAAAATAACCATGGGTAATAAAGCAAAGTGCACTCCCATTGGGAAAGGTATTGTAGTTTTTCAGACCGAGGCAAGGAAAAAATCCGGGCCACTAATGTACTGCATGTGCTGGGTTTGGGGATGAATCTACTCTCAGTGTCACAGCTTCAAAATCGAGGATATGATGTCTACTTCATTGGCAATATATTTTAAGTCAAGCACCTCAGTTGGAAGAAGAAGGCACAAATCAGGGTAAGAAGCAACAAGTTGTACAAACTACAGCTTGATTCCCCAATGGCACTAGTTGGCAACACAGATGAAACAGATCTGAATGAGCTATGGCACAGGAGAATGGGGCATTTTCATCATGGGGCGTCAAGAACTCTCCAGAATACTATCACATGTGTTCCAAAATTGAACACCAAGTGGGATGATGTCTGCGAGGGGTGCGTATTGGGGAAATATGCCAAGGAAACATATCAAAGAAGCAAAAATAGGGACAGGGGTGTGTTAGATCTAATAAACTCAGATATCTGCGAGCCAATGTCCACGAGAGCTCTTAGTGGTGCAGAATATTTCGTCACATTCATTGATGACCATTCCAGGAAAACCTGGATCTACTTCTTGAAGACCAAGGATGAAGTCTTCAGTCGATTTAAAGAGTTCAAAGCTATGGTGGGGAATCTGACAGGGAAGCGGATCAAGGTATTGAGATCGGATAATGGAGGTGAATATATAGATAAATAATTCACCGGATTCTGCGCAAAGGAAGGCATCAAAAGAGGATTGACAACTCCATACAATTCAGAACAGAATGGAGTGGGAGAAAGGAAGAACCAGACTATTGTTGAAGCAACCACAGCTATGTTGTATGACCAAGACATGCCCAAATTCCTAGATGGGTTGAAGCGTGTAATATAGTTGTCTACATTCAGAACATAACTCCTCACACTACACTGGGAAAGATCACGCCATAAAGTGTCTTCATTGGTAGCAAGCCTGAAGTGAGTCACTTTAGGATCTTCGGTAGTACAAATTACTGTCATGTACCCAGTGAGAAGAGGAAGAAGTTGGAGATGACTGTTGAAAGGGGGTATTTAGTGGGATATAGTGAGAATGCAAAGGCTTATCGCATCTATGTTCCTGAGAGCAGGAAAGTAGTGGTACGAAGAGATGTGAAATTTATGGAGGAGAAAGCCTTCAGAAGATCATGAGAACTGCCTTCTACTACACAGTCATAGGAAGAGCCTTTGGTCCAGCCCTAGCAACCAGCAATAGAAAATTTAGTTGCCTCTCCAAGGCATAATGATCTAAAGGATGGGTCTCCTGAGTATTTGCAAGAAGGAGAGCCGATAAATCCACCCACCACCAGTGGAAGAACGATCAGGGAACTTCGACAGATTCTGAAGGATGCGGAGGATTTTTTCGAAAATCCCAAGAATGAGAAGAGACAACGTAAGCAGCCTGAGAGGTATCAAGCCTTGGCTTCTCAAGTCAGAAAAACCTCCAGTTTCCAGGAAGCTGCTCAGCACCACGTATGGGTTGATGCAATGGTGGAAGAGTATAGTTCCATCATGAAAAATGATCTCTGGGAAGTAGTACCCAGACCACAGGAGATATCTGTTGTAGGATCCAGGTGGATCTACAAGATCAAGCATGCTGTAGATGGTAGTATCGAGAAATTTAAGTTCGTGGCTAAGGGGTATGCTTAGAAGGAAGGAATAAACTATAAATAAACCTTTGCCTCGGTAGCTAGATACACACCTATCAGGTCCGTGATATCCCTTGCTGTACAGATGGGATGGGAAATTCACCAGATGGATGTAAAGACAACATTCTTGAATGGTGTGATAGAAGAATAAGTTTATATAGAACAACTAGAGGGCTTTGAGACACATGATCAGAAGACTCGTGTGTGCATATTGAAGAAAGCATTATATGGACTGAAGCAAGCTCCAGAGCCTGTATGGTCGAATTGACAGTTATCTGCAGAAGATGGGATTCGTCAAGAGTGATGCGGATCCTAATCTCTACTATCTAAGAGTAGGGAATGATCCATTGATACTGGTGTTGTATGTGGATGATCTGTTCTTGACAGGATCATCAAGGGTCATCAGAGATTGCAAGAAGAACTTAGTTGAAGAGTTTGACATGAAGGATCTAGGATAGATGCACTATTTTCTAGGGTTGGAAGTTTGGCAGTAGGATGGGGAGATCTTCCTTGGTCAAGGAAGATACACTACAGAGATTCTGAAGATATTTTAGATGGAGGATTGTAGACCCATGACCACTCCAATGATTACCAACTGGAGGAAAATTGACACGTCTGATGATGATGAAGTTGATCCTACGCTGTACAAACAGCTCATAGGGTCATTGATGTATCTGGTAAATACAAGACCAAACATCTGTTATGCCGTTAATACCCTAAGTCATTTCATGGCGGAACTGAAGAGGGCACATTGGGTAGCAACCAAACATGTTCTCAGATACCTTCGAGGAATAGTCCAACTTGGATTGAAGTACACCCGTGACAATGATGTCAGGTTGAGTGGTTTTACTCATGTAGATTGGGCTGGAAGTTCAGTTGATCAGAAGAGTACCAGTGGGTACTGTTTCAGTCTGGGATCAGGAATGACTTCCTGGTGCAGTAGGAAACAAAATTTCGCGACACTAAGCTCAGCATAGGTAGAGTATATGGTAGCTAGCACAACTTCGTGCGAAGCCATATGTCTTAGGAAACTATTAGTAAATCTACTCAAGGAGAAAATGGAAGCGACCAGCATTTTATGTGATAATCAGAGTTGCATAAAGCTCTCTAAAAATCCTGTGTTTCATGATAGGTAGAAACATATTGACATCTGGTGTCATTTCATCAGGGACTGGGTACAACGTGGAGTTGTTCAGCTGCAGTACACTCCAATAGGATAACAGGTCACATACATCCTTACCAAGGCTCTGGGAAAGACAAAGTTTGTCTACTTCAGAGAAAAGATGGGGATGATGAAGAATTCCTACCAGTAGCAGGAATGGAGGATTCAATATTTAGAGGGAGTTGTAGTACAGATGCAACAAGTGGTAGTGTCAAAGGCAGCAGTACAGGGGGAAGCAGCATAGAGGGTGCTTCAAAATCAGAGCAACATGCAACATGCATATTGTTGGAACACTTTCCTTGCTAAGAGGGAGTGTTGATTTTTGTAGCATCCAAAAGTGTTCCAAGTCTCAAACTTTGCAGGGAGGCTTGGACAACAACATTCCAAAGAACCCATAAACTGTTTGTGGAAATTCCACCCGGTTCAAGAATTATTAAAATAATTAATTATTTTAATGGCGACCCTAAGTCCATACTTAGGAAAAGGAAATAATTAAAAGGCATTAACAATTCAGAGTGTGAATCTTCTAGAAAACATGGATCAATTCAAGATTTAATATTAGCCATTGATTAATATTTAAATCTGGCTCGTTGGTTCTCCAACATGAATATTATAAAAGAAGGCTTCAGGGTCACTTGGAAAATAAGTTGGGCACACACTCAGTACCTGAAGGAGATCCATTCTGATGTAGAATTCGATCTCAACGAGAGATTTGCAGGAAGAGAAGTTGCAGAAGCAGGAGGAGGCCAGGGGTGATCGAGATCAGGGCCGGAGAGCAGCAGTGGGTCACTGAAGGTAGCTTGAAGCTACAACACAAAGACCCACACAGTCTCCACGTAGTCCAACTCTGGGACTGCGCAGAGAATCACACATACTGACGTAGGGGCTTGCAGGGGTTGTTCTGGGTGTCAGAAATTTGTCCGAGAGAGTTGGGAATTCAGTCCCATGTGGTTCATAATTTATCTGCCGAATATTTCCTTGTAAAGATATCATTTTCTGAAGAATTAATAAAACCCTCATCTGCTGCATCATTTTTCCCACATTTGGTTTTTCCGGGGACATTTGTCCAAAAATAACTGTGTAGATGTGATTGATTCTTGTGCTTATGTTCTCTACTGTTTATTTCTCTGCATATATAATTGTGAATGTTTTAATAGTATTTATTTCGATATTTGCCGGAAGATTTCTAAATAATAACTTATTTAAATAATAAGTAGGAGAAATAAATCTATCACTACAACTGGTTGAGAATTTTCACAGGTTCTTCTGCATTGTTCTAGCAAAGGTGTGATCTTTGCAGTGATTATTGCAACCAACTACTTAACCTGGGAGATCTATGCTACTATTGTCTTTTGCATTGATGATGGAGATAGCCCAAGCACTAACGACAACAAACATGGTGGACGTACTGACAGAATTCGGGAAATGGAAAAGGTTAAGGCCGCTCTATTCCTACCTTGATGACATTGTTTTCTATTAAAGAATGAATTTATTCGGATTAATTTATTTTGGTCGTAGTCTACCCATGCTAAATTTTTTTGTATATCTTTGGTAATTTTCTAAAAATTCGAAAGGGATTCTTTGGAATCACTATTATGGGTTTAAAATTCTATACAAAATCTGGCAAGTGAGTTCATCATGATTTACAACCTAGCTTCAAAAGGACCCTATCTGAAGCTGATTTACATAATCTCTTATTATCTAATCATAGCCCAAAGTAGGTAGGGTTTAAGGATGGGTTCCGGTTCTTTGAATCTCTGTGGAAAGTTCTCTACAAAAAAAAGTTGAGCAGTGGCCTATGGGATGATGCTTGTCCCTAGAAGTGGAACTTGAGGCCTATGACATCAAAATTTAAATTGGGTTTCAGAGTATTGGAGACTTGACAACCATTGGAATCCATGTAGCTGAGGGACGATATGTAAATAAGACAACACAATCAACAAAATTAAATAAATGAATGAAAGTTTCTTGGCATATATGAAATCCATGAAATAATACAATACTGTTAGTAAAATTATATTAATGTCTAAAATAAATATAAGAATTAATCTCCTAATATTAAATTGATTACTGAAATTTTCTTGGGGAATACCAGCGAAAACAATATGTGCGCAATAGAAAAGTTCTTAGGCTCATGGAAAGAATGATTTGAACCTACACAAAAAAGCCAAACTACTCGTATTCTAGTTGTGATTTGAAGGCGAACAGAGCTTCATCCAAGCGGTGGAACAACACAGTTGAATGCTAATGAATTTATCCAGGTGGTGGAAAAGAAAAATTGAATGTTAATGAATTCAAAACTGCATGGAAAATCCAAACTACTCATCATATGTATTCTAGTCATGAGTTGAAGGTGAACAAAGCTTAATCCAAGCGGTGGGGCATCATAGTTGAATGCTGATGAATTCAAAATTGAACCAAAACAAAGGACATGGGGACCACGGGGACCTTTGACACCACAGGGAGGCCAAAACAAAGGCCACGAACAGGCCAAAACACTAACACATACTTATATTTGGTTGTACGTGTACATTTGCATGTAGTTGTACGTTGGAAAATGGGCCTATGTATTTTGTAACTGAAGTGTTGTATTGTAATTAGCGAGTCAGGAGTCGAGTATTATAATCATCCAAGTAGTAATTAGCGAGCCAGGAGTCAAGTATTGTAGTCATCCAGGAAGGAACGACAACAATATTGTAATCATCCAAGCAAATCAAACATTTAATAACATTTAATTATAACTAAATAATGCTACCAACATTAGTCAATAATACTGGAAATTTTCATTAATATCCATTTTAAGGCTAATTTTCTATCCTCTCGGCCTCGGGATGAGGCCAAATAAGACCTCAAACAGATTGATTGGTTAACATAAAATAGTTTCAATGTTTAATAGGTGGAGAAAAAGTGAATTACAAAATATACAACAAAACTTTGGTTTAAGCATATGATTTTCTATACACGGGCTCATGTTTCAAGGCACTTCGATTATAAGAGTCCTTGTCAGCCCTTTGGGTAGGGACTAAAAAGGAGTAATTGTCTAAAGCAACTTGAAATGTACCATCTTTGAAAATCTATTCTCTAAAATTAATGAAGTTTAGTATATCCAACTTGCATGCTTGTTTATGCAATAATTTGGGCTCCACTATAGATTATCTGGTTCATCTCAATGAATTGTGATTGCAATATGAGTAGCATGGTAATATTATGAATAAGGAGGATTGTGAAATGATACTTATTATTTTTAAAATATTTCAAATTTTATCTAAATTGTATTATTATATGATTTTTCATGTATATTGATGCTTTGAGACTGATTGGAGGAATAAGTTGTAAGAGCAGTTTCAATGATGGGACTTAGTTTGGAGAATTGGCGTATGAAACCTTCCAAGGCCATTTCGAGGGATCAAATGACATTTTTTGGGGTAAATTTTAATATGTAAGTGTCTGATCGCATGATGTTATTATACACTTGGATATGTTTCCAACAGTGCAATAATTACGTCAATTGAAGTTCATATGCAAAAGTTATGTCCCTCAAAAGTTGACCTACTATCATTAACCACCATAAATTGAGTGCATACCACATCAATATATGCTACTCTTGGAAAAGAGAATAGCCATGTGAGCACTATGAAGAATACTTTAGAATGTTCAAAGGTTTAACTATAGTTGAACGTTGAAGGATTCAAACTTGACTTCTAATTGGTTATCGGACTATGTTATAACCAAGCCACTAAGAGGAAAAGGGGTTCGATTCTATTCGATTGTGTCTTTTTCCTTAGCAGAGTAGAGAAACTGGAAGTGAGAGTGAGAGAGCATATAAATGGTTTTAGTTCTATAGAAGCCTCTTAAGCCATAGGTCTTGGATGAATCCATTGAGAGTTTCTTCTCCTTTGTACTTGCATTATTTCCATTCCAGAAAAAAGAGAGTAAGCAACCTTAGGTGTTCTTGTAAGGGTTTCCTAGAGAATTTATTGTGTTCACTATGGTTGGAGTGTGATTGTATATTGTTCTCTATTTTCAAAATTTTATCTATCACTTGCATAAACAATAAATTAGTAATTTATAAATATAAAACATAAAGGAATTTAACCTTAATAGTATATATTTCAAATTTTTTTATCATATCTATTATGACGAACTATCCAATGGCATATATGACTGTATTTGAAAACTTGAAGGTTTGATGAAATGTGCATGTAAATTTTTATGTCTTTTAAGAAATTAGGAAATTTGCATAATCACATAAATTAATTTTTTTTAACTCAATTTACATCATAAAAATAGAGACAATAATACCACATACAATACACAAGACAACAAAATGATGAAGGAGTTCACCGCTCCTGGGCTACATCTCCTAATCCAACTTCTAGTGTTGGGCCTCTTTCATTACGTGCTAAAATATGTGATTACAAGGATTTCCAGAGTTCATAATGCAAAAATAATTTCTCCAATGGCTCCAAAACAATGAAAAACCCCAAGTTGGGCTCTTGTTGGGCTCAATTTAGCCAAAAACTAAAGAAGTTATGCTATAGAGAAGTTTTACTACTAAATTCTCTACAAAGTGCATTGATATGCTAACCATTCTACGAATTTTCCATTTTCGAAATCAACGAGCAACAAATTCTCCTAGCACCGGTGATATTCGTGTCAGATTGGGTGCAAAATTCCGCTTCATTTAAATGCCCAATGAACCCCCGTGAGCGAATAAGATTGGGCCACGTGCCCTATTTTCCGTTGTTGGGTCCAGGTTGGGCCATAACCCGTGCCAATTTTTAACCATTGCTTTGAACCAAGGTTTGTTTTATATGTATCGTGGTTCGTTTCAATTTTTTGTGCCAAACCATAACCCGTATTTAAACTATGGTAGTATTTCGGGCCACCGGGGTTGAACTGGCCCGTTATCAAACTGCGGTTAGTTTTTCTACCCAGGGCTTTGGGTATGGGTTAAGCCCAAGCCCTCGACCCCCTTCTTGTGGTCTCGTGGGTGTGGGGTGACCGGGGATTAGGGCTTAACCCTGGCCCCATCCCCCAACCGCCATACCATGAAAATTTAAATACAACTTGGCATCGTAGTAGGTTAAGACTCACATGTGGCATGGTGGTAAGGTGTCACACCGCTAGACTAGAGGTATCGTGTTTGATTCTCTGTGAGGATCGTTCAGCCATAACATAATTTTAATGCACCATTGGGAGAACATGTGGTTGCCCTCCATTGGACCACGTGGCTTCCACCAATTGGACCAAATAAATACAAATTCTACCAATCAGAACACAACAACATCGAAACAATATAGAGTGGCCACTTGGCAACCTTCCATCGGCCATATAAACATAGTCACCCTGCCCAGTCAGTATATCTGCATCCAACTTGCAATTTTTTTAGTGGCTTAGGAAAACGACCAGAATGCGATATCATGAGAATAAGATATTAGTTTTGAGTGATTCAAGCCATGTTGGATTCAGGGTAATGAGATCTATGTTTTGGCACCAATTTTGAGCACTTTTGAACACTTTGACTTTTGAGCACTTTACACATCCACTAGATCATTCCTCCCTACTGGAAGCTTTTGGAACTCAAAAACATCATTTTCAGTCAGCAAATAGATGAGGGTAAAACTCCCTCACCCTTCCAATATCAATCCATTTGGCTTTGCTTGTATTTTTATCTTTGAGCCCCACATGAAGGTACTCCACATTCCCTCGTTTTGAAGTTCTTGTTTTCTTGTCAAGGATGGTATCTTGTTGCAGTTGTTCAAGATATTTAGGAGAGAAATATTCAATTAAAAGAATTTGAACATTCTCTCCTTGATCTTCAATCAAAGGAGGCTCAAACAATCTTAAATTTTCAACATTAACAACTACATGGATTTGCATATATGGAGGAAAATCTAACCAGAATGCATTATTACGATATTTTCTAAAATCTTGAATGGACCATATCTGATTGTTTTAAATTGTCTACCTTCTTTGTGGAGTCTTTCCTTGCTAACGTGAAGCCAAAATTCAACTCTCACTTGAAAATTGTGATCAACACTATGCTTATAATGTCTTGTCTTGTACTTGGCTTGACTATTTTTGAACTATTGTTGAACCATATGATGCACCAATTTAACTTGTTCAAAGAATATCTTGGCCTTATCTATGTCACTATGACCATCAATAGCAACATCTTTCCAAAAGATAAAATCTAGAGGAGATTTTGGTAAGTATCCCAAGCATGCCTCAAATGGAGATGTTTGAGTCAATGAATGCTTGGCCTAGTTGTAAGCACGTTGAATGTAGTGCAAATGTTCATCCCACAACTTAGGATTCTTTTTGCAATAACCACGAAGAATATGTATTATAGTTATGTTCACAACTTATGTTTGGTCATTTGTTTGTGGATGGAATGTTGTGCTCTTTTTCAATTTGGTGTCCATGAGTCCCCATAAGCTTGACCAAAATTTCCCAATAAATCGAGAATCTCGATCAGAAACAATGGATGTGGGAAGCCCAAAAAGCACCCATACATTTTGAAAGAAAAATTGTGTAGTCTATTCAACTGTAGCCTGCTTCTTACAAGGCATCAAAATACACAGTTTTCTTAAACGATCCACAACTACATAAATATAATCATGACCTTTCCTAGACATAGGTAGACCTCCCACAAAATCCATAAAAACACTTTCCCAAGGATGGGAAGGAACAAGAAGTGGAGTATAAAATCCCAACTTTCTATTATTTGCCTTACTAACAACACATAAAGAACATCCTCTTACATATCATGACACACTTTCAATCGTATGAGGCCAGTAACAATACCTCTATAATTGTACCATTGTCTTGCCTACACCAAAATGACCAACAATAAGAGAAGTATGTGCTTCCCTTATGATGTTGACTCTTTCTCCCTGTGGAATACATAGCTTTGCAAGATGAGACAACAATTTATCATGCACATGATAATCTAATTACTCTACTTGGTTACCTTGACACAAAGTTGCATATACATCCTTCAAATCCTCATCTAAAGCATATTTCTCAACATATATCTCATGCATGATAGAATTATGCTTAAGAAAAATGGATGCACTAACAATTGGTCTAGATATCATATTAGCAACCTTGTTATAGATACCTTTCTTATACCTTATCACCAAGTGGAATTGTTGTAAGAAACCTATCCATTTGAAGTGCCTCGCTTGTTGTAGCTTGGTTTAAGATTGCAAGTATTGCAATGATTTATGGTCAATGTGTATGATAGTTTCCTTACCCATCAAGTAATTCTTAAATTTTTTCACACTTTGCACCAAAGCATACAATTATTATTCATATGTAGGATAGTTAATCACTGCACCATTAAAAGTTTCAGAATGGAAACATATGGGCTTACCATGTTGCATCAAGACTACTCCCATGGCATAGTCACTTGCATCGGTTTGTATCTCAAATTACTGTCTCAAATATGGAAGTGTAAGCACTGGTGTTTTATTGATTCTTTCTTTCAATGCATCGAATGATTTATGTTTTTTGCCTCCCCACTAAAAACTTGTTTCACACTTTTCAATGCATGTAATGGAGTTTCAATGAAAGAAAAGTTAGAAATGAAATTTATCCAATATTGGGCTACTCCCAAGAATCTTATAACATTTGTTACAGTCTTGGGTTTTGGCCAATTCAAAATGACTTCGACCTTTAAGGGATCTATCTTCAACTCACCCACTCCAACAATATGACCCAAGTAGACTATTTAGACATCTTTAAAAACAACTTGTCTTTATTTAAGACATTTAGAACTTGCTTAACATGCTTGACATGCTCTTCACGATTCTTGTTGAAAATAAGTATGTCATCTAAGTAGACTATCACAATATCATCAAGAAAAGGCCTTAAAACATCATTCATAACCCGCATGAATGTAGCATGAGCATTACAAAGCCCAAATGGAATAACCAACCGCTCAAACAAACCTTACTTTGTCTTGAAGGTTGTCTTCCAAATGTCTCCTTAAGAAATCCTAATCTGATGATAGCCACTCCTCAAGTCCAACTTAGTGAAATAAACAACATCTTTCAATTGATAAAGTAAATCATCAATTCGAGGAAGAGGGAAATGGTTCTTTATCGTAATTTTTTTCAATTCTCTTGTTGGAACGGGGTCTCCTAACAAGCTGCGAAACTGGTCCAATTTTGATATTTTTGATTATATTTAGCCTAGCAGAGGGGTTTTGGGGTGATTCAAAGCCCCGAACGCATTGTAATGGGTCAAAGGGTAAACTAGGGTTCCGAAAACCATGGGTTGCGGACCAGAGGAAATTCGAGGCTAGATTGTTATAAATAGAGATGATTTTGTATTGTAGAAGAGAAGGAAATGATGAGCTATTGATGTGATCTATTGTTTAAGCGATGTGTTTGGGTTTTGGGGAGCAGACTCCTACTGGTTGTGTGCGTGGAGATCCTCATCCAGCTATGTGCGGACCCTGCTGCTGTGTGCGCAGGTTGGGAAGGGAATTGTAAGGAAAGATTGATGAATGAATGAATGTGAAGGATTATTAGAGATTTGAATCTATGAGTACTATTGTATGAATTGCTGATAATTGCTGTGTTATATATTTTCTGTCTTTTCGCTGCGAAGATCTGTGTATTGAATGCTTGGATCTAGATCTATCCCACTCTGTTTATATAATACTGTGTTGATGTTATAGAAAGCATATAATTATAGATCTAGTGCACGTGGATGCAAATAGACACATAATTAACCCTTCGAAGAACTAGGTAATCTGGGAATTACAGAAACAGAACGTAGCTCTGCTTGCCTTACGCTTCCTTTCTCAGGGTGCGAAAACTTGGTTCCAGCACCCACCCATACTAATTCGGGTGAGACTTTGACCTGTGAAATCAAGTCACTGTCGAAAGGGCCAATAGTATAGGGGTTTGTTGGCAAACCTTGCTTACCGAACCTGGGTTAGGACCCCTCGAGCCAACAAATGGTTCTGTTGCCGGGACCGGAAGAATTCTGAGAGAGGAATCAAGTAATGACAAGAGAATACTGGAAACTTGAAAGAAAAGAGATCGAAAACTGGTTCGAAAGACAGATCCAAGAGTTCGCAGTAAAATAAAACTGTAGTGAAAAATTAACGGCGGAAAGGTGGAAAAATAGGTACATTCTTACTGAAAGCTATGAAATATTATTTGTAACCTTTGCGATTGAACTCCAAGAGTGGCTGGCCAGGCTTGTGGAATTCCAAAAGTGCTGGAAGGACGAGCGAGTCACCCAGTGGACCCCAGAGCTGCTTGAGTAGCTGGAAAAAGCTGATAATACTATCAAATGCATGGTGGATCACTGGGTGGATAGTGTGCTTGGAGGATTTGTGATGGAGTTTGCCATTGATCAGTTTGTATCATACTCTGAGGCCAAATGACGATTCTTCAAAGGATCCCGAGGCAAATTTCTGAGGACGTTACCGTTGCTGATCAAGAAATTACTGTGCGAAAAGAGCATTCTGTGTAGTCATACTGACTGAATGACCTCGAATTTAGATGGGAGCGTGACCTGCAGTGGTAAATACTATCAGACCAACCTTGACAGAGGGAGATCTGCTTACAATTCGTTGCAGGAACTGGTTGCGCAAGATCAACCAGCTACATTGTCACCTCAGCCGCGCAAGGGTAAGAATTCGTTTATACTGCCACCGTCCCTAGACAGTGATATGGTTGTGCATTTGAAACTACCTACCTTCAAGGGGGTAGGAGATGAGGATATGGACCGATTTTGGTTCGTGGCAGACTCTGTATGGACTACGCAGAATGTGGCAAGTGATACGGTAAAAATGGCATAGCTATAGTTGGCCTTCGAGGAGAGGGCCCTGGACTGGTATATGCAGTATATTGCCCAGAATGGGGGCGCATCTATTCAAGATATCAAGGATGCTTTGAAGCACTAGTTCAGGAAGCCAAAATATTATTCGCAGTTGGTAGCAGAAGTAAAGGACTTCAAACAAGGTGCGTCTGAGTCAGTATGGGAGGTTGATCAATGACTGAAGAAGGGAATCAGGGAAGGAGGATTCGAATATGATGATAGACAACACACGGAATGGTTCATCGCTATGTTGTTACCTCACCTACACACGCTAATGAGTCATCAAACCTTTGAGTCGTAGGAGAAGGTTGTGGAAGTCGCTATGAAACTAGAGGCTGCCCCTCGAGAGGATACGTCAACAGGGGTACAAAAAATCCAAGAACAACTTGGGGCTATGCATATGGAGATACAAAACCTGAGAAAGGAGCGAGGAAAGGACGGTTGCACAGATCTCTAATGCATACGATGCCAGGTGTCTGGCCATACGAAGGATCAGTGCCCTCTGTTGAAGAATTACATGCAAGTAGGAGGACCTAGCCCGGTACGCCCAGGGGTGAGTAGGGAGCCCTTCCTATTACAACCAAGTTCAAGCGGACCTGCACTATGGTGTGATGATTGTCGGGTAGCAGGACTGCATGATACGAACCATTGCCTGCGATTAGGTGTGTATGTCCCAGAACTAAAGCAACAATAGTGCCGATTCTGTCGATCAGTGGGCCATGATGAGCATAACTGCCGTACTTATGACTTAATGATGGATCGTGGGAACTTATACAGGGTACAATCGGACCCTGCATCGCCAAGATTTTCTGCGCACTTTGGAGGATCACCAGCCCGAGGCAGAGGAGGTCGGGGAGGAAGCACAGGATGAGGACGTGGGCAGCTAGTCTGTTATAACTATGGAGAAATAGGGCACTTTTCCAGAGAATGCCCAAACCCCACCAGGCCTTCATGCAAATATTGTAGGCAGTTGTACCATGAGGTAGAAGACTACCCAATTTTAATAGCCAAGATACAGGAAAAGCAGCCCACCCCTACGCAGAACATACAAAGAGTTAAATCCGAGCTAAGAAAGATGGATCCCTGTGTAAAAGTCATGAAACACAGTGGGCTGGTCACCCAGGGAGCAAAGGAAGGGATTGCTTCTCGGGAAGGTGTACCTGTCAAAGAAAAAACAACCCAAACAAAACCAACACAACCTCGGATAGAGGAAGGGGTTGAGCCCTTTTTAAAGGCGTGTCTGAAGCTACTGTCAAATCCACAGGCTGTAGGTAATGTCCAAGCACTACTGAATACCAATGCGGGTCAGACCAATTCGATCCCTGAAACCAAGGATGTACACAAGCTATACAGCTATAAGAAGCACACCGGAAGAGAGATGCGATTGATTGAGCAGATTGGTGAGTACGAGATGGATCAGGTTATCTTATATCTAGGGTCAGATGTGAATGTATTACCAAAGCAGACATGGCAACGAATGGGGGAACCTAAATTAGAATGGTCCACCATCCAGCTGCGAATGGCCAATCAACAGAAAATCATCCCTCTGGGGAGATTACCAAAAGTCATGGTTAACATCGCAAGGGTAAGGGTCCTCGCTGACTTTGAAGTCATAGAAATTGTGGAAGATGCAGATCCCTACCTTGTGCTCCTTGGACTGGACTGGGAAATTGACATGGGGGATGTCATCAATCTCAAGAAACGCAGCATGGGGGATGTCATCAATCTCAAGAAACGCAGCATGGTGTTTGAAAGCAAAGGTACGCATGTCATAGTACCACTGGATCCAGCAGAAGGTGCGCGGTATACAGAACTAGCCTATGAAGAGGAGGAATTAGATCACATTTATAAATTAAATGCGCTGGATGAAGATCGGGTTAACCCCACGGAGGAAGGAATGCTCTGCCGGGAAAAGGACAGTGAATGTTTCTCTGACTCTGATGAGGAGCTGGAAAATTGGCAAGGCTGAATACACGAAGTTTCGGTGCTTCGATGTCTTCAGACTGTTAGGAATTTTCGGCACATCTCTACCGAGGAAAGGAACCTACCCTGCCCAGAGAACGCAGATAATAGTCAGAGGATGGTTGAACCTAATATTCCCACGGAACGTAGGTTAGGGACACTATCACTAAAATTGCGCAGATCACCTATGCAAGGACCGGTATTCTCTGCTCAGGAGAAGTATTGGATGAGGGTGGTCCTACGCATAGGGGCCCCCGTTGCTAGGTGGACTCCGAGGTCAGTCGACCTATGCAGAAAATTGATGAAATACCACACTCAAGGGTACGATAAAGCCTTGCACGGTCAGGCTTTACGGGGTATCGCTGCCCTAGGCATGCGTCGGATTGCGGATCTAACTGGACCCATGTGTAATTTGAAGAATTTACGAGCGCCTCAAGAAATAACTGGCACAAGGACGCGTGACGCAATCCTCTAGTGCAAGGACGTTCCAACCATGGTCAAAGCACTTGGCTCGAAAAGACTGATGGCTGGCTTGCAGACACGCCTCGCATCGACCTTCGCTTAGGGTACACGAACCACATACATGCGTCATCTATGGTCCGAAATTCCGTGGAAACGACCTCAGGCATGTACGGCGACCGTTAGAACATCCCGATTTAATAAAAAAGGGATCTTACAAGTACGCACAATTGGCGGCAGATCATCAATGAAGCCATTTATGGTAAGATTGATCTACCTGATCGATGTTCAGTCTCACGAATGGGTTACTTCCCCATTAAATAGCTCCAGAGAGTGTGTGGATGGCTGGATAATTACACACCAGGCTCTTTATTCACCCTACAACATGCTCCTGCTATCTGTGTACTGGGTTTTTGCACTCCTTAACATTCTTTGGGTTGCCCGCTTTCGTGTTGCTAGGATGGACCCAACCAGAGAGCCTGGGGGTGCTGAGTGCAGTCACAGGGGTGAACGCGGGCTCCTGACAGAAAGGATTGTGTGCGAGCCCCGCACAGCAGGAACGTTGTGATACAAGGACATGTTGTGGCTTCTCCATAGCTTCAGAACACCACCTAGCCGAAGCAATGTGTGTTCCCTCCCTCGAATTTCCCTCGACACTGCTCCTGATCCAACTACGGAGGACATCCGAATTGATTTAGCACAACTATCTCGCACAGAGCTACACGGACTGCACATCAGAGTGTTACGCGAAGTTCGCCACCGTGACTGAGCCAGGCAACGGCAGTATAATGAACCTCAGGAAGTACGAGACCAGCAGACTGCAGTGGTCACAGAGGCAATGCAGGTTATTCAGGAACAGCTGACACAGGGTGCACAACTGGTTGAAGCAGCTACCCACCTATGGACCGCCATCTAGCACCATTCCACGCTTCAGCATATCCAGACGGAATTGCAACAAGTAGAAGCTGCTTTGGACCAAGTCAGAGCCTCCTCACCCTCCACCGTCTCCACGCAGTGTCTAGCCATCCTGGACAGAATTGGGAACCTTCGCCACAAAAAGCATGCCACTCAGAAATGGTTGAAACCATGGGCTGATACCACACTCCAACTCGCCAAAGATGCTCAGTTTTCCATTGCGCGCCTCCACCGGCTGTTGGAACGGATCATCGCGGCTCCAGATACCCCTGCCTCCCTGAAAATGGTCAACATTGTGCAACATGTTGCGGCCCAGAGTAAGGAAGTGCTCCCTCAGCTCCTTTTCACTCTGACTACCTTGCGCGCGCAAGTCGAAGCTGCACCATTGCAGTGACTCGAGACGAGTCACAAGATTGTGTTGGGGCACTGTTGGAACGAGGTCTCTTAACAAGCTGCGAAACTGGTCCAATTTTGATATTTTTGATTATATTTAGCCTAGCGGAGGGGTTTTGGGGTGAGTCAAAGCCCCAAACGCATTGTAATGGGTCAAAGGGTAAAATAGGGGTTCGAAAACCATGGGTTGCAGACCATAGGAAAGTCGAGGCTAGATTGTTATAAATAGAGATGCATTTTGTATTGTAGAAAAGAAGGAAATGATGAGCTATTGATGCAATCTGTTGTTTAAGTGATCTGTTTGGGTTTTGGGGAACGAAATCCTACTGGCTGTGTGCACGGAGATCCTAGTCCAGTTGTGTGTGGACCCTGCTGCTGTGTGCGCAGGTTGGGAAGGGAATTGTAGGGAAATATTGATGAATGAATGAATGCGAAGGATTATTAGAGATCTAAATCTGTGAGTACTATTGTATGAATTGCTGATAATTGTTGTGTTATGTATTTTCTGTCTTTTTGCTGCGAAGATCTGTGTACTGAATGCTTGGATCTAGATCTATCTCGCTTTGTTTATATAATACTGTGTTGATGTTATAGAAAGCATATAATTATAGATCTAGTGCACGTGGATGCAAATAGACACATAATTAACCCTGCAAAGAACTAGGTAATCTGGGAATTACAGAAACAGAACGCAGCTCTGCTTGCCTTACCCTTCCTTTCTTAGGGTGCGGAAACCTGGTTCCAACACCCACCCATACTACTTCGGGTGAGACTTTGACCTGAGAAAGCAGGTCATTGCCGAAAGGGCTAGTAGTATAGGGGTTTGTTGGCAAACCTTTCTTACCAAACCTGGGTCAGGACCCCTCGAGCCAACAGATCTAAAGTCCACAAATATGCGCCATGTACCATCCTTTTTTGGCACTAAAACAATAGGTGACCCACATGACGATGTGCTTGGTCTGACGACCCCTTATCAAGCAACTCTTGGATTTGTTTCTTGATTTTTGCATTCTCCATGACCGACATCATGTACATGCCAATGTTTGGAAGAGGACAATCTTGTTGCAATTGAAAATCATGTTGGATTCCTCTTTTAGGAGGAAATCCTTTAGGCTCCTGGAACATCTCATCATAGGTGTTAACAACCTCAATCAAATCAGATTTTTAACCTTACATCACAACCTTGGAAGGCTTCATTCTCAACATCATTTTTGCGTTTGATCATCAAAAGTAAAAAATTCTTGCTA
This sequence comes from Pinus albicaulis, assembly GCA_034641835.2. NCBI lineage: Eukaryota > Viridiplantae > Streptophyta > Pinopsida > Pinales > Pinaceae > Pinus > Pinus albicaulis. The sequence continues at coordinate 631,652,209 of CM076572.1, forward strand.
GAATTAACAAGCCTCTTCATTTGTCCAACGTTCACAAGAGACAAATTTAATTTCTTATGATGTGCTCTAACAATATACTCCATCTCATCGCCCGTCGGGGTTTGGTCTAGTGGTAAGCGAGCGTACTGTTAAGGCGTTCGTGCCGTGGTGCAGGTCACGAGTTCAAATCCCGTCTTACCCGAGGGGCTATTGTGGCGGGCTCAGCGGTTCCTCCTAGGAGTATAGGGGTAGCCAGCGGGATTCGACCCCGTGTAACGCGAGTATGATACCGCTGCAGTTGCCGATTCTCCTAGTCACAAATATATATATATATATATATATATATAATCAATCTCATCTTTAAACAAATGATAATTTTTCTCATGGCGATGAAAGATGGCTTTTCTATCATAAAGATATCGAATTCCCAAAACAATACCACATATAGATAAATGTCTTTCAGATTAATCACATCATTAGGATTTGGTCGACGTTTCGAACCATCTAATGTGGTTCATCCTCAGGACAATGAAGAAGGAAATCGATCTCAAAGAATAAATAGTAAGGCTGCATCATTGCTCGGTCATCGCTCATAAAACTAGCTGTTAAAACTAGCCGTTAAAGACTAGTCGTTATTTGACTAGGTTGGTTAATTAATTAGAATATTAAAAGTTTTTTAATTTTTTTTTTATATATAAAAAGGTCAATGAAAAATAATTTAATAATTTAATAAAAACTATAAAATTATAAAATTCATATAAAAGGGAGAAGGGTTAATAATAGCATAGGGAATAATCTTAAATTAATAAGAGATATTAAATAATTTAAAAATGAAAGATTAAATTAAAATTATTATAATAAGCGGAGAGAGAAATATATACATATATATATATATATATATATATATATATATATATATATATATATATATATATATATATATATATTAAAGGGTAAGAATTAATATTAAAAAATAATTCAAGGGATAATAAAAAGGCCTAAAAACATAAACGAGAGAAAAAGTAAATAAGGACAAAACTAGAAAAAGAAAATTATAATCAAAGGGCGGGGAATAAAACCAGAGAAAGAGAGAGAGAGAGAGAGAGAGAGAGAGAGAGAGAGAGAAGACACGAGGTGGAAGGAACTCAACACACGAGGGAGTAATAATCTAGAGAGGGCTGGAGTCCAACTCTTACTTAATTTCCACCAATCATCTCTGTTGAGATTCTTAGGATGCCTCTCAATTTCAATAGCCTCCCTCGTATTTCTATGATGGAAGTGATCCACCTTAGCAATGAATTTGGAGTCTTCAATGCACACATGGTGACATGATTTCCCAGCATGCTCTGCAAGAGCAGAAGTGAGGGATCTATTGTGTCTAATTTCTGCAACATGTTCATGAATTCTCTGTCTAATGGATCGACCAGTTTCCCCAATATAGCGAGTACCACAGGAACAAGGTACTAAATAAACACCTTTCATGTCCTTTGGGTCAATAGGGTCCTTGACAGACCCAAGATAATTCTTGATAGTACAGAGAGGCTTGAACGAAGAGGGGACATTGTTTCTCCTAAGGACATGGGAAATTTTGTCCGTGGTCCCTTGGATAAATGAGAGATTAACCTTGGAGATAGGATCGACCCGAGTAGACTTGTCCCTTAAGCCTTTATAGGCTTTTGAAAAGGCCTTAATACCTTGAGATCTTCTATACCCATTAGTCTCAAACACATCAAGAATATGGGATTTCTCCAACTGCAAGTGGCTATCATCAGATATTCTAAGAGCACGAGTAGGCAGAGTGCAGAGAACACGAAATTTCTGAGCAGGAAAGGTGGATCACTTCCATCATAGAAAGCTATGGGAGGCTATTGAAATTGAGAGTCATCCTAAGAATCTCAACAGAGAAGATGGGTGGAAATTAAGTAAGAGTTGGACTCCAGCCCTCTCCAGATGATTTCTCCACCGTGCGTTGAGTTCCTTCTGCCTTGTGTCTTTGTTTTTTCTGTCTCTTTGATTTTATTCCCCTCCCTTTTGATTTTAATTTTATTTTTATAGTTGTGTCCTTATTTAATTTTTCTCTCGTTTATGTTTTTAGGCCTTTTAATTATCCCTTGAATTATTTTTTTAATATTAATTCTTACCCATATATATATATATATATATATATATATATATATTTTCCCCTCTCCGCTTATTATAATAATTTTAATTTAATCTCTCCTTTTTAAATTATTTAATATCTCTTATTAATTTAAGATTATTCACTATGCTATTATTAACCCTTATCCCTTTTATATTAATTTTATAATTTAAACATTTTATTAAATTATTAAATTATTATAATAATTGTACTTTAATTTCTCTTTTTAAATTATTTAATATCTCTTATTAATTTAAGATTATTCCCTATGCTATTATTAACCCTTCTCCCTTTTATATTAAATTTAAAATTTTATTAAATTATTAAATTATTATTCTTTGACCTTTTTATATAAAAATAAAATAATTAAAAAACTTTTAATATTCTAATTAATTAACTAACCTAGTCAAATAACGACTAGTTTTAACATCTAGTTTTATGAGCGATGATCATGCAACGATGCAGCCTTACTATTTATTCTTTCAGATCGATTTCCTTCTTCACCTTGTCTTGAGGATGAACCACATTAGATGGTTCGAATCATCGACGAAATCCTAATGATGTGATTAATCTGAAAGTCATTTATCTATATTATGGATCACAAAAGTCTTAGATCTAATACCACATATGTCAAGTGGAACTACATCAAGGTCTATCGCATCAATGAAGTTTGCAGTGATGGCGAATTTCAGTTTGCATTTTCTTTTCACTTACAATTTTGCATTGTCACATAACCAACCCAAAGGATAAGTTTTAGGATGAGGAATGGTTTCCAAATTTAGTTTCTTGACAATAGTTTCTGAAATGAGGTTTTCTTGTGATCCACTATCAAACAAAGTGTTTATTTTGTTATGTTTTGAGATAACTCTATTATGGAAAAGCTCTATTCTGTCCTTATCATTTTTATTTTCATTGAGGTTACTAGAATAAATAGTACTTGCAATAGATCTCATACCCTTAAATCCCATGGCTATGATCTTTGTTTCATCTCCATAATCATGTTGTGCAGTTGTACAAGTATTTTTCTTTCTTTCTTTTGTTAAAATTTTTGGGTCTCATCTCAAGATGAAGTTTCCAACAATGGTCTTCATCATGGCCTTCTTTTGAACAGTGTTTGCATGTGAGTTTTTCTCCCTCTTTCTTGATGGAAGCATTCATTTTCCTCTTTCCTTTGTCTCCACTCTTGAATGGATTTTTGTTTCCCTCTTAGGGAACATTCTTCCCTCTTACTTCTAAATGATTTGCATGTACACAAACTTCATCTAGATTTGTAGGGTCACACATGATAATTGTGTGTCTCAAGTAACTATATAAACCTCCAATGTATTTGATTAGAGTGTCTTGAGAGGATAAATATACACCCAAAATAAATGCTCTTCTTCTAAACTCTTGGGTATAACTTTGCACACTTTGGCCCTTGACTTGCCTAAAGTTTTTCCAATACATTATAGCTTTTTGCATGTATGTTAAAGGATAAAATTTCCTTCTTAATGCAGCCGCAAAATCATTCCAAGAATTTATAATCTTACCTCTTTTCTTGAGATCCTCTTGAGTTTTGGCTTCCCACCAAATGGGTGTTTCACTTTCCAACCTTAGAGAAGCTAGATGAATCTTGGTCTCATTATCTTTGATCATTTGTATCATGCAATACACTTCAAGCTGACGAACCCAATTATCCAATTTCTTAGCATTTACCTCTCCATTATACATAGGCAATTCAAATTATATGTAAAGTTTTAACAAAGGATTTTTACCATATCCCTTTGGAGAATGTGGAGGTGTTTGTGAAGTGGTTGATGTAGAAGAATATGAGGGTGAAGATGGAGGTGTAGGAAAAGGTGGAGGTAGGGGTGGTTTGTCACCATTCCCTCCATCCCCTTTTGGAGGTTTGTCTTCATTTCCCTTTAGAGGATTTGAGCTCTCTCCTTGAAACCTTAAGTTCCTTTCCTCATAAATATCTTTCACCATTTCAGTCATTTCAATGAATTCTTTTCTAAAATTCTTCTCATCCTTAGACATATTGTCAGGCCCTCCTTCATCTGCCATTACTAGTGAGGCTTTGGGTGACACTTGAGGTGAAACTTGAGTGGAAACTTGAGGTAAATGTGCTCTCCTTGAACTAGCTTCGAGGACTTGTTCCCACAAGCTTTCCTTATCCTCTTTTGAGCTTCAACCTTGTAAACATCATAAAACACTTGCAACAGAATTAAACCTCCAAAACAACTAAAGAACCAAATCTCTGATACCAAACTGATCTATATTTGAAAACTGGAAGGTTTGATGAAATGTAAAAGTAAATTTTTATGTCTTTTAAGCAATTATGAAATTTGAAAAAGCTCATAAATTTTTATTTTTTTAACTCAGTTTGCAGCATAAAAACAGAGACAATAATAGCATATACAGTAACACAAGACAACAAAATGATGAAGGAATTCACCTGTCCTAGGCTACATCTTCTGGTCCAACTTCCAATGTTGTGCCTCTTTCATTAGGTGCTCAAATATGTGATTACAAGGATTTTCAATGCTCAGAATGCAAAAATAATGTCTCCAATGGCTCCAAAAAAGTAAAAAAACCCAAATTGGGCTCTTACTAGGCTCAATTTGGCCAAAAACTGAAGAAGTTATGCTCTAAAGAAGTTTTGCTACTAACTGCTCTACAAACTGCACTAATATGCTAACCATTCTACGAATCTGCCATTTTTGGAACCGCCAAATGACAAATTTGCCTGGCGCCAGCGAGATTTGCGCCAGATTGGGTGCAAAAGGTCACTTCCTTTAAATTCCCAATGACCCCCTGTGAGCGGATAAGATTGGGCCATGTGCCCTCTTTTCCGTTGTTAGATCTGAATTAGGTCATGACCCGCGCCAACTGTTAACCACCACTTTGAACCAAGGTTTGGTTTATATGTACCATGGTTCATTTCAAATTTTGTGCCAAGAAATAACTCATATTCAAACTGTGGTAGTGCTTCAGACCACCGGGGTTGAATTGACCCGTTATCAAACCATGGTTGGTTGCGGTACCCGAGACTTTGGGTTGGGGTTAAGCTTGAGCCCTCGACTCCCTACCCATGGTCTCATGGGTGTGGGGTGACCAGGAACTTGGGCTTATCCCCAACCTCGTCCCCAACCACCATAACATGAAACTTTAAATACAACTTGGTGTCGTAGTAGGTTAAGTCTCACCTGTGGCATGGAGGTAAGGTGTCGTGTTGCTAGACCATAGTTCTCACGTTCGATTCTCCGTGAGGCCCGTTTAGCCATAACATAATGTTAATGCACCATTGGGAGGCCACGTGGCTTCCCTTCATTGGCCCACGTGGCTTCCACCCATTGGACCACATAAACACAAATTTGACCAATCAAAACGCAACAACATCGAACCAATACAGAGTGGCCACTTGGAAACCTTCCATTGGCCCACTAAACACAGTCAAACTACCCAGTCAGTCTACCTGCATCCAACTTGAAAACTTTTTAGTTTTTTAGGAAAACGATCAGAATGCGATATCAGAAGCATACGATATCGATTTTGAGCGATTGAAGTTGCGTTGAATTCAGGGCGACAAGATCTACATTTTGGCACCGGTTTCAAGCACTTTTGAACAAGTTTAATTTTGATAAATTTACTAATCCATTGGATCAATATATGTGGTAGTTTAAGGATCATATTGGTATCAGAGAAATTTTCTTTGGGGATTCTCATGGGAACTTGTAAGGGATCCATGAAGTAAATCTGACAGAATAAATATTCTCAAGGATGGAAGTGTAGGTTATGGATATTAGCCATAATATCATAACCTCCTTATGGAGGCTCTAACTAAAAAGTTCATAATTAGAGGAGATGGAGATTCTAACTCAAAGGTCATATTAGAGGGAAAACTAGGGGAACATGAAGATCCAAGAATGGAGTCATGAAAAGAACCCAGAAAGGAGCATTCGAGTTCAAGTGCCATTGACCCTTCACAGTCCTTGTTCAAGATGGAAGTGAAGGTCACCATCAATATATATCAAGATGAAATGGAAGCCTTGAAATTGAATCAATAGTTGCAACAATTAGAAGTATATTTTAGTGTTCACCACAAAGATGAGGAACATAAATATCATTTGTTAGGTAGTTAAAATACCATTCCCTAACTTGGTGGGAATGTCATATGGAGACACTTACGCTGAAGGGTGGTCCCCTAGTAACTAAGTGGTAGGAATTTAAAAGCATCGTAAATTCTCAATTTTACCCTATCATGCATGTAGAGGAATAATGATTATATGGAACTATTTTTGGCAGAGGTAGGGATATTAGTGTATAGGAGTACACCACCGCATTCAAGAAGATGGCCATCATGTTGGTTATCTCTTCCAATAATCCATATGTGCTCCTTAATGATATGGGGGATCTACACAACCATCTATGAAAGAAAATGATGTTGTTCAAACCAATAATAGATGATGAGGCTTGTGTACAAGCACAATACTTGGAAAATATATGCCAAAAGAAAGAAAAATAAAGTGTTTCAAAATAGAAAGAGCACCAGGAAGATTCCAAGGAAGGGGAAAAGAGGTGGAAAGGGGGAAATGACAAGAAGACAATATCCATTGCACATATATACAAGAATCCTAGTAATCGTTTCAATCACTTCAGTATTCAGCCACAGAGGATAAGTGTTGGAAATTGCATCTAGAGTTGAACTAGAAGAACTAGAAGAAGGATGAGGATGTGTAATCAAATGAAAGGAAAATTTGATATGGATGAGAATATTTTTTACACATTAGTGCAAAAAGAGGTGATTTTGAGTAGCATTCATCGTCGGGAAGATAAGGATATGACCAAGCTCTTCCACATTAAGATACAGGTCAAGAAGACCAAGACCGATGTCATGTTCGACTCGAGTTCATAGGCCAATCTTGTAGCAATGAATATGGTCAACAAACTTGGATTGGAGGTTCACAATCGTCTGATCCCATATCCATAGGGATGAGTAATTAAGGATGCAAAATCAAGATTAAAAAATAATGTTGGATAAAATTTGCTATCAGTGTTGATTTTATTAATGAAATAGAATTGGGTGTAGTTCCACTTGATGTATGTGGAGTTGTGTTTGGGAATTCCTACATGTATATATAGAATGCAATATTCATGCAAAGAGTCAACCAAAATTGCCTCATCAAAGATGGAAAATCATTCATCATCAACATGAAGAAAGACAAATTCAAAATTTCACTGGTAAGTTCCAACCAAGCTGAGAAATTGATTATTTTTAGCAAGAAATGTGTTTCATTATTTTTAAGAGAAAATCACTATAGTGAGGAGTCAATAAGGGAAATGGAATTCTTGAAGGGGTTTATTAAATAATAAATAAAACTACTAGAAGGTTTTATACAAGCATACATGAGATAGTTCCAAGAGACTAAAGGGCTACTACCCAAACAGAAAGTGGACCACAAAATCTAACTATTGTTGGACCCTCCATTTCCAATATTAGGATATATAGAAAATCCATTCTAGAAGCACACAAAGTGAAGAAGCAATTGCAGTAGCTACTAGAGTAGGGTTTGATTCAACTAAGTACCTCACCTTGTGGGTAACCTATTATAATTGTGTCAAAGAAGGATAGGACTTAGAGAATATGCAACAATATTTTTTAGAGTGTTAAACAAGGTTGCACTCAATAACAAGTACCCTCTACCTAGGATTGATGATATGTTGAATCAACTACAACAAGTGAAATACTTCACCAAGTTGGATTTAAAATTAGGGTATCACTATATTTGAGTCAAGGAAGAGGACACTTGAAAGACTACCTTCAAAACTAGACAAAGTTTTTATTAATGGTTAGTCACGCCATTTGGTCTATGTAATGCACCAACTATGTTCATGACATTGATGAATGATATATTGCTCCATTATCTAGATTGATTTGTTATTGTTTATTTGGATGATATATTGGTTTATAGTGCTTCCTGGGAGGACAACATCTCACATTCAATGCAGGAGCTAGAGATTTTGAAGAAGCACTAACTATTGGAAAATATCAAGAAGTGTGGGTTTGCACAACAATCTTTGGTGTATTTGGTCTAAGTGATTGGTGGAGAGGAGATCAAGATAAATCTTGTAAATATGGGGACCATCATGAAGTGGTTGATGCTTGAAAATGTCTCTAAAGTCAAGATTTTCATTGTGTTAGCATGGTAGATGAGGAAATCCATAACTTCGTTTTTAGTAGTATTCGCACCGTTCCATGCTATAGTAATGAGTGGAAATATATTTTCATGGGGGGAGGTTATTAGAAGGCATTTGAAGAGCTAAAAAACAAAATCAACCAAGCACCAGTTCTTGCATTACCAAACCTACATTGACCCTTTAAAGTGGAGACAAATTCAAGTGGACAAGGAGGAAGGCCTATATGCTACCATTCTGAAGTATTTCATGGGTGGCTCTCAACTACCATACCTACGATAAGGAGCTCTATGCTCTGGTACAAGTTGTCAAAAAGTGGAAACATTATAAGATCATAGAGGATATCATCATCCACATAGATTTTTATTCCCTACAATACTTATAGGCCCATGGTAAGCTACAACAGACTAGGCACTACAAATGGATGGGGTCTTTATAGAAATTCCATTAGTCATCAAGTATAAGCAAGACATCACAAACAAGTTGGATGACATTTTCTCAAGGCCACCCACATAAAAAATTACGACTTTGGGAACTTTGATGCACATGGAACCTTTCACCCATGATGCATACAAAGAGGCATATATGTATGAGGACTTCAAGGAGTTTTTTTAGTAATTCCAGAGCTAGAGTCATGAAGGAGATGATGACAATATATTTTATTATTTTCTCTGGAATGGATTCAACTACAATATGAACAAGCTTTGCTCTCCCACTGGGGAGCAAATATAGCTAATCAGATATGCTCACACCTCCAATGTTGCAATTCATTTTGGTGCAGGGAAGGAAATGGTGAACTTACAAAGGTATGTGCATTGGCATAGAATGTAAGAAGGTGTAGCAAGGTTCATTAGATTATATATGTTTTGTTATGCCAACAAATATAGTAACATGAAATAGGGTCTATACCATCCCTTACCTATACCTATTCATCCTTGGGAAAGAATTTCTATGGAATTTGTGGGAGGTTTACCCACAACTAGGAAGGGAAATGATTACTTGTTTGTGGTAGGCGACAAGGTCAACAAGATGTGTGTTCTCAAGAATTAAAAAACTTGTTCTTTGAATAGTTATAGGTGCATTTTTGGATACCAAGGAGCATCATTTTAGGTAGGGATACTAGATTTCTCAATGGATTTTGGACTACATTGCAGGAGAACATAAACAAGAAGTTAGAGAGGTCTACAACATTCTATTTAAAAAGAGATGGGAAGCATATGTAGTCAACAAAAATTTGATGTAGCTTTTGAGGGGTTACAAATAGAAGCATATGAAGACCTAGGATGAAAATTTGGTCTATGTACAACACTCTTATAACACACTAGTTGACACTTCTATTGGTAAGTCCCCATTTGAGTCTTGTTTTGTATATTTTTCACCTTCACCTTTGCATGTTGTATATGGACAAAAGTAGGATTGAGGCAGGATCTCACTAAGGAAGTATTACGAGAAGAAATATTTGTTGAGAAGGTTAGGTATATCAATTTGCAAGTACAAGAGAAATTGAATAAGTCATGGGAAAAGTACAAGACCAAGCATGATCAACATAGAACAGAGAAGTCAGTCACTGTGGCCGATAGAGTATGGTTACAATCGCACAAGAAGAGGCTATAGGTTCCTAGTGACAAAATCAAGGCTCTACAACATGGTCCTTTTTAGGTTGTAGAAAAGGTGGGAAATAATTCCTACAAACTCAATCTACTACCATAAATGCACATTTACACAATGTAGGATGTGGCCCTATCTCAACCTCTATGAGCCTTGCATGTTGGATTAGGAAGAGGACCAAGTCCTACCTTCCATAGAGGATTTAGCTCCAATTACCCAAACATAATTTAACAATGAAGAAAAAATTGTTCAAGAAATCTAGAAGTACAATACAAGGGTAGTGTGACCTTTGTCAAATTGGGTTGAAATGACAACTTTCAGGCAAGGCTAAATGGTACTCCAAGGAGAAGGTAGAGGAAAATTTTCCTCACCTTATTCAGTAAAGCTTTTGGGGACCAAAATCCTCCCCAAATATGGAGGTATGATTTGAATTGGATCATTATATAATTTTTCATCTATTTCAATGCTTTCAGAGTGGAAGATTTGGAGGGATCAATTTGGAAAATTAGTTATATTGGCAGGACCTAGTTTGGAGAATCGAGGTCTGAAACATTCCAAAGGCATTTTGTGGCATTAAATGATTTTTTTGGGAGGTAAAGTTTTCTCACTTAAGTGTCGGAGCCCATGAAACTATTCTACACTCAAATACCTTCCATCATTGCAAGAATTGCATTAATCGAATTTGTATGCAAAAATTATGCTTCCTAGAATTTGACTTATCGTGATTGACCACCATAATTTGAGAGGATGCCACACCAACCCTCATTACTCATGGAAAAGGGGCTAACCATATGAGGACTATGAAGAAATATCTAGAAGGATCAAAATTGTAGCTCTATTTGAGAGTTGGAAGAGACAAAATTGACCCCTAGGTGACTATTGGGCTATGTTATAATCGAACCACGAGGAAGAAAAAGGGTTCCATTCTATTTGATTGTATCTTGTTCCATAGCATAGCAGAGCAACTGGGAGTCGTAGTGGGGTTTTCTCCTACAAGGACTTCCCAGAGTATATCTTGTGTTCATTTTGGTTGATGTGCGAATGTATCTTATTTTTCTCTATTTTCCGCATTTCGTCTATATCATGCATAAACAATACATCAATAATTGATAAATATGAAATCTAAAAGAATATAACCTTCATAATATAGATTTAAGTTTATTTTTATTAAACTTATTGTGACAAATTATTTAATAAAATATCCACAACAATTTATTGTGACAAATATCAAAATTTTTATTTACCAAGTGAAGCCTGAGTGTTTGATAATAAATTTAAACATGGGCTTAAGAATGTTTTTTCACTGTGTGGATGTGGGGGGATATTCATCACTCCCGTACTCATAGCTGTAATTTCTGAAATGTCTAAAAAAAAAATAATGATTGAAATGAGAATATCAAATTAGATCGATGTGTTATCAGAAACTCAATGTTTTTGGGCTTTTGTTTTGATAGACCTAGATTTTAAAAGATTGTATAATTACGCCGAAGGCGTTTTATTATGAGAGTTTGAGTTCGGGACACTATTCAGATTTGTCGTTACTGACGGAATCTGAACAGTGTCCACAACCACCAATCACTGCGAGACTTGTTGCTGGTTGACGTGGCTAGCGGGTTGCTTAATATATGTTTAATTACGCCGTTGTTGGGTTTTACCTCACGACACTGCTCAGGGATTCGACTGCTTGCGCCTGACATGGGCCACCTTCATGGTCAATAACCCCGCAAATCGAAACCTTACGGTTCGAACTTCCCTCAATTCGTTGAATCTAACCGACGCAGTGGCCACAATGTCTGTCGGCAACCCGGAGTTTCTGGACCTGACGCTGATGGACCTTATCATGCTGGACCATGGGCGTTACCAGCGTCATTACCAGGTGTGCATTGTTGTTACCAGCAGCATTAGCAGGTGTGTCGAGGAGCCACAAGGGTGGAACACAAGTCTCTCTCTTCGGCGTTCTCTTCCCAGAGTATATCTTGTATTCATTTTGGTTGGTGTGTGAATGTATCTTATTTTTCTCTATTTTCTGGATTTTATGGATTACATGCATAAACAGTACATCAATAATTGATAAATATGAAATCTAAAAGAATGTAACCTTCATAATATAGATTTAAGTTTATATTTATTAAACTTATTGTGACAAATTATTCAATAAAATATCCACAACAATTTATTGCGACAAATATCAAAATTTTTATTTACCAAATGTGTTTGATAATAAATTTAAACATCTAGATTTTAAAAGATTGTATAATTACGCCAAAGGCATTTTATTATGGGAATTTGAGTTAAGAAAACTGTAAAAGATTGATTGGAAAGCAATAAAAGTTTGCAACATTGAAAAGTTTGGCTCCAAGAAAAAGGATCATGTCCAAAATAGATGTTTCCACAAATATTGATGATAAGACAATGATTTCTTACCATCCAGGCCTAAAACTACAGGCATAGCATACTCTGAAGGATTCTAACCTGCACTTAGTATCTTGTGTAAAACATTGATTGAGAAGCAATGAAAGTTTGCAACTTTGAAAAGTTTGGCTCCAAGAAAAAGGAGTTTGCAACTTTGAAAAGTTTGGCTCCAAGAAAAAGGATCTTGTCCAAAATAGATGTTTCCAGAAATATTGATGATAAGACAATGGCAAATATTGATGATAAGACAATGATTTCTTGCCATCCACGCCTAAAACTACAGGCATAGCATAGTCTGAAGAATTTTAAACAGAGTATTTTCATTGATTTAATCACAATTTCGAGCGTGGACGGCAGGATTCGAACCTGCGCGGGCAAAGCCCACATGATTTCTAGTCATGCCCGATAACCACTCCGGCACGTCCACTTGAATGACACCTCTCCATAAGTTCAATTAATATATTTTGGTGAAACTTTCTAAAAACACCCACGTCCATGGACTTTGACAGCGGTTGTAGCTCTTGGACAGAGTGTCTGTTTTCTAAGCAGAAAGTCGTAGTTCCCACTTTTTCTAAATGCAGCTTTGGACGCTAATCTATCAACTTCTGTATTGTGACTTTTTAAAATATGGAAGTAAGCTATATTGGAGAATAAGTTGATTAGATGCCTAACCCTACTGATTCTACCCTCACATTCAATGAAATGGATCCTTTATACAAATGTGATTCACTTTTTCCAAATGCAGCTTTGGACGCTAATCTATCAACTTCTGTATTGTGACTTTTTAAAATATGAAAGTAAGCTATATTGGAGAATAAGTTGATTAGATGCCTAACCCTACTGATTCTACTCTCACATTCAATGAAATGGATCCTTTATACAAATGTGATTCACTTATCACTGCACAATTTTTAATGTTGTGAGCTTTAGCAATTGTTAACCTTGGAATGATCTATAGCATTTGGCCAAATTATTGGGAAAGAGGCCTAGGCTCAAAGAAAAGGCTATCTTCTTCTTCTTCTTTTCCCCACCGTAAGCACATTTCTACCATCTTTTAAAAACTAAGATTTGGGTTTTGATGAAGAAGGGATATCTTCGTACATATTCACAAATAAAGTGCTGAACTTATAAGTTTATATATTGGTTGTTCGAAGATTTAAATCTATTTAAAATTGAACAAAACATGATATACTTTCATCATTTTTTAATATTTCAAAGTTAAATAAAACATTTATAAAATTATCTCTCTTAAATAATCACAATAAACTTTCTTCATATCACATTTATTTAATTATTAAATACAACCATTCATTTGGATTATTAAAATATTTTTGAAAATAATAATATAAGTAATAATAATAATTTTTGAGTTTGGAGTAGTTTTAAAACGGTTTTTATTTGGTTCAAAGCTATTCTTATAAGGAAATAGGTTAACAACCCAAGACCCAAAGGTATCTGGAAGGAGTAAAAGTTTTCCCCCTTATGGACCACCAGTAAGTAATTCCAAGTGGGGTGGTTTTCCTTGAATAACCGTGATGAGTTGGTCCAATGATGATTGTCTTCACTCTTGGTTTAACAAGTAAGTTATGATAGTTTTTCCCATTATGTAAAAAATAATAATAAAATTGTTTTAAAATCACAGTTAAAACAAACACCAAATTTATGTATTGAAATATACAATTTAAACAATAAAAAAAATTAGACATAATATACATATATAAAGAACTAGCATAAAATCATAGAGATCAAATCTCTTGAGATGCAAATATTTTTTCAAGTTTTATATTTAACTAAGATTTACACGTTAAGAGATTTGATCTGCTTACTAAATCTATACTTATTTATATGACAAAAAAAACCTTCAACTCAAAACTTTAACTACTAAAATCTATAAAAATATACAAATTCTTTGTACTGTTTTAATTTACTTATAATAATATTTATTTATATTATTATTATAGTACTTCTAACTCAAATTTGATTATATTTATTTCAAAAGACCCATACATTTTTCCATATTCAACTTGAAATCATATTAATGAAATATTTGTTAAATCATTATAACATATATTTTTTAAGAATTTAGTATTTTTATTTTTTTATACATTACAATTTGACAACCACCTAAACTAACAAAATTTTAATGATATATTATCTTTTTCTTTCATTCATATATATAATTGTTTTTTACAACCAATCAATTTGGATGATATTGTGTTTCTATTAACATCTATAGCTGATAATTCTATAATTATCATTATTTATATTTATAAAAGTATTTTAAGCAAGGTATATTGTAACATTTATATAATTATTTTTGTTTTCATATATATTATTAAGTGTTAATAAAAGATTAAATAAAAATTTAAAATTTTTGGAATCTAAACTTCTGTGATCCATCATATAAATTAGTAGAAATTCTTTCGGTAATAATCACATGCACAGGAATGTGGTCGACGCGTTTCGAACCAACCAGTGTGGTTCATCATCAGGACATAGTCCACACTGGTTGGTTCGAAAAGCGTCGACCACGTTCTTGTGCATGTGATTATTACTGAAAGAATTTCTAATAAAAAAATTAAAATATTAAAAAAAATTGTAATATTAAAATTAATAACAAATCTTTTTAATTATAATGATAAATCGTACAAAATTTAATGATTGGAGGGTGGTTTTTAGTAATATGGAATTGGATGTGAATTTAATTTATAATTTAGGGACACCTTGGAGGTTTATCAAATTTTTTCATCTTAAGCAAGGTATTTTTTCCACCTTGGGGCTTAAGGGTATCTTACATTGTTCTTTATCTTTCACAAAGGGGTTAAATGCAAAGGTATAGCATGTAGGATGTATCCTCAATAATTCCTAAGGCAAAAATCTATGTTTGTCACCCAAGGACAATCTACTTAAATTGATGGAGTTCATATTAGATTTATAATAGAGAAAAATGGTGCATGGAGTCAATCTCTACTATTGATTTGAAAAAAAAGGATATTGGATTGTGTTTGGGAGGTGATTAAAAAAAAGTCGGCCAACTAGAAGGTTTAACAGGTTTTAGTCATAGGAATGATCTTCTAAACCATAGGCACCATAATCTAGTTTTGTTTGAAACATAATGTAGAAAAATGAACAAATTTGAGCTAAGGAGGAGGTAGAAGTATTTTGCTAACACATGTTTATTAATCTAAAAACCAAATGGGTAAGACAAATATAGATCCATCAGTTTATTCAACACCATGCGAGATAGAAAATGAAAGGGGGAAACCAACACACCTCTGATAGATGAAGCTCCATCTAACCCAAATCCCATGATTTTATATTTTGATAAATAAATCTAAGATAGTAATTATGATAAGAATTTCTACAATAATTATGCAATATTATCCTTGAATTTAAGAGGGTGAAAGTGATCTTAACAATTCACAATGATTTGGGACGAGCTCTCTATTTATAGATGAGGTTCTCAACATCTCTCCCTCTTTTGCTCAAACAAAGTTTAAAAATCCTTAAAGAAAGGTTGACTTGTCTCCCACAAAAGCTTGGAGACTTAAGTCATTATAATAATTTGATTTTATAGGTGAACAACTCCCTTGATTTCGAAGTTCGATACCAAAAGGTGGGGAGAGGAAACCCTAGCAATGGCGGCTTCACGGTCCCTGTAACTTTGCTCGGTGTTCAACTTTCGTTTCTTAGGAGGATAATTTTCTTGTGATTCATTCTTCCAGGGTTTGGGTCTCTATATGCATTGTTTGGATTTATCATTATATTTCTAGGGTCCTCTTACATCTTTTTTCCTGTGGGTTGTGTGTCATTTTGTGCACCCCGGTGTTTTTAATCCCCTCAATCTTTCAATGCATGGAATATGTGGACCTTGTATATTATGAGTTAGATTCCCCATGTTTCGACATCTTTATGTCTTTCCTTGGACACCCTGATTTCTCCCCTATTTTTTCGGAGTCTCCATCTCCTTTTCCCACCTGTCTTTATTCGGTGTTATCATTCTCTATCATGGATCGACCTTCCAAACCATATGTTAGGGATATCCCTGTGTCTTATCCTTTTCCAGTATGGGTTTCAGGGGAAAAATCAAATTCTACATAGGAACAGAGTCTTGGTTCTCTGGGACCAATTTGGGACCCAAAATATTCTCAATCGTTTTCCCTAACAAAATTTTTGAACAGCCCACCATTTATCGATCAGGTTTCCTAGGCGTCGACTGGACTTGGCTTGGAATTGAGTTTCTCTAGAGGTTTTTAGTTGAATTTCTCTAGTCACACCAGAATATCGGTTGTCTACATCAACCCTCCTACTCCTCAAATCCCCAATGTTTTGGAATTCACTCATAATCCTTACTCTCTCCCTCTAGCATCTAAGGTCCCAATGGAAGTTTCTCGAGGGTTTCTTGCAAACCCTAAATTAGGCCCCTGCCTCAGCAGAAGATCAAACTATAAAAAATCTTGCCATAAGCACTAGTAGAAAATGATGAAATTAGTGACTAGGTGACTAAGAAAGTTAGTCACCACAGCTATTTCAAGTGAATTACTACTAAATTTGAACAATTTTAAGTGACCCAACTAAAAACGACTAACTTAAACGACTAATTTAGTCTATGGATAAAATAAACGACTAGAAAATAAGTGACCCAACTAAAAACGACTAATTTAGTCTAGGGATAAAATAAACGACTAGATAATAAGTGACCCAACTAAATACGACTAACTTAAATGACTAAAATTTATGACTAGATAATAAGTGAAAAAATTAAAAATAATTAATGTAAATGAACACTATAGTCTAAGAATAAAAATATGGCCAACTAGCAAGTAAAAGAAGTATATGATTTAGTCATTTATGCTAGTCATTTTTAATTGTGTCACTCCGGAAATGGAACATTGCAATTTTGATATTAAATTGTTACATTTCACTAAAATTTGACACTGTAGATGGATTAAGAGATAAAGGGGGTCTATGAATCCATCTCCAATGTTAAAATTTAGAGACAAAGGGGTTGCTTCCCCACATTCATGGATGATATCCACAATAAAATTGATAGTGTGGAGTGATGCACTTTACTCAAGAGATTTGATCTAGGCATTTGATAGTGTAAAACTAGCCAAATACCCATCAACATTAATAACAAATTGTTTAGCTAACCCTTATTTTCCATGCAAAAATACTCAAGAGATACTTTTCCACATTTGTGAATTCATGTTAAAAAGAATTTTAACCCATGTAATCACAAATTAATAATAAATATATTACTATATGTTCTTATGCTTTGATATAAAAGTAAATGTTTAAAAATCTCTTCAATGAAATGAATGTTTAAAAATGTAATCATAATATTATTCATTTAAAAGAAAGGTGAAAAACTTCTAGAAAATTTATACAAACATTATAAATATTAAAAATAGCTTAAAAGATGAATTAATCTATTTTTTCCATTTCCTTATTTTACAATATATATATATATATATATATATATATATATATATATATATATATATATATATATATATATATATAATTTTTTTTTTTCCATAAAAATAAAAAAATTCTCTTCAAATTGACAACTTCAAAAATATTAAAAAAATGAAAAACTATTCAATAACTAAACCCAAATCAAAATGGTGGAGGGGAAAATAAATGAAAAAATTAAAAAATGAAATATCAAGGATATATTGAATTTCCAAATTCCTTTTGCTGTCACCGCCACACAATTCGATTATTGTAAACAAAACAGAGAGAGAGGGGAAATATACTTGTAGATGCTCGACAACGGCATTTTTCAAGGTATTGTAATGTTTAATATGATGTTGGATGCTTTCTGTAGAGAGGGGAATGTGCAAGAGACTCTGGATTTGTTGGTCAAGATGGAGATGAAGGGATTTACGCCTAATGATGTGACTTACAATGTGCTTATAAGTGGTATCTACAAGGATGGGAAATTGGATAAAGCCAAGCAGCTGATGAAAAAAATGCAGAATACAGGCTTGACTGTTTCAGATTTCACTTACAATCCTTTGATCGATGGACATAGCAAGAAAGGCAACATGGTTGAAGCTTTTCGCTTGATGGATGAGATGGCAGAGAAGGGTCTTTCGCCTACTGTTTTGACATATAATACGCCGATTCATGGGTTGTGCAAAATGGGCAAGGTGAAGGAAGCAAAGGAACAATTTGATGAAATGTGGAAGAGAGGTCTAGTCCCAAGTGTTATTTCGTACAATATAATGATTTATGGATACTGCAAGGATGGAAATATGTTCGAGGCTCTGAAGTTGAGCAATGAAATGGTTGTTGGCAGTCTTGTGCCCACTGCGATAACTTACAATACGCTCATTGATTGGTATTGTAGGAGGGGAAACATGGAAGAGGCTCATAAGCTCATGGTTGAAATGATTTATAAGGGTTTGTTTCTGGTTGATAAAGGTTTGTTTCCGGATTGTTTTAACTACACTACTGTCATTGATGGAGAGTGTAAATCAGGCAATGCCGAGGAGGCTTTCAAGTTGCATACTGAAATGGTAAGCAGAGGAACTGCACCAAATTTGGTTACTTACAATGCTTTAATTGATGGCCTTTGCAAATCAGGGAAGATAAAATAGGCATACGGTCTCTTGCATAAGATGGTGGATGATGGACTAGTTCTTGATGAAGTGACTTTCACCCATTAGTTGATGCACATTGTAAAAAGGGAAAAATTCGAGAAGCCAAGGAGCTCTTTACTGAAATGCAAAGGAGGGGTTTAGACCCATCCTCTGTTACTTACAAAATTCTCATTCATGGACAGGGTAAGGAAGGTAGAATAAATGCAACTTTTAAGCTCTTCAATGAAACGATTGAAAAAGGTTTGCAACCTAATGTAGTATATTATAATTCTTTAATACATGGTCTCTGTAACGCGGGGGAAATTGAATGGGAATATAGACTATTTAATGACATGCAATATAAAGGAATGTCTCCCAATAAATATACATACCCTTCTTTAATCGGTGAAAATCACAACAGAGATAATTTGCAGGAGGCTCTAAAACTCTACAATGAGATGGTGGATAAAGGTATTTTTTCAAACGTTTGTACTCACAGTGCATTGGTTAAGGGAATTTGTAAAGATGGCAACTTTTATGCTATTAGTAACTTCCCAAATGAAATTCTGGAAAGGGATTATCTCACTGAGGATGGCTTGAAGGATGAAACAATAGAGATATTTAGCAGGGTAAATGACATCGAGGTTGTTTTCTGAGACTTGGCATTCATAGCCTAACCTAAATTGCAGTGTCTGGTCAAAGTGAATTATCCAGAGCTCATTTGCTATGATGATTCAGACACGATCATATCTTCATTGGCAACCTGTCAATGTAAATTTATGGCATCAAAATTCCACTCGTTCTGTGGGATTTGGAGCCATTTTCTCTCCGTCTTTGGTTTTTAAACTAAATGAGATTGAATTTGCTGAGTTTTTGGGGATTTTTTTCGAGTGAGTAATGAGATTGAATTTGCAGAGGTTTTGGGGGTTTTTTGTCTAGTTATTTCTGCAGCAGAATGATGAATTTACGGATCTATCCCTATGGCTTCATGAAGCTCAGGTGCAGGAGGGTTTGAAGGGTTTGGCCCAGCTTCTGGCAGAGGGCGTAAAAAAGTACTGTTTGATGAAATGCGAAAAGAATATGGTGTGCCCGATTGGTTTACGATGGTGAGTGTCATCCATGCTTGCACCCATTTAATAGCTCTGCAAAAAGTCGCGTGGATCGATGATTACATAACTAGAAGTGGGTTTGAATTAGATGATTTTTGTTGGAACTTCACTCCTCAATATGTATGAAAAGTGTAGGAGTATAGATATTGTGTGTGTTGTGTTTTATAAAATGCTTGAAAGGGATGTGGTCTCTTGGAATGCCATGATTTGATTATTGGAAATGTGGTCAATGAGATTTCAAATGAAGATTTGATGTTGCTTAGATGAATGCAACTGGTATGCATTAAACCTCACTCTTTCACGATGGTGAACGTACTCCCAACTTGTGCCCAGTTAGCAGTTGTGCAATGGGGTAAGTGGATTCATGCTTATAATATTAGAATAGGATTTTTGTCTGATATTTTAGTGGGGATTTCTCTCAAAGATATGTATGCCAAACGTGGAAAAATAGAACTAGCACGCCAATTTTTTGATGAGATGTCTAAATAAGGGAGTACTAACTGTATGTGACTGTGAAATTCATCTTCGCTAGCTTCCACTAAAAATTGCATGTGACAAATCAGAAGCCATATTTGGTTAGATCACATAGAGAAGCAATATGAATTGCAATAGAGCCTCAAATCTCTAAAAAGATGTCAACCAATCCATTCAAAAGAAACTTACTATATATTTTAGGCAAACCAACAAAAAATTCCAAGAGGCATAGGATTCTAACAGATGATTGTTTGTCAATATTCTGGCCATAAAACAACGCTGCTATACAAGATCTAAATGGCTTCATCTTGCATTTGAAGCTACAATATTTTCTTTAAATTATGGAGCATAGAAGTCTGTCTTTCCCACTGCAATTCATTATTACAATTTCAATAGCATCCTCCTTTTGGAAATCGGGGTAGTGAGTTATTAGTTAAACTGGGTACATGCTCCAAATTCTACATGTAGCTAATGTCAAAATCATAAATTCCTTCAAAATTCAACCAAGAATGTGCAAAAGGCAGTATAAAACGATCCTCGCACCCTTTAGAGAATGTAAGCATAATTGACATTCTACATGTAGCTAATGTCAAAATCATAAATGCCTTCAAAATTCAACCAAGAATGTGCAAAAGTCAGTATAAAACGATTCTTACACTCTGTACCCTTTAGAGACTGTAAGCAAAAATGTTCTTTGCAAGTATCTCGAAACAGATAAAAGGACCTGCATGTTGCTTACAAATGCTTGCAAGGAAGCCTCTTACCATTGCTTCATAACATGAGTGGATCAGTTCAAAATTCATCGATACAATATACAAATGAATATCATTTACAAAGTTGTACATTAGCCATAAGTTGATAAGGGTGGTTTACAAAAAGGAGAATCCACATATAGAAGTCTTAATAGTTTTGTAACGAAATGGAACTGCAGTTGAATATTCAATGATGCCCTTCTATTCCTGATTCGCAGCCAGATTTCACTGGTTTATTCCTTGGTCCCATTCGACCTCTGGTTTTCTTCTTGAAAACTACTATCAGGGATACTTCTACACATATTACTTTCGTGGCAGTCCTGAGACCTACAACAGAATGAATATTTTCCAAAATTGATTATCAATCACCTATATTTTTGGGGAGTGACTATCACAAAAATCACACGCTTGGGAAAAAATCAAATATGCACAATTATTCAACTATGCAAGTGTTAGAGATAAAGTTGGTTGCTAATATTTTGTATAAAATTGCTGGAGATGAAGTTGCCTATTAATATTTGTACATGCGAATGAACACCATTGCAGGATTTCTGAAGAAAACTGAGGTTTCCAACCTCAGTTCAATTGATGGTTTCATAAACTGCAAGAGAATATGAATGCTTTCTTAGGTAAACGTTCAAACATTGTATTCATCATTGTTTTCCCTTCTCCATCATGTTCCCCATTCTATTCCATAACTGAACTTTGTAGTCAGAATCTTACAAGACAAAATCCAATCAGAAAACTACTTTTGCATCATACTAACACACAAAGCAAAATTATTCTCCACACAAATAGCTTTAAAATAATAGCCAAATAACAGTGATGCTCTTTTAGCATTAGTCTTTGGGAAACTATACAGACAATTTTTCCTAAGGAGTTTCAGATGAAATCATGTTACAGATGGAATTCCAGAAGCCATGTAAGTTCATTTAGATGAGAAGGCTTGCACAAAGAATACAATAAAGGAAAATTATTGTTAGCTTTCACAGGAAAGTTGTAATGCTCAAAGGAAATTCTACAACTAGAATTTCAGAGATGAGTTCTCATTAATACCACAAATACAATGGCATGTCTAGGGTCTGCGAGCTGAGCCAATAAGTTGTCAATGGGATGGGTGCCAGTGTACTCTGCTTGGAACCAAGCTCCCATGATAGCCAGCATGGCCAATCGGCCATTTTTTATTTCCTTGGTCCTCAGCTCCTTGATTTTCTTAGGAGAGCCAGAGCCCCAACCAAGAGGGTCAAACCACAACCCACCAGGGCGGGGAAAATTTTAAGGATAGAAGTTTATCTTCAAATTTAGAAACCTTGGCGATTTTTTTTAAATATTTTTACAGAAGCGGGTATGTTTATATTAATTCAAAAAGGATCTGCGGCTTATGCTCGGTGATTGTACAACTGGGGACCCAATGTCTAGGGTGTTTCCGAACAAGAAAAATTCGTCTACTCTATTTCTTACATTCAGTCTAGCAATTTCCCAATGACTAGCAAACCTTATAATGCAAACAAATTGCTGCAGCAAGAGGCAAAAATACATGACAAGCTAAGGTAGAGGGTCCCATGATTCCCCCTCATCGCAAAGGAGGGATTACGCATGAAAAGAGACAACAATGTTGGCCTCAAGGTCTGCTTTTGTGTTAATTTTCCGTAGGACGTGAAAGAACTGAAGTATCTCAAATGACCCGATCAGCTTCTTAATACGATCGAACATCCGTTGCAAGTGGAGGTCTTTAGGGATTTATTTTGTCACAATCAAGCCAATGAGATTTTGTGAATCTCCAATGACTCGAGCCTCCTTGATACCATGTTTTTGCAGCTGTTTCAAGCCTTGGAGGAGGGCCATGGCTTCCGCTTGATTGTTCGAGGAAAGCCCCAAACCCCAGGAAAAGTGGGAGATGATTTGGTCTGAAGGGAAACAGATAATTCCTCCGCCTCCGGCCTTCCCCAGATTACCCTTTGCTCTGTCATCAAAAAACATAGTGTGGATATCTAATCTGCTTCTCCATTTGTCGAAGTCCTCATCCTCTAACCTGATTTTCCATTCTTCTCTGCTCTTTTCCATATTTTGTCCCCTGGGAAGATTTATCCCCAACTGCTGACACCACTCCCTACATTGTTGATTTAAGCCACCGACCCGCTTCTGGTTCACCTTGGCCTACATTATTTCTTTGAAGAGGCTTTTAATTTTCATGCCGGTTTGTTGCTGGTTTATGGCCTTCTCTTGAAATATCCAGTTGTTTCTTTCAAGGCATATCTTCCAGCAAATAAGCTTTGGGATAATCATCCATCCCACGAAGGGCCAACCTCGCCCGGGGAAGGACTTAGGGAACAGGTCTCCCCAAAAAGACAGAAAATTCGTGGTGTTGGATGGGAGGTTGGGGTTGCTGTTCCAGATTGGTAGATGTTCGTTCCATATGTCCCAAGCATAGTTGCACTCGAGGAAGATGTGAACTGAGGATTCCTCTTGCTGCTGACAGAGTGGGCACCGAGAGGGGCTGTGGAAGCTGCGACACTACAAATTTTCAGTAGTGAGGATGCTACTGTGCCCTAGCTTCCAAGTGAACATGTCAATCTTCAGGATGCTTTTGACCTGCTAAATCCCTTTCCACATCGTAGGGTTGTGGGGAACAAAGGGGATGGATTTAATACATCTGTAACATTCAACTCTGGAGTAGCATCACTTCGAGGAACCCCAACCCCTTCTGTCTTTTTCCTGGCGTTTAGAGGGGCTTTCCCAGCCAATGCCACCATGAATTTGGCCCAAGCTTGCTCCAGATGAGCATGTATCTCTATTTTCTGCCACCCTTCCCAGTTGTTGTTTTCCCAATTTGAGATGTCCCACAGCGTGCAATGACCATCTGCGATCATCCACGTTTTTAGTTCCAGCAACTCAAGATCCTCCCCAATTGCTTCTGTGTTCATGATTCTGTCCTCCCACAGTCTGATCTACTTCCCATTGCCTGGTATCCAAAACAGGTGGTCACGCAGGAGCGGGAGGGCACGTTTACACAGTTGATGAATCTGGGAGCCCTGACAATTAGTTTGGAAGTTCTCCAGGCTGCGAAGACACCTTCCAAAACTGTATATTTTACACAAAGCAATTTGTGCCCATCCAGGATTCCTTGCATCCTACCGCCATAAGATCTTGGCTCCTAGGGTGATGTTGTGCTCCCTGAGATATTTTATGTGAAGACCACCTTCTAGCAGTGGCAAATCGATATTATTCCAACTGATCAACGAAATTCTCGTATCGTTGTTCTTCCCTCCCTTCCAGAATAAGGAAAAAATAACTTTCTCCATCTTGCGAAGGATGCCCACAGGAGCCAACAATAGAGACATCTTAAAAATTGGAAGATTGTTAAGTACATACTTAATAAGGACGGTCTTACCTGTCAGATTGAGCCACGACATGCCCCAGGCATGCATTTTGAGCTTGAATTTGTCTAGCAAGGGGAGCCAGTCTCTCCCACTCGGACGTCCTTGAAAGATCGGTAGCCCAAGATATTTAAAATACCCCCATTCTGTGGATCCTTGGAAACCCAAAATCCTAGTGATCGTGCTTAGCTCGAGGCTAGATAGGTTCCAAGCGTAGAGGAAGCATTTTCCCATATTAAGTTCACTCCCATACTCGAGGCAGTAGCTATCCAGCTCCAGTTAGAATCGGGAGGCCAATACGCTGGAAGCACCCCTCGGGAGAATGGAGTCATCAACAATTAGATTGTGATTTATGTCTCTGACTCCCCTGGCGATCCGAAGACCCATAAGCTCTTGCTCAATTTGTCTTTTCTCCAACATAAAACTGAGGACAGAGGCTTGAATAACAAACAAAAGAGGGGATAAAGGGCATCCCATCTTTATCCCACGACTAGCCTTGAAGAATTCCGTAGCACGCCCATTGACGAGAGGAGCAATCCATGGTTCCGCAATGCAGGCCTTGACCCAGCTTATAAAGCAGAAATCAAACCCAAATTGTTGCATGACCCCAAATAGAAATTTGTGCCTAACTCTGTAAAATGCACTAGCCAGGTCCAGCTTGATAGCTATACCTTTTTCTCTTCTTTGGATACTTGAATGGATCGCTTCTTGAACTAGAATGAAATTATCAGTTATTTGCCTACCTTTGACAAATTCCCCCTTGATTGTCAGGAATGATATCTAGAAGAAGGCCTTTCAGTCTGTTGGCCATGAATTTAGTGATAAGCTTGTAGCCAATATTGCAGAGAGAAATTGGCCTGAATCTGTTGAAAGAGTTTGCACCTTTCTATTTTGGAATAAGAGCCAA